>ML781489.1:223689-245556 GCA_009831015.1 Picea engelmannii
CTCATAATATAAAGGGGTGAGTCAAAAAACACATAGGCACTTAGGAGGTTAAAATCAATTTCCCTTCTTTGCTTTTTGCCACATGGATGGCTTGTTTTGACTCATAATCTAAGTTGGAAATCATTTTTAATCACATTTAACTTGCATTGGGACCAGAAGTCAAGTAACAATCACTTAGTATGCTCTTCTCTCGTGCCTCCAAGCGACCTTGAGAATCAGAAAACGATTGTGAAAACAATTCATCTCCCTTAACAAACATTAAAACCTTTAGGTAAAGGACAACGACCCTTCTTGGGACCCCTCTTAGTTTCATTTTTCAAACACATATTAATATTGTAACGGGCCCATACATGCCCACATGCTACAAAGATAGGATAGTGCTTGAAGTTTACTTTCTTAGATCAAAACACTAGGAGAGTTTAAAGGTTTGTAACGGGCCCATACATGCCCACATGTTCAATCTAGGATAGTTTTCAATATTTTATTAGATTACATCACAATAGGGAGTAAAAGAGATAGTAACAAACCCACATGTCCACATGCTAGCTTCCTAGGGCTTTTGAATTACGCAAGGTTGTACCAAAGGCACTTAGTTAATTAGGTAATCAACTCTTGTAAGGACCAAGCGAAGTCCACATGCAGCAAGGTGACACCTAATTCACTAAAAAATTGGCACACTTTCACTCACACAAAAAAGTCACTTATCACTCACATAGCTTCTTCTTGAAAATGTGGAGGTCAAAGTAAGTTTCCATCAAAAGGATTCCGAAAATTCCCCACCCTTTTCTTGACGAGACTATCCACTCCCATTTTTTAATCAATGAGGTTGGTTTGCACCCCCAACCTCCCAAAACAACTACATCTAAAATATTTCTAAAAACTCATTAAGTTTTCCTCCACAGGAGGTGCCAAAAGAAATTTTTTAGTCTAGGTAGGATTTCGGGGATAGGCATCCAAAAAACTCCCCATTATTTGGTTCTCTCATTTTGCAAAACAATAGAGGTTGTCAAATAGGGAACTGAAAATCCTCCAAGTCAAGTGTTCCAATTACCATAAGGCAGGGAGATACCTGTGAAGGGTTGAAGGCTTAGGTTCGGTTGTTCTGTGAGTCCCCCCTTGAGGCACCCACCTCTTGGACGGGATCCAGCTCGTGACCCATTTCTTAGGCTGAAAATCTAAATGCCGCACTTTGACCGAGGTACCTAGTGACCAACTTTAGAACATCTGCCCGGGTGGTAATTGTGGGCTGCAATTGCACCTTGATTGGATTTTGTGTGGCTATTGGGAAATATCGCCAGCTCTTTCGGGATATGCCCCCTTTGCCCCTCATTATAACCAATTATCTCATCCTTCACTAGTGTCTCTTCCAATGGCTTCAGACCCCACTGTTGAGTACTTTTGGAAGGTCCAATGCTATTTGAGAAGAAGGACATTACGTCTTCTAGGACACGAGCATTTGCTTTCTTTTGATTCCCCCACGCAGACAATACCCACTTACCCACATATATGCTTCTTTCTCATTTTATGTATGATACACATCTGATTACAGTTTGATTTAGATATATATATTGTGTAAGCATTGAAAGCAAAGGCTCTGGTTTTTATATTATTCTCACCACTTTTTGCACATATTCACACAGCTAGTATGACATCATAGGGGAACCACAGAACCCCCGTCGTTCACGACGCTTGCTCAACCTCCCTCCTATTTTAGGGGGAGTAACTGGTCATGCCCGCTCATCAGCACCTCCTTCACACACTCCTGTGAGTGCTACTATTTTGGGATCAGCTTTGCTTGGTTCTACATTACTTGGGTCCACTTCCCAAGGTCATCCATTCACTCGCTCTCCTTTACACGGAAGCGGGGGACCCACTTCCTCTCAAGGATGTATTACCAACCCACCTATCCCCCCTCATGGGTTAGGTTCACAACAAACTCACACTATGGCCAGAGATAATCTTCCCCCCCACTACAGATGCCATATTTGACCTCTCTCAACATACCATATCTCACCAAACTCACCAATGATCCTATATTGCATGACACCACATGGTCTGCAATGCCCACCAAACTCCCTTCAGACATACCAAAGTTTGAAGGAAAGGCAGGCGATGACCCTGCCAACCATGTCATGACCTTTCACCTATGGTGCTCCTCTAATAGCATTATGGATGATTCTATCCAACTGTGGTTATTTCAACGCACGCTCACTGGCCCATCGGCCAAATGGTATGTAGAAGAAAAATCAGGGTCCCACGCAACCTTTGAGTCATTGGCCAAAGCCTTCTTGACCTTCTTCCAATTACCCATCCGACACGACAATGGTCTAGAACTACTTTCCAATTTCAAACAGACCTCAGCCACATACATCGCTAACCACATTCACGAGTGGCATAGGCGAAGTAGTTTGTGCAAAGCCGAAACCACCAAGCAACAATGTATTGATTGGTTTCTTCAATCTCATGTCTCTCTCCTCGGGAAGGACGTAGCTTCCACCTTCCCCCAATCGGAAGAAGAAGCCATCAGTAAGGCCCAACAGTATGACCTCATTTATGCACAATCAAGGTACTTATACACGGTACTTCCTGATCTTCCAAAACCCGTGCCATTTGGCCAAGACAAACCTGGGATGTCTCACTCAGCAGACGGCCTGATCGGCACCACCACACACCACAGTCCACAACCCCAACCCCCACCGATGTATGGCACACCTCAATACCCGCCAGCCTACGGGGGCACTTCTTATTACCCCCCACCCCCTTATCAACAACCATACCTTGTTGCTATACCACCACCCATCAGTGGGCCACTGCCTGCACCCCCCATACATCCACCTGTTCAAACGAACTCTGGTACCCCCTCTACTTCATCTTATAGTACTAGCGAAAGCATGACACCTTCCTATATACCCTATGGATCCTTACCACCACAGAATCCATACTTCCCCTTTCCTGGTCCTCCACAACCCATGGCTCCCCCACATCCTCATACGGGGGTGAACTTTGTTCAAACCTCTGTCGTTCAGCAATACCAAAATTTTGAACAACTGAATACGGCTAACCCGACCCATCAGTTGAATAATGCCAAAAACAAAGGCAAAAACCACAACAATGACAATCCAGGACAAGGAGGGAACATCCCCCACCACCATCCCACTGGGGCCAACCAATACCAAGACCCCCAAGGGGGCACCCATAACAATCCACAACGCCAAGAGAGACATAAAAATAATGTTAAAACCAACTTCCCTTGCGCTATATGTGGTGAGTATGGACATTATACTCATCATTGCCCCCAAATTCCTGATCTCCAACGGATGAGGGCATCCATGAACTCACAAGGCCCTCTGGCACCATCTGCCCATCAGCAGGCCCCACAACAGTATGTGAAACCACTGCCGCCAACTGTTGTTCAAAACCCCATTCCATACCAAGGTATCATGAACACCCAACAAGTGATCAACCCTACCCCACCACAAATGGAGCCATATCCAACCCCAGGTGCCACTCAACCTGGAACTATGGTTGATCGCAGTATCCTCCTCACCAGCGAAGACGTTCTTCTCCAAACCCGCAACCGACAATACGATATGCCTCCCGACTCTACCCCAACCACCTCAGAACCACTTCCAACTACTACAGGAAACCCATTGATGATTCCCCATCCTAACATGGAACCCATTCCTCGCATACCACATATGCCTTTATGACGAAATGTACACAACCCTCATGCTAGGGCTGCTCATAATTATATCCTGGTTGATGACTTATCCCAGTCTCCCACAGCCATATCTGTATTAGAGGTCCTCCAAACCTGTCCATCACAGCACAAGTCCTTGCTTTCTGCCTTGGGGGCAGTCGACACAGCTGAGACGCAACTGATCACATTTGATTCAGCTAATGGAGAACCACGTCTTCCCGCCCAAGTAGCCTTTCAAATACCAGTTACGATCTGGAACACCACAGTTTATCAGTGTATCATCAATGAAGGTGCATCCACCTACATCATGTCTAAAGACGTATGGCAGAAACTTGGCTCCCCTACGCTAGTACCCTCTACCATCACTCTTCGAGCTTACGACGGTCGACCAACATCTTCCACAGGGCTTTGTCGAAATGTCCCCATAGAACTTGGGGGCAAAACCATCCTCATCGATATTGAAGTTATCGATGCCCAGCTTGATTATAATATCTTGTTCGGACGCAATTACATGTACACTATGAAGGCAGTCGCCTCTTCTGTGTTTCGTACGATGATGTTCCCCCATAATGGAAATATTGTCACCATCGACCAACTTACACATTACGAGCCTAACCATTCTGCCAACATCGATCATGTCCTCCCCCTTATTCATGTTAGCCCGAATGATTTTCCAGTGGCCAATATTGGCCTTGGCCTATTCCAAGACCCATCCATGTTGGGCACTTGTCAGGGCACACCACCATTCCTAAATCCATCTTCTTCAACACAAGTGTGTGTAGTTTCCTCTAAAGGAATTGACATAGAGGATACCCTTCCTCCTAGGGAGGCCACTATCATATCTGACGTCCCACTAGTCGCAGAGCTCCCCCCTCATGAGCCTCCTACAAACTCATCAACCCCACCAGTTCATGATTTCACCTCTCCCCAGGGCCATATCCCAGTTTGGGAGATAGTTTTCCAAACCATCCCATCTACACCCCCACTCACTCACCCCCCTACCACAGCTGGGGGCAGGCGCAAGAAGAAGGAGCCCACAACTCCACCCCCCCCAAAGTGTCCACCCCCCTTGCGCGCTATGTAAGAAAGATGGACACCCAACCCACAAATATCCCTCTCTACCTGAGTTACGACACCTGATTCCCCTCAATCCAACACCATCATCGCTCGCCACTATAGCTAGTACTGCCGCTACCTCCCCTAACTCAAGTAGAAAAGGGATGCGAACCAAATTCGCTTGCGCCATATGTTCAGATTATGGCCATTATACACACCATTTCCCATCTATCCCATACGTCCGCCACACATTAGCAGTGGCACGCCACACATCCCTTCCCGAGTTTCCTCCGACACTCCATACCAATGCTCCTATGAATGTGATTCGTTATACTCGAGCAAAGGGGAGCTACATATCCTCCCCCCAAACTACCACCTGATCGCTCATAGTATCGGTGCAACTGGGATGGCATTATGGGCCCACCGTCCATATCTAATCCCTTTTCCCCACTTTCATTTTCTTTTTGTCCCGGAGCCCATAAGCTCCGTTATCTGAACCATTTTCGGTCGCTTACACTGTCCTTTTCGTTGGGTGATCATTTTTCACTATTCCCTGGCAGCACATCTTTCCATGACACACTCAGGTACGCATGCGCATATTCAAAATTATCAAATAAAATATGTTCGATTCTCTTCAGATATTGTTCACGTTGGGTATTTGGTTTTCATGTGTGCAGCTACTTGGTCATCATACATCAACACAACCCCTTCAGGTATATACTCAGCACTGGCATGTAGTCATTCCCTCTGAATCTCACTTACATCTCCAGTCACCCCCTCTGACATTTGCCTCTAGGATCCCCCTTCCCGGCTCTACAGTACCCACACCTCCATTTTCATCTACGGTACTGTCACCCAGTAGCATTCTCACCCACATGAGTTGTCCCATTCATAGCACCTTTTGGCACTTCTGACACTCATGCTGTTTTTCACAACCGTTTAGGGATGGGAGTCCCGATAGTCTTACATCATGTTGCGAATCAACCACATACTCCTTCTCCTCATTTTGCTAGCTTTCCCATAAGACTCCCAGATTATCTCTTCCTGGTTCTATTTTTTACTGCACCTCCGCAGTATCATGAGCCTTCCATTTCCTCCACAATCAGTTTTCCCACCTGCAAATTTCCCTTCATTCCATTTACCTCATACAGAAACCCACCCATGGGGCCCCCACCCTTCACCAGTTCTCCGAGCACATTGCGCCCTACCTGGGCCAACCATTTTACACTGGGGCACCCATTTATGTATTTGTACACTTTTCCCAATAATATTCTTTATTTATTGTACAAACGTCTTTTGTTTCCAGCATTTATATTCCCTTCATTTTTTCATCACCTCTGGCAACCCTGTTTCCCTATTATGGAAAAACGCAACCCATGTCACCCTTGGTTGGGGCACCACTTACCATTTAACCTTGCCAGCATCGTCCATATCTTCAGAGTACCCACAGGCCACTTACCTCTGCTCTTTGAATTTGTTCACCTTGACCCGCCTCTGGCACGACTTATCCTCGGTCTTGTTGTCCCTCTGACACTAGACCTCGTTGAACGGTTGCGGCCACTCTTTATCTCATACATCCTCCAACCAAGGGAAGTCTTGAGTCTTCCCACATCTTGACTTCGTCCATATACCTTTGCCACTTCCTCACCTCACTTAGTAGATTTCACGGAGCCATTGGCTTCTAGGAGTCGCGTCCCCCTTTTTGTCGACATCAGCACAGTTTTCCAGAAGGGTGACAGTATCTTGATTCTCATTATCCCTTCAATGAGAGATCTCAGACAGCACAAGGTGAAATACCATTGCTCCCTGCTGTCGTTGACCCCCATAACATTCGACGCCAACACTTTCTCATGTTACGGTGGGTCTTACTTTGCGACTATTGCAGTTCATTCTTTCAGTTGTCGAAGATCTCTGAACTTGGCGGGGCTCTCAATGCCTACATCATCGCTGCTACTTATTACTATGATCACTGCCTTCTATTCAGAGTATGTTCATTTGCAGAATTGTCTTCTGCCTTTATCACAACTGCCCCTGAGGGCGATGCAGTTGTCTACACCAACACTTCCGTCATCTTTTTCAGAGTTCTATGACACGAGCATGGGGCATGCCTGCCTCGTTTGTATACAGTTTTTATTTTCTCCACCTCATGGAAGGTCGGGTCCTACCGGTTCCTTTTTTCTCCAACGGATCGCTCTGAACGACCCCACTATTACTATCTCTTACAATAACATTCTCAGTAGAAGAACCATTGATGGATTTCGGCTATACGTATGCTACTAACCTCATCCATCAGGGGGCATGTGTTATCACTGAAATTTCATCCGCACATGGTTACAAGAACTCATCATCGTCAAACAGTGATGAAGTCATTCATGGACCTGAATTAATACCATAGCATTCAAAAAAGGTCAAAAAACTATACAAAGTAGTGAAAAATTGAAGAGCACTTTGCAGACACTAGGCGCTCGCGCACATGCGCGCAACAGGAACATAGAATGCACGCACCTACGCACGATGCATGACTGTTAGTGCAAAAAGCCGCACACCTGCTAAACAACGCATTTATTGAAGTGGTCAGCCTCCCAACCACTTATGGTTCAGCTCCCAAGCCGATTTGACCTCCAAATCCGGACTGGATCTGAATGGTGGGATGGTCAAAGACCTAATAATGCCCTAAATGGCCTCTTTTCACACTACAAAGCAGTTAAACAATAACCCAAAGCAATGCTATAAAAAGCCATGAATGCACCTCATTTTTTCAAGGAATTCAAAGTAATGTTATGCTGCCTAGATTGTTTTGAGGACTCCATCCTTGACAAAAGCATATTGGCACGATTACATTGGACAACCCACCTCTCCATTGAGTGGATTTGTAAAGAGTTCTTTCACCACCATTTTCATTTTCTTTTGTTGTAAGAATAGCTAGCTAGTGAGGGTCCAAGAGTCTTCCCTTGGAGGAAGAAGGGACTCATAGTCCCCTTTCTTCTTCATGCTTTGTTTTCATCAATAGATCAGCCTCAAACATTGGTGACATGGGTCTTTTGGTTCTTTTTGTTTCTATGTCCCTATGCTCATGATTTTAATCTTTATTGCATCTTTTAGTTTAATTCTTAGTTTTTGTTTTTGTTTTCTTTCTCTAACTCTTTTCTCTACAACTGTCCTTCTCAGCAGACCCAACTGAGCTTGCAAGCACCTCTTATTTTCTCACCAAGGTGACAGAAGAGGCGCAACACCTACTTTTCGAAAAATCAAACATCATATGACCTAAAAATTGCAAGTAGCTCTGGGAATGAAAGGTATGCCTTGAAGGTGTAGGTCCAAGAATCACCTGCTCTAATAAAAACCATTAATTCTATGCACTATACCACCTAGAATTCATGCCAATTTTACAAAGATTTAAACCAAAGATACTAATAGATGCCTTTTTAAAAAAAATCAAACAACACTTAACTTGGATCTTTGCATCAAACTCTATAACTTATAGCTCTGGGGATGAAGAGTATGCTTTGCAGGTGCAGATTCGAGAATTGCCTCCTCTGATACCACTAATTATGATCCAAGTTACCCAAACAACATAATAAATACTGAATACAACAAATAAAGATTGGGAGCATGGCCCCCAATAATGATAATAATGATAAGTTACACAGTAACTCCTAAGATCTAAGGAGAATAACTCCCAATAGCCCTAAAAATAACAATATCAAATGATCAAATAAATTGTGTATGAATGGATGGCTATACTAATCTCCTATAAATACTAATTCTCACTGAATTACTCATATAGGCCCAGTTCCAGGCCATCCTACTATTTACTTATACAAGTGACCCATTATATTGCCTAGAGTGCCATAACACAAATGTTGCCTTTAACAAGCTTGAAATGTATTCCAGGACTAATTGTAGCAGAACTCAAAGGTTCAAATCATAGTTACGACCTAAAAGTTGACAGATGGTGCATAAATTCTATCTAGATTTATTTTATTCTATTAATAAAATCTGTTTCGAAGGACTGACAAGCTATCTACTCAATTTGATTGACAAATTAAATAATCACTCGGAAAAATACTACTGATCGTATAAAAGCTGGAAATAATTTTGAAAATAAGTATAAAGGAAGAAGACGAAAATGTTACAGGAAAAACAACCACAAAATTTTCATTTAGAGATGATTTGTCTTCAAGATTTATCCCAAACTCTATTGATCTCAATAATATTTGCTCAATATCCTATGAAAATTTTGACAGAATTGACACTTACCTCAGCTTTTGGAGATGGTGACATCAATAAATTATGTCGAAAATCCTTAAAAGCACGCTTCACAATTTCTTTGTCCCCAAGATTTTCCACAATTGAAGCCCATTTGTCTGTTGCAAGAGAAAATGGCTAAGGCACTATAGTATTAGCACGTTGGGATCCCAAACTTAGTGAGATGTGCAAGGAAACAGGTGCTGGCTTTTGGCTCTGACTCGTGTCCACACCTGATATTTTCCTCCTCGACATCACATCCTTTTCCATTTTTGTTGACACATTGGGAAGATTTTTGATAGAAGAAGAAACCTGAGGTTTTGGAGGCCTGGTTGTATGACCGTTTGACATATTTGTTGCAGATTTTGTTTTGTTCTTCTTCATTTGAGCTTGCACATTTCCGTTTGAAGCAACAGTCTCCTAAACAAATATCAACATAACAAGACGAAGAACAAAATAAGACTTTTATAATGAAATAGATCCACTGCAAGGCCCATGGCTTGATTGCATCCATTCCTCAATCAATGTGAACTACTGTAATAGAATCATAGAAGAGAAATACATAGTACTAAAGTAAATTATTATACCCTTGTTGATTACCTTCAACCAGAAGGTTTTCATCTTAGGCAGGAGAGATCCAGTGCAGTAAAAAAGGGGGATGTTAAAAAAAGGCATAACATTTCACAGACAACGTGATGAAAGATCACCTTGGAAGGGGGATTTTTCTTTTGTTTGAATTTGCTGGGGTCCTCTTTTGCGTGCTTCAAAGATTTCTTCTTTCCCACTGCAGCCTCTTCCAGGCCTTTGGGAATCGTTTCCACCTTTGCAAGGGTACTATCTTGTTTAGGAAAAGCAGACTTCTCTGCTCCATGCATCTTCAGACCCTCTGAAACACAATTAATGTCTAATTTGGCCTCAACAATTGGAGATACCGCCTCCAGAGGTACTTCTTCATGGTGGACTTCATCATTTTGTGAAGGTACAATAGTCTCAGTAGTTAAAGAAGATACCTCTACCTCTAGAGGTATTTCTTCACAGTGAGCTTCATCTATATGTAAAGAAGATGTATCCTGGATTACTTCCTCTTTAGACTCTTTACCTCTATTCATGTCATGAGCCCCACCCTCTGTTTTGGATCCATGGCATGCGTTATTGTCAATATACCATGCAGGATCGCCATTAGGAACTTGTTCATTGTGCTCTTCAGGAGCTAGGGAATCCATATCCTTGTACTGGTTGTTCTCTTCTTCTGTTAGGGACTGCTGTAGAAAATCTCTTTGAGAGGCAATATTTTTGTAATGGGCATCAAAGTATGCCACCTTCTTAGCAACTGAACCTGGAGTCGAACATTTCTCCACCTCCTCCAAATATCTATTCTGGGAAAATGCTGACCAGTAACGTAGGGCAAAAAGGAAGGAAGGGGCGATTAACGTAGGGCAAATAGATGCTTGCCAGGCACACCCAGCATCACGCACCCCCACCCATCTCAAGCAGGCACCCTCGGCCCATATACAGCGTGAAAGAAGAAACTGAAAAGAAGAATCAGTTGCACCCCCTCCCTACAGGCAGGGGCCTTCTCCTGAGAAAGTGAGATAAAAGCAGGAGAAACTACCTACCTGAGATATGAGATCTTTATACCTTAGTAGAAAAGAAGCTGGTTTTTATTGGCGATGACCTCCTGGCTATTATTGTATTGGCAAGTGTTTTTCATCATCTCCAGGAAGAAACAACATCTTTCGGGTACCTACGTCTATTATTCCGTCGTACCGCGACTAAGCCAGAATCAGTGAAACATTTCAACTAAATCATTCAGTTTTCCATCGATACACTTACCTATTCTTTTTCTGAAGAGAAAGCTGAGTCACAGAGATTGCGTTGTTTCTGAGTGAAATAAGCAAGCATGCGGCCTAATGGCATTTCTGATTCGAGCTGGAAGTGGCCATCATGAACAACAACTATAGGCATACTGTCAGGCTAGCTGCCATTCTCATTCCGTTGGCTGCCGTGGAGCTCCAATTTCTTCATTGCCCAGTTGATTCGAGGCCCGAGGATGGGTTGATGTCGTTCCATATTACTTCTGCCATTGCGTATTGTTATGAACACAATACAATTGGCCCTTCCTCTCTGCTCTGCTGTGTGAAATTGTCAAATCTATTAATTGTGTTTACATTGAAAGATGTGAAGCCTGCAATAACACATCAAACATATCAACCAATCAAATTTTAGAAAAATATATTATTTTATTATTAAAAAAAAAAAAAAATATATATATATATATATATATATATATATATATATATATATATTGATTTCTTATGTTACACATTGGAAATAAAACAAAAATATAAAGTCAACTATAAACTAATACAAAGTCTAAGGGCAACTCATCGCTATAGTCCCAAGCCTTTGGCAGGGACTAATAAAAAACAACTCATACATAGAGAATAAAGATCGTTAAATTGTCAATACGGAAGTCACTGACAAAATGATTTAAATTCAATATTGAGCTAAAGCATCACTTTCTAGGTCTACATCGCATCATTAAAATCCAACCTTGAATACAAAACAGAGGTATCAACAATTTTTAGCTAGGATTTAAATTCAATATTCAGCTAAAGTGTCACTCTAGAAGTCTTCACTATGTGATTAAAATCCAGCCTTGAATACAACACAGAGGTATTAACAATTTCCAACTGTAGTGGAGGTTGAAGGAAGAAGGATGCTAATATGACTAACAATCAAACAATACTTAAGGTTTAAAGAGACAAGTAAAACACACATCCACAGACAAAGAAATGAGGAGCGACAGAGTGTCATGCAAGAAGCTGTAACTACCAGATTTAAAAACATTCAACAACATAGCCTTTAATGGAGTGGGACTTACACAAATTTTTCAGTTGTATTGAAGGATTTAAGCAAGTTAAAGGTCGATAATACTATATAGAAATTGGCAAATGTTTTAGAAAAACAAGTTGCACAACCATATCGAACAACACTGTCATTGAAGATTCACGCAGAATGTCTGATCAGCAGATTCAAACAAAGAAATATAGATCCATATCCTTAGAAGAAGACTTCATCTGAATAAATTTTAGTTGTATTCGTGGTTTAAGGAAGAAAAAGGCCTCCACTAAGACTAAAAATTAACAAAGTATTTTGTTATTGTTAGATAATCTCCCCTCCCCTCCACTTGGGTTCTCTTGATTAGAGGACCAATCATTGCATCCGAGGGTTGGGATAGGGTTGGGATAGGCCAGTTTTGATCCCTACAAACACAAAATAGCCTAATTGGGGAGGATTTTGATCCAACTCCCCAGTATGGTCTCCAATCTGTTAGGTTATTTTTGCCACTTGGGTGAGAAAAAAAAGTTCCCTTAACTATCTAGTTAGGCTAGCAAGAAAACACAATGGTTTGCTAGTTGATTAGTGGCTCAACTAAATAGAAAAAAAGAAATAAGAAATAAGGAAACTAAACTAAACTAACCATTTAAAAACTCAAATGGATGTATGAAAGAGATACAAGAAATAACTATCAAATGAGACTGATCTTTGAAATTATAAAACTTAGGAGAAGTATAGGAACTTATGAGTTCCCTCTTCCTCCTTGGGAGGGCTCTTGAATCCCCCAAATACAAAGTTTTCTCTCATCTAACAATGGCTAAAAATGGAAATACAATGGTGAAGACTTTATTGTTGTACTTCTCAAGAGGAGAGAAGTGCAACACTTTTTATGAATGCTCAAAGAGTTCTAGGAGAAAGATGGCTTCTCTAAGAAAAATTGAACAGCATAACAATACTCAAAATCCTTCCCTTTGTTTGCACACATTGGTCATGTATTTTTAGGACCAATGCAAGTTTTTTCTTAGATTTCTCATAGTGTGAATGGCAGCACTTTGAAGGCACTTCCCATCCTTTTAATGGCCCCAGGGAAATATTTTGGGTCGGTCTTGTGGTCTTGTCATGGTACAATTTGACCTGGAAGTGGTTGAGGCCTGACCAAATGCATTGATGTGCTGTTTCCACATCCGCGCGGGTTCTTATGGAGACAGTCGTACGGTCCGCACAATGTGCACATTCAATGTTGTGTTGGCTCGTGCGGATGTGCTCGAGTAAGCCTTGGGAATTTGCGCTGAAATTCAATGAACACTTGCATAGTTTTTCTTGTTGAACAAGTTTTGTAAATGATTGAGGTGTGATGATTAATGTGTTGTGCTAGTATTGTCTTCAACCATTTCCTGAGTAATTTTTTAGTGACAACAATGACTTTTATCTTAATTTTATGTTTTTCTTAATTGACTAAAAAAAAATGTTATCATTATAATAATTCAAATTATAAAGTTATTTGCAATTTCAAATGATGTGGATTTTTTAAAACACACATCTAATATCTTAAATTTATCTCGCTAATATCATGGATTTCAAAGCAATGAAATAATAAAACTTTGAAATTAAGTTAACATGATATGATGGAACAATCAACCTTAAAAATACTCTTTAAATTTTTGTATCTTTTATTAAAATGAGAACATCTCCAAATTACTTCATCATTTTCATTCTCCTGTGTAGAGAGTATGCTAGTTATGCTAAAGGAATGTATATGGGGATAGTGTTTTCCCAAAAATTGTCAATCGATCAAAACATGTAAACCGATACCACCTACAACGTCACCTATCCACCTGTCCTCTTATCCACATGTCCCCTTTTTGTCCGTCGATATTTGACCTCCCATGTCGTCAACCTGAGTGGCTCCATTGGTATCCCTCCTTAGTCTACTTCCATATATCTCACAAAGGAGATTTCCATTTCCCACAATATTTGCGTCCACCTGAATCATACCACCTCATCTGAAAAGAAAAAAAAATCGATGAAATAGCGACCAATTCTACCCGTACCTGTGATTTATAAAATAGTAGAGAACTTTTTATTATTTACGTGCTCCTGAAGCCTTACAGTATCTATGGGACCTCTCTCGTAGTGAAAAATACTGAAATGGGCATACTTGATCACAACAAAGTATCATCCACGCCAATGGATCGCTCAACATAATGCTGCACATATATATAGGCTCGAAAGGCACCACAAACCTTGGACAAGAGAGTATAGTGCAAGAATTCCATCTCCAATGATTAAGAATCTGGATTAAAACAATGAACCTATGTCATATTTTATCAACCTTGAACTGTTTCTAAAGGTGCTTAATTTCAAGAAACCAATTAGAGTTGGTTTTTTACAAGTAGTGTAGATAAAAAATCATATGAAACTCACAGTGGTGTTTTCAACAACGTGAATCATACATGTCTTTGTAATGCGAGGATGTCTCATGTCACAGACACAGTTCCTACAATGATTGCTAAAACAAGTGCAAAAATAACCTCAACGAAACACAATATCACCTTTGGCATCCTCGACCTCTTGTCCATCTTAGGGATTACATTATCGTCGAGAAGGACGAGGACAAGCAAACAAATCTTGTTATACCTCACAATTCTTACAAGCTGGTCATACATATTCAATCAATTTAGAATAAAAAATGTGTTTTGATCATTAATGCAATGATTCAAATGATTTTATAGGTTAGATATTAGTGAAAATTTTAACCATAAAAGTACAAACTTGTTTCAAATATTCTCATTGGATCCATTAAAGTTTTTAGCTAAAAAGAATCTACAATTTTTGCCTTGTTAACAAAGTTACCAACTTAACGAGAAATCTCCAAAGTTCTGATTTTTTTAGAGTGGCTATTTTTACACCTATTTCAAAAAGTGGTGCTATTGATAGCACCATTTTTGGGGGAGGTGGTTAAAATTACATTGTTGGAAATTGCGGTTATAATTGGGGTGGGGAAACACCTTACAATGTAAATGTAAAACATATTTTTCTCTTCTTGGTCCCATCGTTCTCGGATACTTCCACCGCTCGTAGTTTAATGCTTATCCATTTGATCTTTTGGTAGGTACAACGGAAAGGAAAGGAGGTCATAGAATTTTCTCTACTTGGTCCTATCGTTCTCAGAAAACCTTCACTCATAGTTTATTCAATGTTTATTGATGTGATTGATGGTATAACGAGAGACAAGGGAAACACTCGATATCACTTTTTTCCACCCTTCGGTTGAGACCAACAACGTCTTCCAAGTTGGCTTGGGCTTCAATTTCACAGGATCGCCCACTCTATTGTGTCAGAAGTTGTGTCACTTCCAACTGCAAAAATATCCTGCGAAAAGAATTAGGGAATTAGACATCATATTTTGTTTATTAATATTTTCACAATTCAATAGACCTTATGTTTATTATGAGAGTAAATCCATTGCTTCTCATGTCCAGAACAACATCCAAAAGATCCTTCTTACCATCATCACTTTTTTCATTGTTTTTGCCCCTCTTTGCTCGACGATCCTCTATGAATTTATCCATAATGTCATACGTCTTTTTCCTGCAAATTCCCATATTGTGATACACACCTTATAGATCCAAAAACTAAAGACATGGGAAATAGTCGACCAAATTGGGAGTTGTATGTAGCTCCATCATTTTTGAAATAACACCTTTCAGATCTTCAGAAGCTCATAAATGAGGATCGAACATGTATTTACCAAAGGCTATGTTGCCTATCAGATTAAATGTGAAGTGGATTGTAATTTGTCCGATATTTACACACTCTAATCCCTTCAAGTAGTCTTAAAAAATGTGACGAATCATTCAATGTGCTTGATCTCTTCTGAGATCTTCTAGAGCTTCTAGCCTGTAGATTTTTATATCAGTGTATGCTTGAGACTTCATGTGAACATTTAGTACAAAATTCCAGGGCTTTACTTTGGAAATTACAAATTGCATTATGTGATTTTTTGAATAATAGTATCGATTATATGGCAATCAAATCTTTATAGTATTAGGTATATGACGTGAAACTGTTTATCAAAAGAAATAACTCTATATTTTCAACAAAGCAATGATACGCGCCGAACACATTTCACCAATATATGTGTTTCATGATTGTACTTTTACTATTGAGAGGGTTTAACAACACATGAATTACTAGGAGCTCCTGCTAGTTAGGCATCCAAGCAATGTCAAACATTCTGTGTAATAGGAAAAACATAAATATTTTATACGACAGATACTTGGTTGATTGAATTTTGTAAATAAAAGTTATTATAAAAATGAATATATCACATTTATATATTCAATTAATTTATACATATAGAAGGGGATGGTTGTCTGACAATTGATACGATAGAGACAAATACTATACATTCTCAAAAGCCCTGCAAAATCCGAGACACGCATCTCAGTTTCGCAAGATACTCAATAAAGTTCTACCCACATTAATCCTGCAACTTTTACTTGCAGAAGAGATCATCGGTTGAATGTATTCTCAGTCAGATGTGTGTGTTGTTCTTGTGTTGGCTATACAAAGATCTTGTTCTATTGTAGCATGTCAATGTCTTTTGAGACATAAGCGGAGGAAGAGAAAGAGGAGGATAGAGTTGGAGAGGGCATCAAAGAACTGCGTGCCCATTCCATTGTCGTCGGAGCCTATGCATGAAACTCTATTTGAGAAAGCCGCAGATCAGTGGCACGGGGAAGACATAAATGAATAGGGACTGCAATCGATTCTGGAAACAAAGGGCTGACCGGGATGAAGAAGAAGCCTAAAAGCCATTGCTTGGAGTTGAAGTCGGTGAAGGATAAGATAAGTGGAATGAAATATTTCGTTGATTGTGGAGGAACTGACAGTAACAGATGGCGATTTTTTATATGTTTTAGAAAGACGATGAAACATCGGGAGGAACCTCCCCTTGAAAAACTCATTCAGTGTAACTAGCATACCCCGAAGCAGGGGAAAGGAAAGACCAAAGTGAAATGGGGTAGTTACATTGTTTAAAAATCATGGTATTTTTTTTTTATTTTTTTATGGAAAATGAATACTTCACAAGGTCCATTTTCATCCCATATACCAACTATTTTCAACTCCAAGTTTAAATTATCTATATACCAATATGCAATAATCCCAAACTTTTCCGAAGAAAAATGGAGAAGAAATTTTATTTTATATAAAAAATATATAGTCATTTAAATTATTTTTTCTATCTTTTTTTTTTTTTAAATGTATATGATAAAGTATAATTAATAACATTAAATGAAGATGTATTAAAATTAAATAAAATGATTATTATGATTAATTTTCAAGGTCTATCAAAATTGAAAAAAAAAAAAACTTGAAATTAACTAAAGCTACTTATAAATATTTTTTTAAAATATTTTAATGTATTAATTTACTAAGTACCCAATCCTCAAAGATAATAATTATTATTTTTTATGTCTAATTATTTTTGTCACTAACAAATAAGAAATATATTCTTTGTAAATACTAAAATGTTAACTTTACCATAAAACTATGCCCAAGATTTTTCAAATGAAAATCTAAAATCAACCTTTGCTCTCTACTTATAATGATTTAGAAAGCGTTATTTTGTTAATGACGCTTGAAGACGAAGACTTCGCCAAAGGAATTCTCGGCTAAAGTTCACATTTAAGCAAAGAAAGGGCCGATGACATGAATAAAATCTACTAATTATATCGATAGGCGTATACCTATTGACAATCATCAAAATTAATGAGCTTTTAATTATAGATGTAGTTTATATGGCCATGATTTCATATGCTCTGAATATTTTTCGTCGTCACAATAAATCAAAGGTTGAGATTTCAACCATTATTTTCCTTGCATGATAAAGCATGTTCGTTCATCATTAAAAAAAGGTGATTAACTTAATTAGCATAATAAACCCTCTTTATTTATTACTCCTAAATTTTTTTACTATAAGTGGAATGCGTTTAAGTTTTTAATTAATTTTTAACTGTTCTTAAGTCCCTGGTGTCAACAAATTCCAATTCTTTATTGGTGAGTGGGGCTTACCAAGTGAACCGATTCTTTACCAAATGGCCATTCATAATTATACCGGCTTCCGTTTCTTTACCACTTTACCACCGCTACCCATATCGAGGGTTTTTTTACTGCGACACGTTCCCTCAACTGAATGGTGCTATGGCGACGTGGTAATCCTGGGTACCGCTAACCATATCGAGGGTTTTTTTACTACGACGCGTTTCCTCATCTGAACGATGCTATGGCGGCGTGGTAATCCTGAGTGTCGTGAATGTGGACAAGCTTCCCTCTACTGTCACGTTCTGCTATGATGTGTTAAGAAAAATCTTATGCTATTATCGCCTATCGACGTTGATCAACCACATTTATGTGGCTTTGCTAGTACTACATGTAAATAAGAAACAACTCATACATAGAGAATAAAGATCCTTAAATTGTCAATACAGAAGTCACCAACAAAAGGATTTAAATTCAATATTGAGCTAAAGCATCACTCTGGAAGTCCGCATCGCGTGATTAAAATCCAGCCTTGAATACAACACGGAGGTATCAACAATTTTCAGCTAGGATTTAAATTCAATATTCAGCTAAAGCGTCACTCTGGAAGTTTGCACACCGTGATTAAAATCCAACCTTGAATACAACACAGAGGTATCAACAATTTTAAGATGCAGTGGAGGTTGAAGGAAGAAGGCCCCTAATTACGTTGAAAGGCATATATCTATTGATATATTGATAATGGGCACAATTAATGATCTGTTAATCTTAAATTCTAATCTGATGGTTAAGCATTGAAGATGCTGGCATATTCTTAGTCTTCCTTCAAAATCAATGCGTCAGATTTATTGTTCATAACTTCCTTGCATTTATGAAGGCATTCGTTAACATGTTTACTTTTTTACATTTACCTAATCACATTATAAATTTACTGTAAAAATACATAATTGCCACGTTCAAATGATTAAGAAGGATTAAAATATATGCAAGCCACATTTATATCATTAAAAAACACTCTGCACACGTTTCATTTTGATGACACTCATTCATTTTTTATATCTGAAAGGTTGTTTAATACCAAGATCTACACGGACGTTTTATGTACGCTCTGTGTTGGAGTCAACTCAGTCACGACTCTTGTTCTGAATAGAAACTTTCGGCTTTCTCCAGCCGCGAGTCGGCTGTGCTAGTACGACTAACAAACAAACAATACTTAAGGTTTAAAGAGACAAGTAAAACACACATCCACAGACAAAGAAAATGAGGAGAGACAGAGAGTCATGCAAGAAGCCTTAACTACCATATTTAAAAACCTTCAACAACATAACCTTTAATGGAGCAGGACTTACACAAAAGTTTTAGTTGTATTGAACGATTTAAGCAAGTTAAAGGCTGATAATACTATATAGAAATCGACAAAGGTTTTAGAAAAACAAGTTGCACAATCATATCGAACAACAATGTCGTTGAAGGTTCACGCAAAACGTCCGATCAACGGATTCAAGCAACGAAATATAGATCCACAGTCTTAGAAGAAGACTTCATCTGAAGAAATTGCAATTGTATTCATGGTTTAAGGAAGAAAAAGGCCTCCATTGAGACTAAAAACTAACAAAGTATTTTGTTATTGTTAGATAAGCTCCCCTCCCTTCCTGTCCCGTGAAGTCATGAGAATCCTCCTCAACGTCCTTATCGACGTCCTTATAAAAGCTGGGAAGAAGCAGTAAAAAGCTGTCTAAAGTTAACAAATTGTGTAAGGTTCTGTTGCTGAGTTGTTTTCCTGGTATTTCTTATCAACAGGCATGAGGGCAGTCATTGATTGTTTTTTTATTTTGTTTCCGTAGTCAAGTATAGAACCGTATTCAATGGTTTTATTTGCATTTTGTACATGTACCTGAAAATAAATTATGCACATATTGATTATGAAGCTCATATCATCAACAATCTCAGTTTTATCCATCTTGACTTGAATTTTCTATGGATTTCCAAGTGCTTATTATAGATGCGGTGAACAATATACATAGCTTTTCCTTCTAAGAAAAAGCGTTGCTCATGTTTGTGTTTGTACTGAATATATGACAATATCTTTGTGTTTTTACTAAGTATACGACAGTATGACCAGACAACCATTTTGGTATTCTACCCGCTGAAGGCATCCCCACGTATACATACATATCAACTCAGAACTCAACACAAATTGTCAGTTCGCTGTAAATGTAAGGCCCGAAATCCGAACAAGAAGATCGACATATATTCTCTGGACAACAACCCACCTTGGATGTTGAGACTGTGTATAGGAGTTGTGACGAGCGTTGCAGCCAAAGGAGACGTGCCATGACATTTATCTAAAAATTTAGTACTAGGATATAACAAGGGATTCCATGGGCCATTGAGGGATTCCTTTTGGTACATAAAATTAAAAATTGTTGTCTCTTATGCCACACATTTCAAGTCTACACATCAACAATTTTGACAAACCCCTCTTTAAGTTATCCATATATTGATGGAAGCCTTTTCATCTTCCCACATAAATGACAAAATGGATGAAGAAAATCTTCCCATATAAATGACAAAACGGGTGATGAAAATCTGGAGTTCAAAGTTACTTAGAATTTGACTTCTTTATCTTTACTTCCCACACCATTGTCGTGAGTAGTCTCCAAGGTTTATTTATGGATATAGATTTTTAATCGAAAAGGATGATATAAGAATGAAATAAAGATATTGTGAGATTTTTAATTATGGTAGTTTGAACGTAACATAACTCAAAAAGGTTTTGAAGGTAGTTGAAGTTTTGAATATGGGTAGGAAAGAGCATGATAAAGTTGTTTGTTATTTTAAAAGATTTACTTGGGATCAAATTAAATGGTGCTGATTAGAAAGAGGGTTTAGAATGAGTTCTTGTACCATAGCAAATAGATTATGATAATAAATTGAAATTTAACTTTTCTTTTCCTATCATGATAATGCAATCTTAAATCCATTAATTTAGATATATTGTTATGATCAACTCACGTAGAACCACCCATTGGGAAGTTGTTTTCCTAAAAGTCAGATCCCTCCATGACTTGATGTTTTAGTATTAGAACATATCAAGGGATAAAACATCTAATAAATTTTGGCTAAACTTATAAAAATATTCGTTTGAATTCTATAGGATCTTGTGAAGAAAATCAAACCGCTTTAATTCATAAATAAATTACAAAGTGGAAACTACCAAGTTGGTATCAAAACATATTTGATATATTGTAATTTTTTTATTGAAATTTTCTAATTGAAATTTTGGATTGGCATTCCTATACACACAAAAGATCGTGGATAAATTTAGTGACTTTCCACATCTTTTGTTTCTTCAACTATACTCTGTTAATGACTCATAGGTAGTTAAACGATGCCATTTTGTAACTCCTCTTATGATTTAATAAATTCTTCACTAGAAAAACAATAGTAACCAAGAAAATTATCTATGTTCCATTACTAATGTTGCAATCTATAATCTATTGGTAATATGACATAAAAAGGTATTCATAATACTCTACAAGAAAAATTTATAACTAATTTATCAACTTACGATTCTATTGACTTTATAAAACTGTCAACATGTGGTCATTATCAGTGGATGAAGTCATAGCTCTATATATGCCTTGAGTTTTGGTTCTCCTTTACTCTTCTTAACCAAAGATTTTTTTTTCCTATATCCTTTTAAGGGCTATCTTGCACATCCTAATTAATTAAAGATTGAATTATTTTCATTTCACACACAAATCTATTAGTCACCTCTCTTAAGCTAAAGTCTATTAGATTTTGACAAAATTGAAAAAATAAAACAATCTACAATCTCTTAAATTGGATCACAATCTAGTTGAAGGAAATATGTGTTGCTTTACTGGAATTTAGCAAGATGAAACTATCTTGCATTATAGGACCATGTGAAAGATGTGAAATAGGTCCTTATTCATACATACTAATCACATGAT
>ML781489.1:259590-289439 GCA_009831015.1 Picea engelmannii
GTCATAGTTGATGAGTAGTTGACACATGATTGGTACATACTTGGTACATGGTTGGATGCACTTGTTTATGGTACAGGTTGATTATAGGTTGGTGCATGGTTGATGCACTTGTTTATGGTACATGTTGATTACAGGTTGAGGTATAGGTTGATGCATGGTTGATGCATGGTTAAGATTTATTGGTACATGTTTACAACGGTATATCTCACAGTGATAGTGTGAAAGTGGTTCCATCATTCTACTTCTACTTCAAGGTGGCAGGACAGGGCAAGGACAAGTGGTTATAGCCACCTTTCGGTTGTAGCCAGAGAACATTGGGGGTTGTAGTCTCCTTCTGGTTATATCCAGAGAATTGGGGAGTTGGAGCTTCCCTTAGGTTGTAGCCTAAGAAACTAGGGGGTTGGAGCCTCCTTCTAGTTGCAGCTGGAAAACAAAGGAAGTTGGTGCTTCCAATGAATGTAATTCTTCAAGACATATAAGAAAAAACATTCCGTGGTTTTCTCCTGATTTGGGTTTCCATGTAAAACACTGGTGTACAGTGTATGTGTGTGATTGTTTATTTCTTACTGCTCATTATTGGATAATAATTCTACATTGATATAACATTTGAAGAAAAATGATTATAATTACACTATTACTGATTCACCCCCCCTCTCAGTAATCCAACACTAAAGACATAGAAAATAGTTGGCCAAATTGGGATTTGTATGTAGCTCCATCATTTTGGAAATAACGCCTTTCAGATCTTCAAAAGCTCGTAAATGAGGATCGAACATGTCTTTACCAAAGGCCATGTTGCGGTTTTTGCTATTTTAGCGGATTTTGCTATTTTTAGCGATTTTCTAAATTAATCCTGGATTAAGGGATTAGGGTTTTGGTAGCTATGGAATACCTAAAAACATTGTATATATTGTATGGTGAATGGTGAAATTAATACAATGAAGAGTTGAAAGGTTTTCTCCCGGTTAAGGGTTTCCGGTATAAATCTCTGTGTACTATGTGTATGAGCCATTGATTAATTTATGTCTTTCTTAAGAATCTATATGCATTTCTTTACTTCACAGGTTTAAAACTTACAAACATTCCCCCTTTCCTTGGCCTGCACCCAGTCTTCAATGTGGCCTCCTTCGGCCATATTTCCCACCATTATTGGACACCTCAGAGATAGTAGAGAAATTGACACCAACAAAGCTCAACCCTGACTGCATGCAACATGAATCCAATGATCATATTTTGGACACACAGATCAAGGGCACCCGACAACAAAGGATCCAACTTTATAGAGTTGTCAAAGCAGGGCAACTCCTGCACCATGGCAAGTGGCTCACCCGAGGCCAAATTTAGTAGAAATTTCCTCATCTGATGGGGGAACTTAATGCAATGGAGACCATTTCTTCCTAAGGGGGGGAGGATTGATCTAGATGGATGTCGGTGACCTCCCACCTATTCCAAATGGTTCATTTTGGCAGTTTTTTTCCTAGTTTTCGAGTCGCTGACTTGCGGGGCTGTTTTGAGGCACTAAACAACATTTTTAGGGCTCGCTACAGTAAAAATTAACCTTTGATAAATAGTGGAAAAATGTGTAGTCCTCGGATAGAACTTTCCAACGTGCTATCGTGTGCCTAAAACAAAGATCGTATGCAAAAGTTACGACCCTGAGAAGTTGATGTACTAACTTACCCAAACGAGGCTCAAATGAATTTCGGCGCTTCATCTCCTAGGGTTAGGTTTTTGGATGTCTAGGGTTTTTGACATTCGTTTTTATTGTAAAAAGGTCTTCAGAGCCCCATTGTAATCATATTCTAGCGAATGAGCGCAATCGTCACATCTCTTCTCAGAGATAAGCCACCACCATTCCAACAAGCTTGTTTTCCGCTGCATTTTACAGTTTCAACTTATTTCCTTATTGAATAGAAAACCAATTTTACTGTATCTCTATTATTCTATGTTAACCATATTTTAATAATATGTATTCATTTCGTTCTACTCATAAAATTCAGATCAAGTGCTCATTAGTCAATTGTTATCAACATGATTCTACATTGTTGAACCACTAAAGCTTCCTGCCCTATTGTTCTTAATCACAATCCTACTTAGGATATATACAAAAGGAAATTGAAACATGCCATCTCAAAGTCCTCTTAAGAAAGCTTCTAAGATTGTATTAACCAAAATAGAGAACAAACTTATCTGTAATATGATAATGATAATGTAAATTCTCAAAATAATGAAATATTGATTTAAAATAGGAGTATTTAAAACATTTATCGGTATTATTATATATTATGTAAGTATTGACAATATAATTTCAGGGAATGCATTTAAACCTAAACGTGCTAATGGTAAAATATTATGCGTGTGTACAACTCATATATTAAAATTCATGTCAACAGCCTAGAATCTGTTAGGTCATGATAGGTGCAATTCTTATATTATAAACTAATTTGTATGAACATACTTAATGAGTATGCCATTAGAATGACCACCGCATTATTAATGTCCAAATGCACCAACAAACAAGGAAAGAATGCAAACAATAAAGTTTGTTCAGTTTGCAAAAGCAAATTCCTGAAAAAAAACCACAATTGAGAAAAACATTTAAAGGAAGGGAACACTGAGAAATATAAAATTTAAATAACAAGAATGAGCATGAGTCACAAATAAAAAAGAGAAACTTCCATAGGATGGTCAATAAGATCACATTACATTATTAATTTGCAAGAGTTTTCTTGTTTCATGGGTCAATGTTCAGTGAGTTTCTTTTTCCTCTTCTTCTCTTTAAACATGTATGGTGCTCTAGCTAAGGGAATTACTAAATTTTTATTATTTTTTTCAATAAATTATATCTATATGAATGCCCAAATGTATTCTTTTGTTTTCTGCGTATCAACCAATATGTGTGGAAGGGGGAAGGGAGGCATATTAGACCTTTTTCTATTGTTCATTCCATCTATGTTTTGTTCCTCTCCATGCAGGAAGGGAATAAATAACTCGATCAAAATTTATCCAGCACATCCAAATGTATTCATGCAACCACAACTAGTGAGTCGGGATTAATAAAAAACACTTCCAACATAAGGCTATAGAAGGTACCTACCAAAACATAGAAATGTAGTAGTATTGCATGAAGTGTTACATGGAAACAAAGTCTATAAAGGAACCTACCAAAACATAGGACTGTAGTAGGATTGCATTAAGCATTTATGAGATAGATAAAGAACCAAGAAAAGAAACAAAAATTGATTAAACCCCAATTGAAAACAAGGAACATAGATTATAATTTATTGCCAAAAAACATTACATCTTTAGCGAGTACAAGTGTTTCCCATTACAATTGAGCATATCTCATCATTTACAGAAACAACACACTTGATCATATTAGAGCTTGGGCATCAAATATTGGTATATTAAAAAAGAATGTGCCTTAACGAGTCTGCTATTAATAATGTATGTTCTCTAGATAAATGACGATAATGAACAAAACAGGTGGAGATTTCTAATACACTATGCACAGATGACGAAAGTCTGTAAAGGAACTGTGCCCTTAAACTTTTCAGGCGAGCGATCACTATCCACCCTGTGGCATAGTCATTAGGATTGTTATCAATGTAGCATGGGCATTGTGGACATACAATATACATGGCACGTTGCAGCTCATCTGGTAAAGTTCCCCACCAGTAAGTCTCCATAACTAGCATAATTATAAATATTACTTTGTTTATGAAAATAAGATTTAATGCATAATAAAGTTGTATTTATTTGTTATTAGTTGTTCAATTGAGTATGGTAGATATATTAAATTTATTTGATATATTATATTATATTTTTTATTTTAATTTATTTCATTTTATAGAAAATTTGAAAATATTTAAAAATATTAATTATTGTTTGTATATGAAATTGTATCTATATTTATGTGAAACATTATTTTAAATGTTGAAATAGTTTACCATGCAATTTGTTTGCAAACCATTAGTTGACAATTTTAAGATTAAAAGGTTTATAAAAGTTTTGAAAACATATATGTTATATATAATAATAATAATAATAATAATAATAATAATAATAATAATAATAATAATAAGTATATGATATATTTTTAAGTAAAGATTTGATATGTAATTCCATTAAATATAGATAAGTAAGAAAGTAAGAGACAGGTAAGAGATTAACATACTTTAAAAAAGTAAGAGATAATAGAGGGTGGGAGAGCGGGGGCTTATTAGAGAAAAAGTATATATTATATATACTTTTTCTCTAATAAGCCCCCCACTCTGCTCTAGCTTGTTACGCGAGCTCGAGCTTGTCTAACTATTCTGATCCCGCTATATATATAGGGAGGGGAGAGAGATCACGAAATCCACCTATATATATAAGTTTGAGCTGGTGTGCGATGAGCGCCTCGACCATCGGGGTGCGATGAGCGCCTCGACCATCGGGGAAGAAGCACCTCCTTGGGTTCTTATCTGACTAGGACAATAGGTATTTGAAAGTTAGAGCCGCTAATAAGGTCAACCAATAAGGTAAGGCTAAGAATACCAACCAAGAGAGGGTCTGTAACCAGAGAGGCTGTAACCAGATATTCTGTCACAGTCCTACCTATGCCTGAATTAGTGAGTAAACCGAAAGATATATTAATGGCGATACAATTAACGATAAGATAGTAAGTAAGAAACAAGAATAGAAAGCTTTCGTTCTGTCTGTTCGTTTGATCCAGATTACTTATAATTGTTTAAACTAATATATTAATATGTTATTTTTATTTAATATTAATTTATAATTACTAATTTAAATTTATTTTAATTTTAATTTATCAAATATTTAAAAATAAAATAAATTAAAAAATGAATTTTTAGAAATATAAATTCATTTGTAAAATATAAATAATTAAAAACAAATACTTACTTAAAAAGAGATTTGATATTTTTATATGTAACTTTGTAAATTAAGATGGTATATAAATATTCTTAAAGTGAATAATATAAATAAATAAACAACTATAAATTAAAAATTAAAATAAATAAATATTATTATTAATAAATAAATAATATAAATAAATTTTCATTTTTATGTTTTGAGATTATATTATATAATTTTACACTTTTATTATCGATTTTATTTTACAATAATATAACAATACAACACTTATTTATTTATAATTCTCCCTCACCTATAAACCTCTCAATATAATAAAAACAATATATAAAAAAATAAATTAATACATTACCATGTATAAAAATTAAATTAATTATAATATATATATTTTTTTAAATAAAAATGGATCCATGTATTAATAACATTTGTAAGCTATATAAGTGTGAGCCACCTGTTCTGCTACAGAAGAGAAACCAGAACAAGTGGCTTTTAGATGCTTCGAGTTGGACACATCATCCTGTAAGCTAGAACTATTTGAACAAAACTGCTTTAACAAAATTTTGCATCCTATCTGTGTAGACAAAAATGTATGAACATTATTCAGGTGGCCTCTATGACCAGCTATTAACAGGTCTGCTATGAACCAAAATACATAAATAGTGTAGGGGAAAATTGTTTGTCCTTCTAGTCTGCTGCGATAGTAAACTAAGAAATTAATCCCGCAACTAGAAATAACGAAGAACAATAACCTGGAGACTTCACTCCATTGCCGAGCATGGTTGTCCATGGATGTTGTAGACCGAGGTGAACCGCTCGCCGCATGTTGAGCATCGAGTTTGCACAGGAACACCCGCTAGTGCGGCAAACAAAATGTCCATTCTTTGGCCAAGGATGTGCTGAGAGTGCATTTGATCGTCCTGTTTCTACTTGATTTCAAAGATGAGTTGGAGGTGCTCCTTCCTGAGGCGATTTTCAAATTGCTAGGGCTCCTCCTCCTCCTTTTCCTCGCTGGCGACCTCTGTGGTGTTCTCATTGGCAGCCGCTGTGTTTTCCTCTGCTATGTTTTCCTCCTCCACCATACATCTACCATCTCCGTAGTAGGGGTTTTGTGGATTGAGTTTTGGGGGGGTGCAAGAGATTGTTGGCTAGAGGAATGCACATGCATGAAGGTTGTGCTTCCTCCTTAACCAAGCTTAGGCCATGGAGCAGATGAGGGGTGGACATAGGAATGTGTGCGCATGAAGGTGACACTTCCTCCTTCACCGGGATGATGCCATGAAGCTGATGAGGGGTGGACGGAGGTGCCTCCTACGACCTCTGGTTGGTGTGTCATGGGCTAGTGAAACGGGCAATGAGAGCCAGTTGGGAGGGCGAGAGACGATTGCATCTAGAGAGGGTGTTGTTGTAACGTGCGCCCCTCTTGGATTTCCCTCTTTCTCTAGGCATGCTGGGAAGAATGTGGAGGCTTTTGGCTGTGGGTAGGGAGGTAGAGAGATGGTGCTTGGAAAAGCAGGAGAAAGAAAAGGTGGAATTGCAGAGAGGGAGCTTGTGGGGGCCGAGTGAGTGTAGCAGGAAGAGAGTATCAGAGCTAACACAATAACAAGGGTAAGTGGTGAGAGTACCCAAGAAAGATACACATAGGAAAATAATGCAGAAGCGCTCAGAAGAGCCGAAGAGCACTAACCAGGGCAGATGGAGAATGGAAGAATACACAAGGGCGAATGCCCATTTATTGCTACACCCCCACGAGTTGACAACCCCCCTAGCCATTGTCGCCGAGTTGACAGCCATCCTAGGCATGGTACGCTTGGACTGGCTTGCTCGCACGACCATTCACCCGACCTGTCTGTCCAAACACACTACCATAACTTTCCTCATGGTGTGAGCCATGCGGTAGTTAATGGTTGTGGGCTAGCGACCGAGGTTAATAACTCCCCTGGCCACTTAGTTCCATGTGTCCTCAAACTCTTTCCAAATGGTACCCCATCCAAAGTAACTTAATTACAAAATATAAAAAAATATAAAAATTAAATTAATTACAATATACAAAAATTAAATTAATGCATATACAAAAATTCAAAAAATATTGTCATATCTCATTTTTATTAAAAAAATATTGTCATATCTCATTTCTATTTATATATGTTTATTATGTTGTATTTGTTTATTGAGATTTATGTTTATCTTCTTTTATTATTATTTATAAGTTAAAAAAATCTTAATTTTATTAAATATATTTTTTTATAAAATAAAAAAATTTAAATTTATTATTTAAATTATATTTACAATTTATAATTTAAATATATATTTAATAATATTTTAAAAATATATAGATAATAATCTTTGAATATATATAATTTTAAAATTTAATTGGATTAAAAAAAATAGGTTAAAATATTTATGGCAAAGTTTAATGGTTAAAATTTCAACCAATAAAATTATAATTTTGGTAAAATTCTTAATATATTTGGGAAGAATTTCCATTAGAAATGAGTTGAGTTTATCTATATATATCAACTTACTTTTACATATATTTGTAAATAAGTGGTTAATGTGGTGTCTTAATTAATAATATTTTAGTTTTCTTAATTTAATTGGTGATGATAATCAATTTTAGTTTCCCACACTTATTAATTTAAATTAATTATTTTCATTTATTTGATTATTTTAACAAAATATGAAATTGTTTTATGATTATTTTAAAAGATATGAAATTTAATTTTATTACAAATGTTTTGAAAACTATATCCAATGTCTTTGTAAGTTAACATTTCAAGAGAGATATTTTCATCATTTACTTTATTTTTACATATTACTTCAATTAAGGTATTATAGATCTCGTTCAATGTCATATTTTTATATAAATATCATGAATACATGTTTTAAATAAAATAAATCATAAAATAAATGAAATTTGATCAAAATTATAATTATAAAACAAAATATCATATATTAACAAAATTTAAGAATATTTAATTATATTATCATAAATGTTTAAGAGTAAATTTTATTATGTACACATATATTTATATAATTATCACTTAATAATAATAATAATAATAATAATAATACCACCACCAAGCTAGACATCAATTTGGTGTATGAGACCCCCTTGTTTGTGGGATAAGGGACATACCCTGTCCCTTTGGATTTTAACTTGTGACCGAAGGAAACACATGTTCAAAGAATGTATAAGTTGGATATATATCTATAATTTAAAAAAAAACATTTATATTCAATGGTGATATCAACAAATCCTATCAAATATTCATAACCAATATTTTAAGTAGATGAAAAACATGAGAATGGGACAAAAATTGAAAATATTTATGGAGATTGTATTTTAATTCTCCAAATCCCTATGTACTAATAGTATAATAATAACAATATTACTTTAAATTTTCTACCAAAAGTTATAAGAAATGCAAGTTTATCTTATTTCTTTATAAAAAAAACAAATCACGTGTATTTTATAGGGATATAGAGGTTCAACAATAAAGGTTAATGAAAAATGTAATTATATGAGAATATTTGGGTATAAGATGTAAAATTGTTGATAGAACAACCATGATGGGAGGAGAGGTTAGATGAAGAAGAGATGGTCAATTTCTCCATTGATCTACTTGAAGATTTATGTTGGAGATACATCTAAACTATGCATGGAGACATGTTGAATAAATGGATTGCGAAGGAAGAAGAACATTGTAAAATGTTGTGGGAGGAAAGTTTTCTAGATGAGGTAAACAACTATTCCTATCCTAATGATTGACATAAGAAGATTGATTATTATCCAATTTTTTTTACCCGAAGTGGGATGCTAACAGATCCAAAAGACCGAGAAACATGTTTGGTGTAAGCCACTTGGATCATGTCGATATCTCTTTCAATTATGGAGATTCTATGAAGCAATGTTTCCCTCAAAAAATGCACACCACAAGATTTTCCTACATGGGACACATGCAAATCATGGTATGTGCAATGAGCCTTACCTAGATCAATATATAAAGGGTTATGATGACAAGAAGAGGCTCTTGAATGGAATGGTGATTACTAGTGCATGCCTATACACATGGGGATATGAAAGAGATAAAGGGACCCAGATTGTTCCATCTCCTCACTCAAAGAATGATAGTATGCCAAAGAAACCCGTAAAATAGGAATTTTTGATAGGGAGGTTACCAGAGAAGAGGTCAGTGGATTATGGAAGGAAGATAGAGGGTTATGAGATAGAAATAATGGGGATGTGTTGTTAATATTAGAGTCCCTTAATGAAAATGAAGCCACTCTAGGTAGTAAGTTGTATTCTTACTCAGTTTTCTCAGCCCTAGCGGRCTTTAGATCTTAGATGTTGATAGAATAAGAACTAACARGAGGAGMTATAAGTGTMTTAGAGATGAAGGGAAGGGTTTTGGGGAAGGATTAATTTTCAAGGGAGAAGAAGAAATAAATCATTATAAGGATTTTAAAATAGAAAATGGGTTTCCTTGGTSAAAGTTCTTTAGTTGGTTAGAGTTGCCAAACAATTAATTTTGATGCAAGAACTATGACTAATAGGAACTTTGAAAAAATAACTRKGATCRAGATGAATTATGACAAAGAGGAACTTTGATAAAGGAACTATGACCAACAAGAACTATGACTAGCAATAAATATGGTGAAGGAACTATGACTGAGAAACTATGATCGATAAAAACTATGACTAATAGTATAGTGTGACCAATAGGAACTATGAAAGAGGAACTTTGATCAACACTAATTTTGATAAAGGAACTTTGACCATTGGGGAGAGTTATGATAGGAACTATGACTAATAGGAGCTTTGACGAAAGAACTATAACTTATGGGAACTATGACAAAGAATCTATAATGGAGGAATTATGACTTCAATAGTGGAACCAAAACTACAATAGTCTTAAAAATTCGATTTCAATATTAGGACATTGAATATATACTGACACAATAGTGTATTATATATGTTAATATATATGTATATGTAGTAAAAAGTAGTATATATACCAATATATATGTATGTCGTTATATAGAATACTATATATTCTAGTATAGTACACTAGTATAAATATTGGTATATACACTAGTATATATATTGAGATAATATGTTAGTATATATATGTATGTCAGTATATTTGTCGATATATAGAATACTAAATATACTAGTATAGTACAATAGTATAAATATTGCTATATACACTAGTATATATACCGAGATAATATGTTGGTATATACACTAGTATATATACTGACATGATATGTTGATATATACACTAGTATATGTACCAACATATTATGTCGGTACATATACTAATGTATGTACCAACATATTATGTAGGTATATACACTAGTATATATATCGACATATTATGATGGTATATATACTACATATACTGACATAATGGACTATAATCTTAACAACACATCCCCATCATTGCTATCTCACCCTCTATATTTCTTCCATAGTCCATTGACCTCCTTTCTCATAACCTCCCTTTCTCAAATTTCTATTTTTTCTTTGCTTCCAGGTTTCTTTGGCATACAATCACTCTTTGAATGAGGGGTTGGGACAATCTGGGTCTGTTAGGGTCCTAACCCGCACATAATTAGAAAAATATATTCAGATGTAATAAGGGTCAATATTAATAAGTCCTTTCAATAAAATAGAATAAGGTAGATGTAAGAAGACTTAATAGAAGCTTCAGCTTCTAGAAGGATCTTCCTCTAGATGCTTCTTTTGATAGACATATTTAGTATAAATAGGAGTCGAAGGTATGAGAACCCTAGCTTGGATATTATTGTAACAGAGCTCTACTCAACAGGAGGTTGCCCCCTCGAAGAGGCCTGTGAACATTGCTTTCAAATTCAAAGTGTTAATTCTGTTGTTATTCTTATATCATTTCAGTGCTATTGTGGTGATTGTTCTGGTTATATTGCTATTATTTTGCCATTTCTAGCATTTTATTTTTGTTCTACATACTTTTTATATCTGGTATATTACAAGTGGTATCAGAGCACTTTCCTTGGCAGAAATTGTGGGTAATTTTTTTTTCAGGGTAGAGACATATTCCAGTGTCTTTAAGCCACAGAGATCTATCGTTACGTGCATAAACCCACAGTTGAGGGATTCATACATGCAGGAAATACCAGTGGTTCTTCAGCGCACATATGTTGGCCACCCTAGTAACCCCTGTTGGTACCCCTTCGAGTGGTAGCGCATCAGACATCACCTATGTACAGATCGACCTAGATTTCCTGAAGCCCTCTTTATATAAACCGATCATCCACCTGACTGCTATAGTGCCACCAAGAACAACACTCAAGAAGGTACTCTCTAGTACCTGGGTAGTCGGGTAGTACGACTAAGGGTATTGTCTACCCTCCTTAGTTAGTGCCCTGAGATATTGGGTCGAGTACTACTGTTGGACCCCGTACGTATATCAGAGAGCTATAGCACATGGAAAACCCTTGTATGTAGAACCCTTGAATACCTAACCCTTGGGGACAGAAACATAAACAAATTAAAACAAAATTTGGGCATTTCATCACTGTAGTATTCTTCATACCGGAGTATAACTCCGTAGGCGTAAAATAAATAAAAAATAAAAAATAAAGTTTGGAAATTTTTTCACCATTATTTGAGACCTATTCCATTGGATTCATCTCTTGGCCCTTATCACATTCATACATATCATTTTTTGGCAAAATGTTTTGACCCCACCCGCCCCTTTTCGGTTCCCTCATCCTCATGGCCCATACCCGTAGCCAAGAATTGAAAGTTCGCTTCAATACCTTCCAATCTAGTCTCACCGAGACCCAACAAGAAGTGAAACATGTTAGTGCCAATGTTGTCGCCATCAATACAACCATGCAGTCCTCAATGGAGGAAATCAAAGAAGAATTGACCACCCAACTTGAATCTGTCTTTTCGTCACTCTTCACCAAGCTTCATATCCCTACAGATAACCCTTCCTCTAACGCACCTCCAAAGACTGAAGGTTAACATTCCTCTCATTCCCATAACTTTCAGCCCCATCACTTTCAATGTGACCTATGCCTTCTACGGGTGGATGTGACCAAATTTGATGGCTCGGACCCCACTGGTTGGGTAACCCAAATGGAACATTATTTCTCCTTATATGACATTACAGATGACTTGGCCAAACTCCAGTATGGTGTTATCCATCTAGATCAATAATGTTGGAAATGGTGGCAATGGAGAAAAACTTCCCGTCAAGGGTATATTGCTTGGACACACTTTTTGGTAGATATTTATGAACGCTTTGACACTGACACCAACCATTTGGGTCATTTTACAAAGTTGAAACAATCAGGAATAGTGGAAGACTTTATAGCTACCTTTGAGCACCTGGATTTTTGGACAGAGAGCATGTCTGATGCCTTTTTCCAAGAGTGTTTTATCAGTGGACTTAAGGAGGAGATTCGGGCCCATGTCCTCATGGCTAGGCCTGAGATTTGGGTTGAGGCTACTAAAAGAGATAAAGAAGCACAATAGGTGGTATCTTCTTAAAACCAAAAACCCTCCTTTATCCCTCACCCTAAACCAGTAAATCCCACTACTCCCTCTGCTCCATTGAAGATCCAAAAATTGACAAGGGATGAAATGGATGAATGCCAACTCAAAGACCTTTGTTATAATTTTTATCACTGAAATTTCATCCGCAAATGGTTACATGAATCCAACATCTTCAAACAACTATGAGTTCACCCATTGACCAAAATTACCAAAAAGCATTTCCAAAAGGTCCAAAACTATACAACCAGTTATAAAATCAAAGTGCACTAGGACTACACAGGGCACACACGCACATGCGCCATCCATAAACACAAGAAAAGCACAGATGTGCACGATGCACGACTGTGGTTGCTAAAAGCCACACACATATGAGAACGACGCATTTATGAGATTGGTCGGCCTCCCACCCACTTCTGGTTCAGCTTCCAAGATGATTTGACATCCAAATCTCAGCTGGATCCGACTGGGTGGTTGGTCAAAGACCTAAAAATGCCCTAAACAACCCCTTTTTACACTAAAAGCTAGTTGCACAATACCTCAAAGTGGTGCTATAAAACAAGTCCATGGGTGCACTACATTTTCAAGGAATTCATTTGCAAGGTTATGATGTTGCTATTCACTTGGGGAATCCTCTTTTCTCATCAAGAGCATACTAGCATCATTACATTTGGGAAATCCATCTCACCTCTTGAGTGGATTAGCTTGGGATTCCTTCACCATTTCTTTGAAGTTTCAAAGTTGTAAGAAGAACTCAGTTGTGGGGATCCAAGATCCCTCCCTTGGAGGAAGAAGGGACCCAAAGTCCTCTTTCTTCTTGGTGTTTTCTTTTCACTAATACAATCCTTTCCATTGATGACATGAGTCTTGTTTGTTTCTTGTTCTTATGTCCTTATGCTCAATAGTTTAGTTGTTCTTTTCTTTTCTAGTTTAATTCTTAGCTTAGTCTTTTATGTTTCTTTTTCTAACCCTTTCATTTATTGTTGTCTAGATTAGCTAACACAACTAAGCTTGTAATCACCTCTGTTTTTCTCATTTAGGTGACAAAAGAGGCGCAACAGATTGGCGACTCCACTGGGGAAAGGTATCAATTTCCCACCCCATTTGGGTTTTTCTAGCTCTTCTTTTGGTTTATTTAACCTCCAGGTACCTTAATCGGCCCAAGCCGACCTGCAAAACATCTAATTCAAAGATGAATTGAGAGAATTCCATTCGGAATTTTCTTCACGGCCATGTGATAGGTGTGCACAGGTTTATTGGCCCACAGTCACACATCGTGCACACGTGAGCCAAAGTTATTGTGTTTTTCAGCGCCCTCCGCGCACCTGCGCCCAAAAGTCTATTTCAGTTTGCACATTGGCACTCAGTGCGCCTCTGTCTACTCTGAGACCCACGGACCTGTGCAGAAAAATACACATTGTAAGCCTTTTTTTGATTTGGGGAAGGCCCCTAGCCTTCTTAAAGATGATTTCATGCATGTTGTAATATGCACCACACTTAGTTCCCTCTCCATATAAAGGGATTAATCAAAACACATAGGCACTTAGGGGGTTTAAAATCATTATTTCCTCTTTTGATTTCATTTTGCCACATGGATAGATTGCTTTGACTAAGAGTATAAGTTGGAATCATTTGTGATCACATAAAACTTGCATTGGGATCATAAGTTGGATAACAATCGTTTAGTATGCTCTTCTCTCATGCTTCAAAGTGACCTTGAGAATCAGAAAAAGGTTGTAGGACAATTTCATCTCCTTTAAAAGAGAATAACACCTTTAGGAGAGGACAACAGCCCCCTCGGGACTCCTCTTAGTTTATTTTTCAAACACATCTCAAGGTTGTAACGAGCCCATACATGCCCACATGCTACAAAGATAGGATAGTGTTGAAATTTAATTTCTTAGATCAAATCACTAGGGAAGTTTAAAGGTTTTGTAACGGGCCCATACATGCCCACGTGATCACAATCTAGGATAGTTTCAAAGATTTCTTAGATTAAATCACAATAGGGAGTTAAAGGAATAGTAAAGGAACCACATGTCCACATGCTAGTTTCCTAGGGACTTTTGAATTACGCAAGGTTGTACCAAAGAAATTTAGTTAAATTAGGTAATCAACACTTGTAAGGACCAAGTGAAGTCCACATGCCGCAAGGTGACACCTAATTTATTAAAACATTGGCACACTTTCACTCATTCACACACAAAAGTCACTTATCACTCACATAGTTTTCATCTCAAAACGTGGAGGTTAAAGCAAGTTTCCTCCAAAGGGATTCCTAAGCACCCCAGCTTTTTCTTGATGAAACTATCCACTCCCATTTAATTTCAATGAGATTGGCTCACACCCCCAATCTCTCAAACAAACGCATATAATTTATTTCTAAAAACTCACTAAGTTTTCCTCCACAAGAGGTGCCAAAAGAAATCTTTTAGTCTAGGTAGGATTTTTGGGATAGGCATCCAAATAAATCCCCGTTATCTGGTTCTCACATTTTCAAAACAAAAGAAGTTATCAAATAAGGAACTTTAAATCCTCCAAGTCAAGTGTTCCTAACACCATAAGGTAGGGAGATAATCGTGAAGGGTTGAAGGTTGAGGTCTGGTTGTTCTGTGCGTCCCCCCTTGAGGCACCCACCTCTTGGACAGGATCCAACCCGTGACCCATTTCTTAGGCTGAAAATCTAAATGCCACACTTTGATCGAGGTACCTAGTGACCAAATTTGAGGATATCTACCTAGGTGGCAATTGTGGTTTGCAATTGCACCTTGATCGGATTTTGTGTGGCTATTGGGAAATATCGCCAGTTCTTTCGGGATATGCCCCCTCTATCCCTCATTATAACCAATTACTTCATCCTTCACTAGTTTCTCTTCCGGTGACTTCAGAGCCCACTGTTGAGTACTATTGGAAGGTCCAATGCTATTTAAGAGGAAGGAAATTACATCTTTTAGGACACGAGCATTTGTTTTCTTTGATCCCCCATGCGGACAAAAACCCACTTATTCACATATATGCTTCTTTATCAAATTTTTTTATGTATGATGCACTTTTGATTACATTTGATTTAGATATATATCATGTAAAGTTCAAAAATTACAACAAACGCTCTTGTTTATTTCTTTCTCTCACCACCATCCGCACACATCCACTCAACTAGTCAGACATCATAGTGGATCTACAGAACCCCCGTCACTCTAGATGCTTGCTGAACCTCCCTTCTATTTTAGGGGCAGTTCCTAGTCTTGCTAACTCATCGACTCCACCATATCACACTCCTGTGAGCACCACTATCTTAGGATTAGCTTTGCTTCGTTCCACCTTACTTGGGTCCAATTCCCAAGGTCCACCATCCACTCGCTCTCCTTTACATGAAAGTGGGGGGCCAACTTCCTCTCACGGGGGAAGTACAAACCCACCTAGTCCCCCCCAAGGGTCAGGTTCACAAACCACTCACACCATGGCTGGAACTAATCCTACGCCACCACTCCAGATGCCATACTTGGCCTCTCTCAACATACCAGATCTAAGCAAACTCACAAATGATCCTATATTGCATGACCCCACATGGCTTGCAATGCCTACCAAACTACCTTCATATATCCCCAAGTTTGAAGGAAAGGCAGGAGATGACCCTGCCAACCACGTCATGACTTTCCACTTATGGTGCTCTTCCAACAACATTATGGATGATTCCATCCGACTATGACTATTTCAATGCACACTCACTGGCCCATCAACCAAATGGTATGTAGACGAAACATTGGGGTCCCATGCGACTTTCAAGTCATTTGCCAAAGCATTTTTTACCTTCTTCCAATTACCAATCCACCATGACAATGGTCTTGAACTACTCTCTAATTTTAAACAAACCTCAACCACACATATCGCTAATCACATTCACGAGTGGCGTCGATGACATAGTTTGTGCACAGCATAAACCACCAAACAACAATGTCTTGATTGGTTTGTCAGATCACTTGTCTCACTCCTTGGTAAAGATGTGGCTTCCACCTTCCCTCAATCGGAAGAAGAAGCCATTAGTAAGGCTCAACAATACGACCTCATCTATTCTCAATCAGGGTACTTGTACACAGTACTTCCTGATCTCCCAAAACCTATGCCATTCGACCAAGATAAACCTAGGATGTCTCACTCAATAGATGGATTGATTGGTAACACCACGCACCATGCACCACAACCCCAACAACCACCAATGTATGGAACACCTCAATATCCGTCGGCATATGGGGGAACCTCTTATTACCCTCCACCCCCTTATCAACAACCATACCCTGTTGTTCTTGCTCCATCCATCAGTGGGCCACCGCCTTCACCCACAATACACCCACCTATCCAAACAAGTCAAGGTACTCCATCTACCTCAAATTATACTCTAAGTACTAGCGAAAGCACCACGCCTTCCTATGTACTTTACGGATCATTACCACAAAATAATCTGTACTTTCCATTTCCTGGCCCTCCCTAGCCCATGGCTCCACCACAAGGACACCCTCACACTGGGGTGAATTTTGTTCAACCCTCTCCCATTCAACAATATCAAAATTTTGAACAGCTGAATATGACAAATCCAACCCATCAGTCGAATAGTGCCAAAAAGAAAGGAAAAAACCGGAACAATAACAACTCAATTCAAGGTGGGAATCACCCCCAACAGAAGCAACCTACTGGGGGAAACTAGAACCAAGGGACTCAGAACCGCCAGGGGGGAAATAACAACAAGCGTCAAGGGAAAAATAACAATAATCTTCTAACCAACTTCCCTTGTTCCCTTTGCAATGAGTTCGATCATTATACTCATCATTGCCCCCATATCCATGATCTTAAACGAATGAAAGACTCAGGAAATGGACCACATCATCAAGCACCACCTGCCCCTCAGTAGGCCCCACAACAATACGTGCAACAACCACCCCCAGTCATGCTACAAAATCCCATTCCACACCAAGGAGTGATGAACACCCAACAAGACATGCAGCCTACCCCATCACCGTTGGGGCAGTATCTCAATCCAAATAATCATGTAGATCGTACTATCCTCCTCACCAGTGAGGAAGGAGTCCTTCTACAAACATGTATTCATCAATACAGAGCACCTATCAAGTCTCCTCCCATTCCCCCAAAAACACTCCCACCACCAACGGGACCCCCTTTGATGATCCCTCGCCCTAACGCGGAAACACCTCTTCACATCCCTCGCATCCCATTGTGCAGGAATGTCCACAACCCACAGGCTAGGGCGGCTCATAATTACAGTTTGGTCAATGACTTATCACAATCCTCGGCTACCATGTCAGTCTTAGAAGTCCTTCAAACTTGTCCTACTCAGCAGAAATCATTACTTTCTACCTTGGGGGCAGTCGACCCCGCAGATACTCAACTCATCACATTTGATCTCGACAGTGGAGAGCCTCATATCCCCGCTCTCATTGCTTTTCAAATCCCAGTGAAAATTTGAAACATCATAGCTCATCGGTGCATCATCGATGAAGGCACATCCACATGCATCATGTCCAAGTCTGTATGGCAGAAAATTGGTTCCCCCGAACTCATACCATCTGCCATTACCTTAAGAGCTTATGATGGATGACCATCTTCTATTGAAGGAATCTTCCAAAATGTCCCGGTAGAACTCAGGGGTAAGACCACTCTCATCGACATTGAAGTTATCGATGCCCCACTCGATTACAATATCTTGTTCGATCACAGCTACATGTACGCTTTGAAGGAAGTTGCCTCTTCCGTCTTTTGAACCATGATGTTCCCCCATAAAAGGAAGATCATTACAATTGACCAAGTTTCACATTATGAGCCTAACCCTTCTGCCAACATCGATAACATTCTCCCCCTCATCCACACTAATTCTGAAGCATACCCACTCATCGAAATGGGGCCCGAAATTTTCAAAGACCCATCATTGTTAGGAACTTACCATGGTGCACCACTGCTCCTTCATCCTTCCAATCAGGTATGTGTCGTATCATCCAAAGGAACTGACATTGAGAATACCCTTCCTCCTAGGGAGTCTTCTCTCATATCTGACGTCCCACTAGTCGCAGAGCCCCTCCCTCATGAGCCTCCTGTGAACTCGTCGGCTCCACTAATTCATGATTTCACCTCACCCCCAGGCCATATCCCAGTTTGGGAGACAGTTCCCCAAGCCATTACTCAAATCCCCTTGTTTTACCCTCCCCTAGGCATACAAGCTTTCCATGTAGTTGCAACGCTTACCCTCCCTAATATGGTGTTGGCAGTCCCAGTTTGGTATTTACATCCACCAGAGATGGTTCCTCAACCATCCCTTCCCCCCCAAACAGAAGGAATCCCAATGACGATTCCCATACTCACTCCCACCATACCCTCTACACCCCCACTCACTAACCTCCTTGCCAAAGCTGGGGGTAGGAAAAAGAAGAAGGAGCCCACAACTCCACTTCCCCCATGTGTCCAACCTCCTTGTGCGCTATGTGAGAAAGATGGAAACCCAACCAACAAATTCCCATCTCTACCCGAGTTAAGTAACCTAATTCAACTCAATCAAACACCATAACCATTCGTCACTTTATCAAGTCTTGTCGCTACCTCCCCTAACGAAAGTAGAAAAGGGCTGCGAACCAAATTCGCTTGCACCATATGTTCAGAATATGGACATTATACACACCATTGCCCAGCGCTACCTCAATTCTAACAAACATTAGTAGCAGTACACCAAAGCTTCCAGCACGAACCCAATCCAGCTACATCATCCCTACCAAACATCACTGACATCCATTATGTCATGATGTCAGTCAACAAACGTATAAGATTACCTTGCTCTCTATGTGAATACTTAGATCATTTTACATACCAATGTCCTATGATCATTGAATACAGGCAACGCGAATTGACTCAGATTCAAACCCATGTGCCCCCTACATAATCGATGATTAACATTACCTCATCACTAGAGATTATTCATGTTATTTCTCCTGAACCAGAAGCACTCCCTCTTCCTCCATGGTTCTTGGATGACTTATATGAGGATTTACCCCCAAATCCCCCCAATTCTCCCATTCATTTCCCCACGAAAATTTTACATCCAACTACCACCAGTACTCCTTAGTAACTCGATATTTGGTTTATGTCAAGAGAACCATCACAACATCATTGCATCATTCCCCCCGCTTCTTCATCATCAGAGGATAACCACATGGTGATATTCACCGATATCACTCTTTATGATCCCTTGTATTCCCAAAAATTCTACTGTGACAATGACATACTCGAGGAATTAACCATCCTTGACTACCCATGGGATGTGCTACACCATAGAGTGCTCTTCTTTCCACAGGAAGACTTCACGCGTCCTAACCAACACCCCATATACACAGTTGAAACCAAGGATTTTATCCCATCAGGGCATATCGACTGGTTCAACAACCCCATCCCTGCCCCTAATGCTTTTGAAGAAGGCAACATGGCCAACATTTCCCCTACCATCAAAATTGATATTTCCATCAGAAATGGAGTCGTCGAGGAAATTACCATTGGTGTTGCATGCACCCTTGAATAAATCACCGCCTATAAAGCCCTCTTCCAAGAATATCGAGATATTTTTGCTTGGTTATACATAGATATGCCTGGCCTTGACCCCTCTATTGTCGAACATCGCATAGACACATGGCCTGATATCACACTGATTCGCCAAAAACAATGGCCGCTACACCCATCCAAAGCAGTGGCCATTAAAGTTTAGATTGAAAAATTACGAGCAATGGGGTTCATCTACCCCATCACCTATACCTCATGGGTTTCCAACCTTGTACCCATTAACAAAAAATATGGCACTATCCGTGTATGCACAGACTTTCGTGATCTCAATCACGCATGTCCCAAAGACAAATTTCCAACGCCTTTCATTGATCAAAATATCGACGACTGCGTAGACCACGAGGCTCTATCTTTCATGGACAGTTTCTCTGGTTGTAATCAAATCCAAATCCATCCAGCCGATCAATACAAAACTGCATTCTCCACCCCTTGGGGTACTTTTTCATATCATGTCATGCATTTTGGCCTAAAAAACGCTGGTGCAACTTTCCAATGGGCTATGACATACATTTTTCACGATCTGGCTCATATCATCCTCGCATACTTAGATGATCTCACAGCTCGATCCAAAAAATGCACCCAGGATCTTGATGATTTATGGATCATCTTCCAACGATGTTGTCAGTACAACATCCGCTTGAACCCCCTCAAGTGTGTGTTCTACGTCACTATCGGGCACCTCCTCAAATTCATCATTTCCCAAAGCGATATTACCATGGATCCCCTCAAAGTCTAGGCCATCACAGAAATTCCACCCCCCCAGAGTTTACTCCAACTCCAGAGCCTACAAGGAAAAGATAACTTTCTATGATGATTCATCCTAGACTATGCTACTCGAGCACACAGTTTCCTTTGTTTACTACGCCATGACATCCCATTTCACTGGGATGAACATGCCCAAAAAGCGTTCGATGATCTTAAAATGGGACTCTCTAATGCCCTTTTAATTAGTTCACCTGACTATAATCACGACTATATCCTCTACATATCAGCATCAACTATCTCAGTAGCAGGATTTCTCATTCAAATCGACGATGACGATCGTGAGCATGTCATTTACTACATTAGTAAAAACCTCTCAGGTCCACCCTTGAAGTATAATCATGAAGAGAAACTAGCCCTTGCAGTCATCCTCGCAGTCCAGAAACTGTGCCATTACATTCTGCTTCACATGACTAAAGTCATAGTAGATTCCAACCCCATGCAATACTTGCTCAATCGTCGGTAAATTAATGGAAAATTTGCCCGATGGATCGTTATTCTTCAGGAGTACGATCTTGAATTTTTAACACCCAAGAACAAGAAAGCTCTCGTCCTCACCAAACTTGTCACAAATTTCCCCTCTGATACTACCAGTGCCCCATCAATACCATCTTCCCCAATGAGCATCTGTTTTATATCACTTCGGATGATCCTTGGTACAATGACCTCCCCGTCTACCTCTGAACCCAAAATTTCGGTAACCACCTCTCACGAGATGATCGTCGTTGTATTCATCACCAGGCCCCCCGCTATCTCCTCATCAGAGATATCTTATATCGACGAGGGGTCGACACCATACTTCGTTGATGCTTGACTATTGATGAGGCCGATAGAGTCTTGAACGACTGTCATAGCGGTGCGTGCGGGGGCCATATTTTGGGGATGTCCACTCTCAGAAAATCATCCGAGCAAGTTACTTTTGGCCTACATTGTTTCACGATTTCATTCACGTCATGAAGTGATACAATAAATGTCAGCTTTACACCAACAAAGCACGAGCACCACCTTGTCTTCTCCACCCAGTCATTACTGCATGCCCCTTTTGTAAATGGGGCATCGACTTCATGACTTGTAACCCCCCATCTAGCAATGGACACAAATACATCATTTTCGCAGTTGATTACTTCACAAAATGGGCTAAAGCCATGCCCACCTTAAAAAACACCGCTAACACTGCAACGCATTTTTTCTTTAATCACGTCATATCCCACTTTGGAGTACCACTACAACTAGTCTTTGATCACGAGAAACATTTCGAGAATGAGATTTTCGTCGAACTCTCATCCCGGTTAGGATTCTCCCATGAGTTCGCCTCACCATATTACCCTCAGTCTAATGGACAGGTCAAAGCAGTTAACAAGGTCCTCAAGACCATGTTACAACGCACGGTTAACAAACATAAGACCAATTGGCATCATATGTTATTTTTCACGCTACGGGCTTATCATACGACCATGAAAACAACCACTAGTTTCACACTATTTCATCTAGTCCATGGAGTAGAGGCCACTCTTCCTATCGAGTGAGAAATCCCCACCTTACACACCAAAATTGAGCTATTACTCGACACTGCGCCAATGGAGCAGTGTTTGCTGAACTTAGAGTCCCTGTATGAAGATCGTCGATCTTCATTACAAAACAATGAGACAGCCAAAAAATGGTCAAAAGCCACCTTTGATCACCATGTCAACCTTTTCTCATTTCACGAAGGTGACCTCATCCTTGCTTACGATATTGCTCACGATACCCTCGGTTATGGAAAATTCGAGTCATTGTGGCATGGCCCCTACATTATCCAACATTGCCTCACCAAAGGCGCATACATCCTGGCTTCTCTCGAGGGCCTCTCTCTCAAAGAACTCGTCAATGGGCTATACTTAAAGAAATTTTATGCCTAAGCATAGCCATTCTACAGTAGGTTATTTCTTTTATAGTGTTTTTAATCTTTTTTCCATATCTTGTCCAGGTACGCATGCTCATGTTCAAAATGATCAAATAAATACTTGTATGTTCGATTCTCTTCAAATATTGTTCACGTCGGGTATTTGGTTTTCATGTGTGCAGGTACTTGGTCATCATACATCTGCACAACCCCTTTAGGTATATAATCAACACTGGCATGTAATCATTCACTCTGAATCTCAATTGCATCTCTAGTCACACCCTCTGAAATTTTCCTTTAGGGTCCCCATATCTAGCTCTGCAGTACCGCCACCTCCATTGCATTTTGGGTACTATCACATGGTAGAACTCTCCCCCACATGAGTTGTCCCATTCATAGCACCCCTTGGCACTTTGACACTCATGCTGTTTTCACCCCCTAGGGATGGGAGTCTCGATAGTTTTACGCATTTCTGAGAATTAACCACATACTCATTATCCTCATTTTGCTAGCTTTCCCAATGGACTCCCAGGTTATCTCTTCAAGGTTCTATTTTGACTGCACCTCCGCAGTATCATTAACCCTCCATTTCATCCACAATCAGTTTTCCCATCCACATATTTCCCTCCATTCCATCTACCTCATACAAAAACCCACCCATGGGGCCCCCAAACTCCACCAGTTCTCCAAGAAAATTGCGCCCTAACCGGCCCAACCATATTGCATTGGGGCACTCGTTTCTGTATTTGTACACTCATCCCAAATTATTCTTTTGGTAATTGTAAAAAGCCTTTGTTTCCAGCATTTACATATCTTTTTTGTCGTTACCTTTGGCTACCTTCTTCCCTTTTTGGAAAACGAAACCCATGTCACCCTTGGTTGGGGTACTCCTTATCATCTACTCCTGTTGCCATCATCCATAAACTCTGAGTATTCCACAGGCCACCTACCTCTGCTCTCTGAGTTTGTTCACTTTGTCCCGCCTCTGGCACAACTTATCCCACATCCTGATTGGCCCCCTAACACTCGATCTAGTTGAATGGTTGTGACCACTTATCCTTTGCATATATCCCCAACTAAGGGAAGTATTGAGTCTCTACACATCTTGACTTCGTCCATGTACCTCCTCAGTTCCTAAACTCACTTAGTAGATTTCACGAATCCCTTTTCTTCTTGGAGTCGTGTCTCCCTTTTTGTCGACAATAGCACAGTTTCCATAAGGATGACAATATCTTGAATCTCATTAGCTTTCCAATGAGAGGTCTTGGACGACATAGGGACAACCATAATTTCTCCCTACTGTCGTTGACCCCCATAACATTCGACTTCAACACTTTCTCATGTTATGGTGGGTCTTACTTTGCGACTATTGCAGTTGTTTATTATATTTTCCGAAGACCTTTGAACTTGGCTGGGCTATCAATGACTATAGAATCCGTGATATTTTTTACAGGTGTCATTGCCTACTATTCAGAGTATGTTCCTCCTCAGAATTGTCCTCTGCCTTTATCACAACCGTCCCTGAGGGCGCTGCAGTTGTCTACATCAACACATAGTTTTGGTTACTATACAAACCCTTCTTTTTGAGTTACATGACACGAGCATGGGGCATGCCCACCTTGTTTGTACACAATTTATTTTACATACCTTCCGAAAGGTTGGGTCCTACAGGTTCCCTTCTCCCTCCAACGGGTCACTCTTGATACTCTCACTATCGCTCTTTCTTACAATGAAACTCTCAGTAGAAGAAACATTGATGCATTTCAGCTATACATATGCTCCTAACCTCATCCGTTAGGGGGCATCTATTATCACTGAAATTTCGTCCGCAAATGCTTATAGGAATCCAACATCTTCAAACAACTATGAGTTCACCCATTGACCAAAATTACCAAAGAATTTCCAAAAGGTCCAAAACTATACAACCAGTTATAAAATCAAAGTGTGCTAGGACTACACAGGTTGTGCACGCACATGCACCATCTAGAAACACAAGAAAAACACACATGCACACGATGCACGACTGTGGTCGCTAAAAGATGTGCACACTTGAGAACAACGCATTTATGAGATTGGTTGACCTCCCACCCACTTTTGGTTCAGCTTCCAAGTTGATTTGACATCCAAATCTCGGCTGGATCTGACTAGGTGGCTGGTCAAAGACCTAAAAATGCCCTAAACAACCCCTTTTCACACTAAAAGTTGGTTGCACAATACCTCAAAGTGGTGCTATAAAACAAGGCCATGGGTGCACTACATTTTAAATGAATTCATTTGCAAGGTTATGCTACTGCTATTCTCTTAGGTAATCCTCTTTTCTCATCAAGAGCATACTAGCATCATTACATTTGGGCAATCCATCTCACCTCTTGAGTGGATTAGCTTGGGATTCTTTCACCATTTCTTTCAAGTTTCAAAGTTGTAAGAAGAGCTCAGTTGTGGAGGTCCAAGAGCCCTCCCTTGGAGGAAGAAGGGACCCAAAGTCCTCTTTCTTCTTGGTGTTTTCTTTTCACTAATACAATCCTTTCCATTGGTGACATGAGTCTTGTTTGTTTCTTGTTCTTATGTCTGTATGCTCAATAGTTTAGTTGTTCTTTTCTTTTCTAGTTTAATTCTTAGCTTAGTCTTTTATGTTTATTTTTCTAACCCTTTCCTTTACTGTTTTCTAGCCTAGATAACCCAACTAAGCTTGTAAGCACCTCTATTTTGCTCATTTAGGTGACAAAAGAGGCACAACAATAATTGTGATGACAAATATTTCCCAAGCCACAAGTGTGAGGAACAAAAGATTTTTATGGTCATCTTCGAGGATATTTTGGAAGAGGATGTTGAAACTTCCCTTGTGTATGAATCACCTGAAACAATTGACATAACCCCTCCCTCAGACCCTCCTGAAGTAGAACCCATCATTTCCCTCAATTCTCTCATTGGATTTTCTGCTCCCCAAACCCTCAAGCTAATCAGTTACATCAAGCATTGGAAGATCATCATTCTGGTTGATAGTGGAAGCACCCATATTTTTATTCATCGCCACATTGCCCAAGAAACTCATTCCTACATCCATGCTGTCAACAATTTCTAAATCATGATTTCCAATGGTGGTTCCATGAAAAGTGGGGGGCGTTGTGAAAATGTGTGTCTCCAAATTGGTGACTACCACCTTAAATCTCATATGTTTGCTATCGACATGGGCGGTTGTGACATTGTGTTGGGTGCAGACTGGCTAAGGAGTTTGGGTCCCATTCTCATGGATTTTAAGGAATTAACCATGCAATTCGACCAGGAGGGCCACTAATATAAATTACAAGGCACCATCGTTGGTTCACCTGAGATCATTAGTTCCCATCGCATGGAAAAGCTGCTCAAAAAATGTTATTTTGGTGTTATTTTCAAACTCTATACCATACAAGCAACAGAGATACCCTTGGTGCCGCAAGACCTTCAAGCCATCCTTTATAAACATCAAGCAGTCTTTTCCACTCCCCAAGGACTCCCTCCTTCCCGTGGTGTTCATGATCATTCCATTCCCCTTGTACCCAAAATCCTTCCTCTCAATATCCATCCATATCATCACCCATTTTCCCAAAACAATGAAATTGAGAAAATGGTACAGGAACTCCTTAATGCAGGAGTTATATGCCCTAGTACGAGCCCCTACTCTTTTGATGTGGTCATGGTTCTGAAGAAAGAAGGTTCTTGGAGAATGTGTCTTGATTTTCGTTCCCTCAACAAACTTACGATTAAAGACAAATTTCCCATTCTTGTCATTGATGACCTCCTGGATGAATTGAGTGGCGCCCGATTCTTTACTAAACTTGATCTTCATTCGGGCTACCACCAGATACGTATGAAAGAGGCAGACATTCCCATGACTGCCTTTAGAACCCATGAGGGCCACTATGAGTTTTTGGTCATGCCCTTTGGCTTGTGTAATGCCCCCTCCACCTTCCAAAGCCTCATGAATCATGTCTTTAATCTTTTTCTCCGTCATTTTGTCTTAGTTTTCTTTGATGATATCCTCATCTATAGAAAAACCTGGAAAGACCATCTTGCTCATGTGGATCAAGTTCTCCAACTCCTCTCTCAGCACCAACTTTTCCTGAAATACTCTAAATGTGATTTTGGCGCCTCAGAAGTAGAATACTTGGGTCATCTAGTTGGCAAGGATAGAATAAGGGTGGATCCAAAAAAGATTGAAGCTATGCAACACTAGCCTCACCCAAAGAATCTCAAAATCTTGAGTGGATTTCTAGGCTTAACATGGTATTATCAAAAGTTTGTTAAGAATTATGGAAAGATTGTCACACCTCTCACTGCTCTCCTAAAAAGTAACTCTTTCACTTGGACTCCAGCCATTGCTCAAGCTTTTCAAACCTTGAAGATGTCCATGTGCACCACTCCAGTCTTGTCCCTTCCCGATTTCACAAAGACCTTTGTGTTGGAATAGGATGCCTCAAGGAAAGGAATTGGTGTTGTCCTTATGCAAGAGGGTCGACCTTTGGCCTTTACCAGCAAGCAACTATCTGAAAGAAATCTGGGCAAATTAATCTATGAAAAGAAAATGTTGGCTATTCTGCATGCTGTTGATTTGTGACACCCTTATCTATTGGGGCAACGTTTCCAAATCAAGACAGACCATCAAAGCCTCAAGTATTTTCTGGAACAACGCATTTCCTCCCCAGAGCAAAAAAAATGGGTGACTAAGATCTTTAGATATTATTATGAGATCATTTACAAGAAAGGCAAAGACAATGTGGTTGCGGATGCACTTTCCCAAAATATGAAGATGAAGGATCCCTTTTTTCTCTCTCCTTCATTGTACTGGATTGGCTCCAAGATATTCACCAGGAATGGCTACAAGATCCCAAAAGTTCGCTTTCTGATCCAACAATTGCAGTCCAATGCTCCAGCTTCCCAGGGTACTCTTGGCTCCATGATGAGCTTTTATACAAAGGTTGTTTGTATTTAAGTAAACAATCAAATCTTAAATTCACAGTACTTTCTAAGCTTCATGCTACACCCACAACGGGGCACTCCGGGTTCACCAAAACCTATGAAAGGGTCAAACGTTATTTTTTCTGGGATGGTATGAAACAGGACATCCATAATTTTGTAGCTGAATGTGATGTGTGTCAATGCAACAAGGGAGAAACAATCAAATCTCTGGACACACTACAACCGCTTCCAATTCCACCTGCTATTTGGAAGGATATCTCTATGGATTTTATTACCATATTACCCAAATCGGAAAATAAATCAGTCATCATGGTGGTTGTTGATCGCTTTTCCAAGTCTTCTCATTTCTGTGCTCTTCAACACCCGTTTACAACATCCATGGTGGCTCAAATTTTCATGGATCAGGTCTTAAAGATTCATGGCATGCCACACTCTATTGTTTCTGATTGTGACCCAACTTTCACAAGAAATTTTTGGCAAGAACTGTTCAAGCTACAAGGCACCCAATTGCATCTTAGCACAACTTATCATCCCCATATTGATGGTCAAACGGAAGTTGTCAACAAGTGTCTGGAAACATATCTAAGGTGTTTTTCCTTGAAAAAGAAAAATCATTGGGCTCAATGGTTACCCCTAGCTGAATGGTGGTACAACACTTCATACCATACAGCTACACGCATGACTCCTTTTGAAGCGATATATGGACATAAGCCACCTTTAGCTCTCTCATACTTACAGGGTGCCTCGAGGGTCCAGGTGGTTGACCACACACTTATAGTTCGAGAGGCTACTGTATGTACCCTCAAAGAGAATTTGGTCATGGCACAAAATCGCATGAAGCAACAAGCAGATCAAGGTTGCTTTGAACGACATTTTGCAGAAGGGGATCAGGTGTTTCTTCGAATACAACCTTACAAGAAAACTTCCTTCAAGGTCAAGCATTGTCAGAAGCTAATGCCCAAATTTTATGATCCTTATACAGTTCTCAAGCATGTGGGACAAGTAGCCTATCAGTTAGCTTTGCCCAGTCATTCGAAACTACATCTTGTTTTTCATGTTTCATGCTTAAAGAATGTGATTGGAGCTAAGTGCAAAATTCAAACCAACCTTCCTGAGTTAGTTGAAGAAGGATTCATTTGGCTACAACCACAAGTAGTTTTGGACCATCGTGAGCGTTACCTGCATTAGAGAACCATCAGGGAAGTGCTAGTCCAGTGGAAAGATGCAACTCTAGCAGATGCCACTTGGGAACCAGCTACCATTCTGCAACAATTTCCACATCTCAAGCCTTGAGGACAAGGTTGTTTTTAAGGGGGCGAGCATGTTAGGGTCCTAACCCATACATAGGTAGAAAAATATATTCATATGTAATAAAGGTCAATATTAATAAGGCCTTTTAATAAAATAGAATAAGGCAGATGTAAGAAGACCTAATAGAAGCTTCCGCTTCTAGAAGGATCTTCCTCTAGATGTTTCTTTTGATAGACATATTTAGTATAAATAGGAGTCGAGGGTATGAGAACCCTAGCTTGGATATTATTGTAACAGAGCTCTACTCAACTAGAGGTTGTCCCCTCGAAGAGGCCTGTGAACATTGCTTTCAGATTTAAAGTGTTATTTCTGTTGTTATTCTTATATCATTTCAGTGCTATTGTGGTGTTTGTTCTGGTTATATTGTTGTTATTTTTCCATTTCTAGAATTTTGTTTATGTTCTGCATACTTTTTATATCTGGTATATTACAAGGTCCCTTCATCTCTTCTATCTCCTCATGGATATAGGCCTGCAATGATAATCATCATTTCATTTAATGGCTTCTTCTTGTCATCATAAACCATTATATCTTGATCTAGGAAAAGTTCCTTTCACATACCATGATTTGCATGTGTCCTATGTTGGAAAATCTAAAAGGTGTGCATTTTTGGAGGGAAACGTCAATTTGTAGAATCTTCGTAATTGAAAGAGATCCCAACATGATCCAAGTGGCTCCCACCAGATATATTTCTTTGTCTTTTGGATCTGTTATCATTCCACTTTAGGTAAAAATATTTTGATAATACTAGTATACATACCAACATATATATTAACATATATGTATGTCAATATATATAATTCTATATATACTACTAGTATAACACACTAGTATAAATATTGGTACAATAGTGTAGTACATTATTGTAGGTATATAATAGTCTCTCTCTCTCTCTCTCTCTCTCTCTCT
>ML781489.1:289635-316510 GCA_009831015.1 Picea engelmannii
TATATATATATATATATATATATATATATATATATATTGCTATCTATAATAGTGTGTGGCATATAAACTAGTATAAGTATCGACATAATATATATAGATATATATACTAGAATGCTATGCTAGTAGTATATATGGCATTCATACATGTTGATACATATACTATTGTATATGCCACACATATGTATACTAGCATATGTCGATATATGTATAGTAGTGTATATGCTAGTATAAATATCGACATATTATGTCGACATTTATACTAGCATATACACTACTATACATATATCGACATATGCTAGTATACATATGTGTGGCATATACACTAGTGTATAAATATACTAGTGCATATGGCACATATATGTATTGTTAGTGCAAGATTCAGTTCGTTCATCAATAGAAAAATTAGTGAGGCCGTAGAACCTGATTTGGGCCTACTAGGGACAAAGGGGCTAACTTTTATGGCCTATGGACAAAGAAAGAAACCCAACTGTGTGTGAAATAATGAAAAATAGTTAAAATTAAAGCCTAGTGAGCCTAAATCGATCTTAAGCACCTATCAGGGGTGGAAAATGGGGCTTATCATGACCCAAAAACCCTCTAAATTGTTGGCAAAGAGATCCTATAACAAAACCACAAGATAAGTCCAAGGGCCAAAGGATGCGAAGGGTGATCACCAAAGAGATCACAGGGGAGGCTAATCGACAAATCAAATCTCGTGTTGCATCACGAACATAGGAGATTTTTAATGACCCTCCGATGATGTGACAATGGTTTATTGCTAGACATGCGTCAACTTTTGAGTGGCGTTGCATTGCAAAAAGGCATAGGGAAAACCATCGTCGAGGGAATGCGATAGGAGTTTGTGGTTTGAAAAAACCCACTTGTTTCCCCTGAGGCACGATGAATGCCTGGCCGTTGGAAAAGCACCCTGTGGAACTGACATTTCACACTGACCTATTGCATTACAATGGACCCTAGGATTGATAGAGGATATATGGGCATGCCAATAGGGAATTCATAGGGACAAACTGTTAGCTACCACCTGGAAGAGAGGGACCCGCCGGAGGACACCAAGGGCACAAATCAACGATCCTAAACCCAATGACATGTGGCTTGTCCCCATGCCACATACATGCCACCATGGACCGATACGAGGCTGCCACGTGTCCATGGGGCCCAACCGACATTACTCAAATTTTATGCTTTCACCTAATTCAAAGGTTTTCATCAATGGAACGATGATGCGTGGTGCTTAGAGAGTTAAAATAAGGGAAAAAAGCCTCATTGGGCACACAAAGCACCATCTCCAAAGTTCCAAGTCAAATGCCTGAGATTTCAAGTAAACTACAACAACCTCCTCCTGCACCACCTCCAATGATCAAAAGGTAACCCAAGAACTCTTATAGTCCATGTTAGCACTTGGTAAATTTCCTAGAGGTTGAAACAAAAGAAATCTACAAAGGTAACTTTATCCAACCACTTTTGAAGCTAGGATCTAGCCCTTCCAACTTCAGAGAGGGATCTCTCTATATGATTTAGCTATGTTTCCAATTTTAGATATTAGGCTGGGTAAATAAATGGGTTGGTTTTGTTGTCAAAGTGTTTTCGATTTGGTTGAGACAGTCTACACATCCATTGGGCTATGGGGTCTGTGTTTAATAAAAATGAAATACAACCAGAAACATGAAGAAAGACTTCCACAGGGCGAGATAATATACTCACTGGATCTTTTAATAGCTTAGATGATGGACATAAGAAAAGATGAGGAGGATAATTTCAACTAAGAAGCAGTTAAGAATTCCTTAATTGAAAACACCAGAAGATAAACACTAAAATATTTCGAGTCAGAAACAGGGTATCCAAGATAAATCCTGCAACGTTCGTTACTCTTAAAGATTATAATTAGCAAAACAATATGATCACAAAGCAAGAATAACATTCAACTTAGAGAATAACATCACCAGTGAATACACGCAAGAATCCTGTAAAAGTGCCTCCTCTTTATTAATGGAAGATCTCTTAAAAAACGTTACAGTCAGATAGCGTCAGGGTGTGAAGATCAAAAACCCCCAATACTTCGAAAGGTGAAGTATTTATAACTCAAATTACAAATGTTCCTATCATAAATGATCAAGAAGTGCTAATTCTATTTTTAGCCTAACAAATTTAACAAATCTCCTAAATCTAGGAACTGCTTGATGACTTGGTGTAACTACTTGCTGATTTCTGGGGTAGGCCGTTGGTGAGGTTCCTGCACAACCTCTTATGACTGGACAACTGACTGGACCTGGAAAACTCATCTGCTAATCGAGCAGATCGCAGATTTCCTCCCATCTGAGATGACTGGGCACGTTAACCTTGAGCATTCTTCGATACACTTCGTCCATTTCTGTATACTTGGAGAATGTAGGCTTGGTGAGGAATATGTATCGAATCTCGTGCTGGATACTAATGTCCAACTAAAGGGAATCCAGGAATGCTTTTCTGGTGATGCTCCTTTGTATGCCAGCAAACTTTGAACTGTCCTTAGACACCTCAACCAATTTCTTCTTGTAATCTGGGAGTGTCATCAGTTTATCATTAATAACCTTCAGACCAGGTAGACCCTTCTTTTGGAGAGATTCAATCTTATTGAAGAACCTTTGTACCCCTTGGTCCATGACCTGAACCTTTTCTTCCAGCTGAAGCATTAGACCTCTCTTGGTCAGAACTCTTTTGACCTCAAGGATAGTCTCTGTTCTGTCTTCGATCTTCAGCTCTTCCAGCTCTTCCTTGGTCTTAGAATTTAGGAACTTGATGATCTCATTTTCCTGTGTTGGCATGTCTCCCAATTCTACTCTGATCTTTTCAATGGCTTGTTTGCTCCTCTGGACCAACTCATTCTTCTCAAACATGATTTGGATCATGGGCCATATCTCATTTATGGACTTTATGATGTCTGTCTATACATTCTCTTTGATCTCAACCAAAGTCTTCCCTGCCACTGTTTGCTTTTGGAGCTGCTGTAACTCCTGCTTGAGCTGTTCTGTTACCTACTTTTCCTTGGAGAGACTGGTTTGGAAGGAGATTTTGAGTTCCTGGAGGTTCCCAACTTCCTTTTTAATCCTGTTGATCTCTGTCTCCTGCAGGTTCATCTTTTCCATGGATTTGGTGAGGTCGGTTGTCCCCTCTTGTGATGTCAATGGAGTTGCAGATGAGATTGCTGTCACTGCTGCTGTGCTTGCTCCTGAAATCGGAATGGCACTCAATGGAATGACTTCCATTGGATTCATCTGTTCCTTCTCCTTTAATAATCTTTCCATCTCAGCTTCCATTTCTTTGAGCTGCGCATTTTGCTCCATGAGCAGCTTGAGCATCTCATCCTTCTCGCCTTCTTTCTCTACTATCTCCTTCGCCTGCGAGTCCTCTGTGGGTGTGAGTTTCATTTGTTTCCTCAAGGAGGCGATGTCTGCATTCTTCTTCTTTATCATCTCCTCTGCAGCTTTGATGTTCGAAGGATCATAGCTGATCTTGAGGACCAGCTCCTTCAAAGTCTTGATTCTATTGTCCTTCGCAAAGGAAGATATATTCTCCAGCTTGAGTTGAGTCTGAGCATTGTTCAATGATACCCGTAATTTTGCTACAGAAGCAGAAGCATGTGCCAATGTATGGAATACCATCTCCCCTGTCTTCTTGTGAAGATCCATCTGATCTGCTGGGTGCACGTCCTTCGTCTGGAATTCAAAGGTGGCCCTCTTGTAGTCTGTGATCACCTTGGGGTCTGGTACCTGCACCTGGAGGAAGGCCATGTGCATCCTGCCCCTTTCTATGTCAAATGCAGACAACAGCCTATGCTACGCAGTGGACAACTACTTCCGAGACTGAGCATAAGTACTACTGGTAAGGATCTGGTTTCTTTTCTTGATCAGCTCGTACTTCTCGAAAATGCTCAGCTTGGGCCCAGTCTTGCCTGGCTGAGTGTCCAGTGGGGAGTCTATGGATTTCTTTGGTACTGTTGTGGTGATTTCCTTATGAAGTATCGAACCGAAAGGTGGAATGACAGTCTTAGTCACAGTGGTAGGCGGGGCTTCTTGTTCTCCAGCCGAACCAAGAACTGGAATCGTCTTGGGCCTCTTCGTGTGCGACTGGAACTCTTCAGACGACACCCCTGTGACAGGCGGAGATAAATCTTGTCGAAGCCTCTTTTCCTTAGAGACCTATGGCATGGTCGTTGGTGGCACAGTGGTCGAGGGAACCTGCTATTCCACTTCAACCAAGGTGTTAGGCACCCATACTGTCTGATTGGCGAATCTTTCAATCTCGGGCTTAGCTTCATGAACGTACGGGATGTTTTTGTTCTTCACCCGCATTTCTGAGATGATCCCACAAGGATCATAATGCCATGGAAAGCTTAGGAAAAACTTCATCTCTCTTAGCATCCCATCCGCTTCTTCTCCGGCGCCACAACTGTTGCAGATGAAGGAGCCAATCTGCCCCTTGATTCTAATCTGCTACTTTTTCTTCAAGGATACAAAATGGATGTCATCTGAATTCATGATTTGTCTTATATACTCTAAAGAAAAGATTCTTACCGGCACATATTTGGGCAGCTTATAGGGTGCCAACTCGCACCCGTATACTCTGATCTCATAATGGTTTTGATACAAGTACCAATCCTCGGTCTTTGTGTTTTCCAAGAGATGCAGAATTCTCCGAACTTCATCGTTTATTCGAGGCTTAGGCCTGCCGCTCAACATGCTTACCACAGGGTGGTAGAACAGATCGATGAATGCCTTGAAGCTATATTCTGTGGACTTATTCTTAAGCAAAGAGATCCATGCTATGACTGGCTGAGGCCTTCCATCTGCATCCATTTTCTGCATGGAGAAACTAAACTTATCTCCTTGATAGAAAACAAACATGTAGGCCAGTATAGGTGAGTATCTGAACATGCCTTCCATGCTAAAATTCACGAACTGTTCATGAATATTTTCTGCCAAGAAGGTGCTGAAATCAAACTGGGTGGTGGGATTTTCATCAGTGGAGAAAATGGATAGAAAACCCAAAATGGGCTCATCTACCCACTGGTCAGAATAGTACCCTAGCAAAGCACAAAGGGAAGAAATGACCTAGTTTCCCTTAGTGGAGAACATGGACGACGGGTAAGGGGGATTTGTGGAAGGGAATTGAGCGGAGGTGGGAAGGAAAAGCTCGAATATTTGAGCTCTCTAGGGAAAAGTCATGTTTTGATACAACTCTGTGAGGATTTCTAGGTTGAAAGGAGACGCAGAGTCAGCACGGGGGATTTTCATCATCTGGTCGATATCTTCAGGCGTAATGAGGAACAGGGTGTCTCCGGACGAGGAGATGACGACTGTTTGTTGAGGAATATAGTGAGCTTGACATTTAAGCGTGAACTCGGGAAAATGGTGGATCTGGGGAAAGAGGTAAAGGGGTAAATTGGACTCCCAGAGTCTAATTTCATCGCTCTTGTCCAAGAAAACTTCCCTGAGCCATGACTGGAGGTCTGAAAAATCGAAATCACATTTGGTATCTGCGATCAATCTGTCTTTGTCAACCAATGGGATCTTGTCCAGGTCGACAGGAGGCAGGCAAAAGGGTTCTCTTCTCCTTCTGCTGGTCTGGGCTTTGGCGCCATTTCTGCAATAGTACCTGCAATAAACACGACGTTAGTGGGGGCGACTGACTGTAGATGAGGGCGACGGAATGCAATGGAGGAGTAAGAGGTAAATTTTATGGTGCGATGGGTGAATAATGAATGTAGTGGTAGTTTTATTTCAAAACTGGGGTCGGTTGGGTGCAGGAGACAAATCAGCTGGATAACGGATAGGTTATCCAGTAATAAATGGACAACAGGCCACTTGGGGGTGAGATGGCAGGTGACGGTGGCTGAAAAATATGAATGGGTGATGTGGCGGCCAGGGATTGGAGGCAAAAGTCGCAATAAAGGGGCTGGTTATGAGTGAAAGGGGGTAGGGGACTGACAACAGTTATGGGATGGGACATAACTCGGGAACAAGTGGAGCAAGTGGAAGATGACATCCATAAGTGACGGGGGCTGTCAGATAACCAATGGTGATGGGACTTCAGGACCAATAGATTCATGCCACATATGAAAAGGGGCCCGCCAGAGGAAGATAACCATTCCGGACCCCCCCCGTGGTTAAAAGTAGATCATCCGGGGGGGTCCAAAATCCATTGTGGGCCACTGAACTGCCCGCTTGTTTCTGAGCCGTAGATCCAAGCTCACTCTTTATCACTCATTCTGGACCCCGCCCCCTCCATTAAAGGTAGAACGGACGGGGGGGTCCGGAATCCAATCTGGGTCATTGATTAAAGAGCTCGTCCCTGGGCCATCTAGATGTGCGCAAATCTTATTACCGATTCCGGACCCCCCCCCCACCCCCGGCTAAAAGCAGAATGGTCGGGGGGGTCCGGAATGCTCTATGCATTGTAGATCTGGGCGTCGCGATCAGGACCGTCAAAATGTGCAGGGAGCATAAAATGGGGAGCGAAGAACACATGCGCTGGGAAAAAAAACTTAGGATAAGTGCGCTTTTATGGGTTTTTTCCCAAACTTTCAAATAGACACCACCATGGGGCATCGACCAAACTATCCTTTAGGCATTTGAGACATGGTGCAACATTTTACATCAAGCTGGTTTTATTGGAATGAAACCATAAAGCAACTAGCCTACATCCTAACCTATCCTCCTAAGACAGTTAAAAACTGTTGGGTTAAGAATGTACTCTACCCTAGGGCTATCTGACCAGGATTAGACAGTCTGGCTAGATTTATTCACTAATCTAACCTAGACACTTTGGCTAAGATTAAACTGTTTAGCCAACTCATTCACTACCCTATCAACATCAAATTTAAAAAGAACTTGGCCATGCTTGAAAGGTATGGACCAAGTTACTATTATTGCATGGGGATTTATTGCAATTCTTTTATGCCCTCTTTTCTTCCTTTTTCTTTTTCTTTTTCTTTTCTTTTTTCTTTTCTTTTTCTTTTTCTTTTTCCTTTTTTCTTTTTCTTTTTTTCTTTTTCCTTTTTCTTTTTATAAATTATTTGCAGAATGAAAAATCATTTGACAACAAAAACACTAGAGACAGATAATATCCCAGTCACCAGTTGATTCCTATAACTTATAGGGTGATAACAGCGGCTCCACCTGGGGATGGTACTTGCCCTGTGAAGTGCCAAGAATCCTGGTTCCTATCATTCTGAAAATTTCTGCCTAGTAGCCTTCATTGCTTTTATTCTCTAAAATGGAAAAACAATGATAAGCAGCTTAGGGCCTTCTCTTCAGGCTTCAACCAACTGACTATTGTTCTTCACTCAGAAAATGCAAGAGAAAAATGAAACTTAAAATGGTATGTACAATGGAGAGTGGAAACTTGAATCTTCTACTGAGGTGGTACATAATGTTTCAACATTCTTCCATTCACAGGTGCTCCTGGCAGATCTGTCCCATCAACGTTGTTTAGTAAGAAAGAATTGTTTCCCCTGAAAGCTTGGATCATGTATGGTCCTGTCCACAGATTGTCAAATTTTCCATGTTTTCCCTTGTCTTCATTTCTGGCATCCCACCTCAGCACCAAATCTCCTAGCTCAAAATCATCCTCCTTGGTTCTTTTGTCAAAGATCTTCTTGATGTTTTCTTGGATGACCTATGTTTTGTTGAAAATGTCCTCCCTAGACTGCTGCAAATGGATCATCTGGTTGATCCTTCTCTGTGATTCATTTGGCTCAGCTTGTACCTCTTGAAGCAAATTCATGATAGGGACTCCTAGAGAAGTGGGGAAAAATGCCTCTGTTCCATAGACCAGCTGGTAGGGTGACATACCAATCAACCTTTTGGTGGTCAATCTGTCATCCCACAAAGCGAACACCAACTTGTTGTGCCATGATTTCTTGTTTTCCTGCAATGTTTTCTTGATGATATTTACCAAGGTTTTGTTTGAAGATTCTGCTAACCCATTCCCCTGAGGGTAGTAGGCCGTGGAATTCCCCAAACCAATGTGATACTAGTTGCAGAAATCTATGAGTTTCTTCGACCGAAAGGCAACTGCATTATCAGTTATAATCTTTCTAGGGCATCCAAAGCGAGACAAAATATTATTTTCAAGGAATTTGATGATAATAGAGTCAGTGGCTTGCCTGCTTGGTACTGCCTCGATCCATTTGGTAAAATAATCAGTGGCAGTGAGAATCCACCTGTGCTGGCCTGAAGATGGGGGGTGTTTTCTCTAATGAAATCGAGTCCCCATTGCTGGAAAGGGGCCTCAACTGAGATTGGTTTCAGAGGAAGGGGGAGAAGTTTTCTTTTGCCTTCAAACAACTGACATTGATGACATGCAGTTACCTTTTGATGCACATCTGCAAACAGGGTGGGCCAATAGAATCCAGCTCTGAGTATTTTGTTGGCTGTGACCTTCCAGTTCAGATGGCCACCACATTCTCTTGCATGAAACTCTTGTAACACTTTATCAACTTCATCTTTCAGTAAACAATTTAACAAAATGCCTGCAGGATCTTTCCAATACAAATTTCCTTGTAGAATATAGAATTTTAAGGATTTCAACTTTAAAAATCTAGCTTTGGTCTTAGTCAAACCAAGGGGAGCTTGTAGATTTTGCAAAACGAATATAAGGTGTGTGTACCATGGGGAGTTGAGAAATACCTCTTTCATGTTTGGAGTCGCCATCTCACGCTGTTCATCTGACACATCTAGAAAATTAATGTCAAGAGCATGAAAGTTAGATTCAACCATTAATTTAGCAAGGCCTTGAACTTTGATTAGTTTCATGGGTTTAATCTCTATATCGTATTCTAAAATGACAGCAATCCATTTTCCCCTTCTTCCATCTGGATTGTCCTGTGTCAAGATGTCCTTGACTACCGCATTTGGAACATATGCTATGGTGTGGGAATGAAGAATGTAGACTCTAAAGTCTTTTAGGGCCTTTACCAAAGCAAAAGCTTGTTTCTCCATTATCTTTTAATTTAGAGAAACGTCCCTCAGCGCTTTGCTAAAGAAATCTATGGGCTGTTCATACCCTTCACTGTTCTTTTGCAGTGATACCGTTGCTATAGTATGTTCGGAAGCGAAAGAAAAGAAATAGAAATCCTTAGTGAAATCAAGACTTATCATAACAGGGGCTTCTGTGAGTGCTCGTTTGACTTGTTCGAAAGACTGTCTAGACTCAAAGTCCCATTTAATTTTTACATCCTTTTTAAGCATGTTTGTGATGTTTCTAAGGAGCTCGACCAGATTGGGAATGAGTCTTCGTAGAAAGTTAATTCTCCCGATAAAAGATTGTAGTTCTTTGAGGTTTCTTGGATGTTCCAAATTTTGTATGGCCTCGATTCTACTAGGGTCTATTTTGATTCTATCTTTGGAGATGATGTGTCCTAGTAGTTTGCCTTCTTCTAACTCGAAAAGGCTCTTCTTAGGATTTAAAGAAATCCCAAACCTTCTACATTTCTCGAAGACTTGTCTAAGGTGTCGCAGGTGTTTATCATCATATCGGGAAAACACAGTTATGTCATCTAAATAGACGACAATAAACTTACTCGATTCTTCCATGAAGGTGATATCCATCACCCTCTGGAAGGTGGCTCCTGCATTCATAAGAACAAAAGGCATTTTCACATACATGAAAGTGCCCCATGGGGTGGTGAAAGAGGTTTTGTCTTGGTCTTCTGGGTGAACTAAGACCTGATTGTAACCCAAGAAACCGTCCAGCAGAGAAATTCGACTGGACCCGACCACCCTTTGCAGGATGTGGTCCATTTTCGGCAAGGGGTAATTATCCTTTAGGGAGACTTTATTCAGATTTTGGAAATCTATGCAGAGTCTGATTTCCCCGGTTTTCTTACGTGTAGGGACCAAATTAGAGACCCACTTGGAAAAATGAAACGAAACTATGATCTTGGCATCATACATTTTCTTGATTTCCTTTTCTATCAGAGGGAGCAACTTGGGATTTATCCTCCTAAGTTTCTGCCTAAACAGTTTTTGGTGTTCTTTTATTGGGATTATGTGTTGTATGATGCTAGTATCATAAGCCTTCAAGTCCTCATAACCCCAGGCAAAGACATCTGAATATTCTTTGAACAGCTCAATGTATTTGAGTTTTTGCTCTGGGGGTAATGATTTAGACAGTTTGACTATCCTAGGTTTCTCTTCAGTCCCTATATTACAATCTTCCACCTCTTGTCCATGGGCTTCGATTTTCGGTTTCTTGGCTACGTCGTTAAAATCAAACAAGTCCTCTAAAGGAACTAGACCTCTAGGCAACTGTAAAACATCAGCATCCAATTCGTCATCGCCTACTTCTCCTGAATCTACGGTATTTACACTATCAATTTCAAAATCAGAACTATTTACATTTTCATCATCATTCTCTAAATCTATATTTGTACATTCAAAATCATTTTTACACTGCAAAAAGTCTTCGATTTGATCGTCATTACCAAACACTTTCCAGTACTTGATATTATCGGGAACGGTTGGTCTGCATTTCACCTCAACAGTGTATGGGCGAGTTGAGAAGAAAGGAATCTTACAGGTGGCTGCTGACGTAGCCAATCCGTCTGCCAGAATATTCTGTCCCCTTGGCATTACCTGCAAGTCAACTTTAGTAAAGCATCTAAGGGCATCAAGAACAACATTCCTATAAGCTCTAAGACGTGGGTGTTTCGCAGTGTACTCACCTTTGATTTGCTTGATTATCAATTCAGGGTCACCTCTCACCATTATCTGTTTAGCACCAACTTTTTTCAAAAGCTTCAGACTGAGCATCAAGGCTTCATACTCGAAAATATTGTTAGTGCATTGGAAATTTAATTTGTAAGAATGGTTTTCTGAATACCTGTTTCTGTGATTAAGCAGCTAGACACCTGCTCCAGCTCCCTCTTTGCTCACAGCTCCATCAAAGTCCATGCTCCAGAAATCTGCTGGTAACTCTTCAGTTATCACGTTCTTCATCCTTGCTACCTCAATGATTTCTTGGCCTTCGTCTTGACTAGACGTGTCTTCCATCAGCTGAGTATCTTGTTCTCCCATGTCACCATCATTGTACAAGATAAAAGAATCCAGATCGGAATGTGCAGAGTAGAGGGGATAGTTGTGGGGTTTTTCTTGGCTACTGACCATGTACTTCATCAATGTTTCTCTGTATAGCCTTCTTTGTTTCCCAAAAACTGGGATAGTGGCATAAGACATGTCTAGCTGCAGGGTTCCTTTCAACTTAGCCCCCCAAGACCAGGATAGCAACATTCCATACTTTGGTGGGATGTCTGCAACCACCACATCCATTGCCATTCTCTTCGTAGGAATCTGAACCAGGGTGATGCATAGGTCCTTGATCAAACCAATACATCTGACTTTATTAGAGTCGAATGAGTGTAAATATTTATAAGGTCTGGTGACCTCCAGTCCTAGTTTCTCTATTACTACTTTGGGGATCAGATTATGGGAAGCACCCGAGTCAAGCATAACGTTATGTAAGATCAGGTCATGTATATTTAGACCGATGTAAAAAGGAGCGACCTCACCAGTATCATCTCGACCATCTACTTCAAGTCCTAAAAGAAGCTCAGGTTGATCATCAGTAAGGTTCAAAGTGTCTGAATGATTTGTTGATCCAATGGTTAAGGCCTTCGTGCCTATGTCAGGTTCAATGGCCAGTGCTTTAATCATCTGTGAATGATAACCGTCTCTGTTCATCAACTCTATAAGTGGGATGGGAATTTTCACTTTGGCCAATTCCCCCTCAAGGTTGAAAGGTGTAGGGGCTCTGCCTTGGCTCATCAATTCTGGTTTGTCCACCATATTCTTCTGCTCAGAAGTACTTGGTGGATTAATAGGTGAAACCTTGGGCAGTGAAGGCCTTTTCAAAATGGTAAGGTTTTTCTTCACGGGGGTGTCAGCATTACTCTTCTCAGGAATCTTCCCAACAGTACCCTTCTTCGGAATCTTCTCGGCAGATGGCTCAGAGGTCTTTTTGGTTTTGACTACCTTCTTTGTTTCAGTCGTCTTTTTTGGAGAACTCCCTTCTATCTTCTTACTTTGCAGATTGTACTACCGGTGTACCTCCAGAATGGCATTTTCGAATGCCTGTTGTTCTTCATCTTCAGCTTCTTCACTTACTTTTGTTTGATTGAGAAGAAAAATTTCTTGCTCTTCTTGGGTAAGGAAAATAGCTTCGTTGTCATGAATGCCCATGAGATTGATGTGAGTATCTTCTAGCTCCTCAATCACCTCCTCTCCTTCATCAACATAATTTTCTTGCAAGGGAGGTCTGATCTGCTGATCTAGACCTCTCTGTTCTATTTGATCCCTAGGATCTCTCTGTCTCATTTGAGGAGGGTTTCTCCTGAAGTTTGGATTTCGGATTTGAGGAGCTGGTAGATCATCTCTCAGAGGATTTATTTCTGACATAGTGAGTCTCTCCATCATTCTTTCCACTGCTCTGGCCAAAGTATCCAATTTGGAATCAGAGTTTGACGTGGGAGGTTCTTCTTTAATCATAACCCTCCTCTCTTACCTCTGACATGCCCTTTTTGCCAATAGATTGGCCTCCACACTTATAGCACTTTTTTGCATGTCCTCCAGGGTGGTAGAATTCCTTTCTCTCAGTTGGTATGACATGTTGGCATCAAATTCATCAGGGAATTTAATTAATGCTAGACCCTGGGGAGGTTTGATTTCAGTTGGGATTGCATTGTACAATTTGTTGAAACGGGTGCAGTAATCTTGTACCGTCTCACCTTGATTTCTTCTTATATTCTCGTATTCTGACAATATTTGGAGAGGGTTTTTCTTTACCTCCCATCTGTCGAGAAAACTCCTTTGGAAAGTGACAAGGCCAGGGATTGAGGTGGCAGGTAAATCTTTGTACCATTTCTTGACGTCACCTGTCAAACTTTGGGCAAACATTCGCATTTGAACGTCAGCCTCATCAAATTCTTGCAGGTCAAAATAATCATTCATTTTGCCAACATGTTGTTGGGCGTTTAAAGGTCCTGTTGCATCAAACTTTGGAAGTCTAGTTTGGTAGTCTTGAGGCATAGCATGGAGAGGTGTGGCCAACACCAAGAGAGCGTATCTGGCTGTCATGATGGGTGGAGGAGGTGGAACGACAACCTGGATGTTCGACGAGGTAGCGACTGAAGGCAAGGATGAGGAAGGACTGGATGGCACCGAGGGAGTGGTTTGCTGATTAATAGTGGGAGATAGAACCTCAGGTGTTCAAGGTTGCAAGATGGTTGGGTCGAAAATGATTTCAGTGACAAAACTACCTGACTTGGACCTAGACAGGCTTTGACCGAAACAGGTGTCAATATCGGGGTTTTGAGAAGAAACAAGTTTTCCTAAAAAATAAGGGGACTTATGAATGGGAATATGACTTACCGAACCTTCAGCAATGGTCTTTTTCCTGAGCAACTGCTCTGGATTGTTTGTTACTTTCGCAGGTTTTGGATCTAGATGAGATCGAGTATAGACTTTCTTGGGAGCCATAATTCTTTTTGGTTTATATATATATATATATATATATATATATATATATATAGTTTTGTGAGTCCGAAAATAATATGTACAAAGTTTAATCAACCTCTAAACATTACTTTCTTTTTAGGGAAAAGAAAACGTGAAATTATCAATTTTTAGTTCTGCTCCCCAGTGGAGTTGCCACTATGTTAGCACTTGGTAAATTTCCTAGAGGTTGAAATAGAAGAAATCTACAAAGGTAACTTTATCCAACCACTTTTGAAGCTGGGATCTAGCCCTTCCAACTTCAGAGAGGGATCTCTCTATATGATTTAGTTATGTTTCCAATTTTAGATATTAGGCTAGGTAAATAAATGGGTTGGTTTTGTTGTCAAAGTGTTTTCGATTTGGTTGAGACAGTCTACACATTCATTGGGCTATGGGGTCTGTGTTTAATAAAAATGAAATACAACCAGAAACGTGAAGGAAGACTTCCACAGGGCGAGATAATATACTCACTGGATCTTTTAATAGCTTAGATGATGGACAGAAGAAAATATGAGGAGAATAATTTCAACTAAGAAGCAGTTAAGAATTCCTTAATTGAAAACACCAGAAGATAAACACTAAAATCTTTCGAGTCAGAAACAGGGTATCCAAGATAAATCCTACAACGTTCATTACTCTTAAAGATTAGAATTAGAAAAACAATATGATCACAAAGCAAGAATAACATTCAACTTAGAGAATAACATCACCAGTGAATACACACAAGAATCCTGTAAAAGTGCCTCCTCTTTATTAATGGAAGATATCTTCAAAAATGTTACAGTCAGATAGCGTCAGGGTGTGAAGATCAACAACCCTCAATACTTTGAAAGGTGAAGTATTTATAACTCAAATTACAAACGTTCCTGTCATAAATGATCAGGACGTGCTAATTCTATTTTTAGCCTAACAAATTTAACAAATCTCCTAAATCTAGGAACTGCTTGATGACTTGGTGTAACTGCTTGCTGATTTCTGGGGTAGGCCATTGGCGAGGTTCCTGCACAACCTCTTCTGACTGGATAGGTGACTGGACCTGGACAACTCATCTGCTAATCGAGCAGATCGTAGAGTTCCTCCCATCTGAGATGACTGGGCACATTGACCTTGAGCAGTCTTCGATACACTTCGTCCATTTCTGTATACTTGGTGAATGTAGGCTTGGTGAGGAATATGTATCGAATCTCATGCTGGATACTAATGTCCAACTGAAGGGCATCCAAGAATGATTTGCCGATGATGCTCCCTTGTATGCCAACAAACTTTGAACTGTCCTTAGACACCTCAGCCAATCTCTTCTTGTAATCTGGGAGTGTCATCAGTTTATCATTAATAACCTTCAGACCAGGTAGACCCTTCTTTTGGAGAGCTTCAATCTTATTGAAGAACCTTTGTACCCCTTGGTCCATGACCTGAACCTTTTCTTCCAGCTGAAGAATTAGACCTCTCTTGGTCAGAACTCTTTTGACCTCAAGGATGGTCTCTCTTCTGTCTTTGATCTTCAGCTTTTCCAGCTCTTCCCTGGTCTTAGAATTTAGGAACTTGATGATCTCATTTTCCTGTGTTGGCATGTCTCCCAATTCTACTCTGATATTTTCAATGGCCTGTTTTCTCCTCTGGACCAACTCATTCTTCTCAAACATGATTTGGATCATGGGCCATATCTCATTTATGGACTTTATGATGTCTGTCCATACATTCTCTTTGACCTCAGGCAAAGTCTTCCCTGCCACTGTTTGCTTTTGGAGCTACTGTAACTCCTGCTTGAGCTATTCTGTTACCTGCTTTTCCTTGGAGAGACTGGTTTGGAAGGAAATTTTGAGTTCCTGTAGGTTCTCAACTTCCTTTTTAAGCCTGTTGATCTCTGTCTCCTGCAGGTTCATCTTTTCCACGAATTTGGCGAGGTCGTCTGTCCCCTCTTGTGATGTCAATGGAGTTGTGGATGGGATTGTTGTCACTGCTGCTGTGCCTGCTCCTGAAATTGGAATGGCACTCAATGGAATGACTTCCATTGGCTTCATCTGCTCCTTCTCCTTTAATAATCTCTCCATCTCAGCTTCCATTTCTTTGAGCTGCGCGTTTTTCTCCATGAGCAGCTTGAGCATCTCATCCTTCTCGCCTTCTTTCTCTGCTATCTCCTTTGCCTGCGAGTCCTCTATGGGCGGGAGTTTTAGTTGTTTCCTCAAGGAGGTGATGTCTTCATTCTTCTTCTTTATCATCTCCTCTACAGCTTTGACGTTCAAAGGATCATAGCCGATCTTGAGGACCATCTCCTCCAAAGTCTTGATTCTGTTGTCCTTCGCAAAGGATGATATCTTCTCCAGCTTGAGTTGAGTCTGAGCATTGTTCAATGATACCTGTAATTTTGCTGCAGAAGCAGAAGCATGTGCCAATGTATGGAATACCATCTACCCTGTCTACTTGTGAAGATCCATCTGATTTGCTGGGTGCATGTCCTTCGTCTGGAATTCGAAGGTGGACCTCTTGTAGTTTGTGATCACCTTGGGGTCTGGTACCTGCACCTGGAGGAAGGCCATGTGCATCTTGCCCCTTTCTGTGTCAAATGCAGACAATAGCCTATGCTTTGCAGTGGACGAATGCTTCCGAAACTAAGTATAAGTACTGCTGGTAAGGGTCTGGTTTCTTTTCTTGATCAGCTCATACTTCTCGAAAATGCTCAGCTTGGGCCTAGTCTTGCCTAGCTGAGTGTCCAGTGGGGATTCTGTGGATTTCTTCGGTACTGCTGTGGTGATTTCCTTATGAAGGCTCGAACCGAAAGGTGGAATGACAGTCTTAGTCATGGTGGTAGGCGGGGCTTCTTGTTCTCTAGTCAGACCAGGAACTGGAATCGTCTTGGGCCTCTTCGTGTGCAACTGGAACTCTTCGGACGACACCCTCGTGACAGACGGAGATAAATCTTGTCGAAGCCTTTTTTCCTTAGGGACCTGTGGCATGGTCGTTGGTGGCAAAGTGGTCGGGGTAACCTTCTGTTCCACTTCAACCAAGGTGTTAGGCACCCATATTGTCTGATTGGAGAATCTTTCAATCTCGGGCTTATCTTCATGAACGTACGGGATGTTTTTGTTCTTTACCCGCATTTCTGAGATGATCCCACAAGGATCATAATGCCACGGAAATCTTAGGAAAAACTTCATCTCTCTCAGCATCCCATCCACTTTTTCTCCGACGCCACGACTGTTGCAGATGAAGGAGCCAATCTGCCCCTTGATTCTAAGCTGCTGCTTTTTCTTCAAGGATACAAAATGGATGTCATATGAATTCATGATTTGTATTATATACTCTAAAGTAAAGATTCTTACTGGCACATATTTGGGCAGCTTATAGGGTGCCAAATCGCACCCTTATACTCTGATCTCAGAATGGTTTTGATACAGGTACCAATCCTCGGTCTTTGTGTTGTACGAGAGATGTAGAATTCTCTGGACTTCATCATTTATTCGAGGCTCAAGCCTGTCGCTCAACATGCTTACCACAGGGTGGTAGAACAGATCAATGAATGCCTTGAAGCTATATTCTGTGGAGTTATGCTTTAGCAAAGAGGTCCATGCTGTGACTGGCTGAGGCCTTCCATCTGCATCCATTTTCTGCATGGAGAAACTAAACTTATATGCTTGATAGAAAAAAAACACGTAGGCCAGTATAGACGAGTATCTGAACATGCCTTCCGTGCTAAAATTCACAAACTGTTCGTGAATATTTTCTGCCAAGAAGGTGATGAAATCAAACTGGGTGGTGGGCTTTTCATCAGTGGAGAAAATGGATAGAAAACCCAGAATGGGCTCATCTACCCACTGGTCGGAATAGTAACCTAGCAAAAGCACAAAGGGAAGAAATGACCTAGTTTCCCTTAGTGGAGAACATGGACGACGAGTAAGGGGGGTTTGTGGAAGGGAATTGAGCGGAGGTGGGAAGGAAAAGCTCGAATATTTGAGCTCTCTGGGGAAAAGTCATCTTATGATACAACTCTGTGAGGATTTCTAGGTTGAAAGGAGACACAAAGTCAACACGGGGGTTTTGCATCATCTGGTTGATGTCTTCGAGTGTAATGAGGAAAAGGGTGTCTCCGTACGAGGAGATGACGGCTCTTTGTTCATGAATATAGTGAGATTGACATTTAAGCGCGAACTCAGGAAAATGGTGGATATGGGGAAACAGGTAAAGGGGCAAATTGGACTCCCAGAGTCCAATTTCATCTCTCTGGTCCAGGAAAACTTCCCTGAGCCATGACTGGAGATCTGAAAAATCAAAATTGCATTTGGTATCTGTGATCAATCTGTCTTTTTCGACCAATGGGATCTTGTCCAGGTCAACAGGAGGCGGGAGAAAAGGATTCTCTTCTCCTTCTGCTGGTATGGGCTTTGGCGCCATTTCTGCAATAGTACCTGCAATAAACACGACGTTAGTGGGGGCGACTGACTGTAGACGAGGGTGACAGAATGCAATGGAGGAGTAAGAGGTAAATTTTCTGGTGTGATGGGTGAATAGTGAATGTAGGGGGAATAACGGTAGTTTTATTTCAAAACTGGGGTCCGTTGGGCTGAAAAATATGAACGGGTGATGTGGCGGCCAGGGATTGGAGGTAAAAGTCGCAATAAGGGGCTGGTTATGAGTGAAAGGGGGTAGGGGACTGACATCAGTTATGGGATGGGACATAACTCAGGAACAAGTGGAGCAAGTGGAAGATGACGTCCATAAGTGACGAGGGCTGTTAGATAGCCGATGGTGACGGGACTTTAGGACCAATAGATTCATGCCACATATGAAAAGTGGCCCGCCAGAGGAAGATAACCATTCCGGACCCCCCCCCCTCGGTTAAAAGCAGATCATCCGGGGGGGTACGAAATCCATTATGGGCCACTGATCTGGCCACTTGTTTCTGAGCCGTAGATCCAAGCACACTCTTTATCACTCATTCGGGACCCCCCCCCCCTCCGTTAAAGGTAGAACGGACGGGGGGGTCCGAAATCCAATATGGGTCGTTGATTAAAGCGCTTGTCCCTGGGCCGTCCAGATGTGTGCAAATCTTATTACCGATTTCGGACCCCCCCCCTCCCCCTCGGCTAAAAGCAGAACGGTCAGGGGGTCCGGAATTCTCTGTGCACTGAAGATCTTGGCGCCGCGATCAGGACCGTCGAAGTGTGCAGGGAGCATAAAATGGGGAGCAGAGAACACATGCGCTGGGAAACAAAACTTAGGATAAGTGCACTTTTATGGGTTTTTTCCCAAACTTTCAAATAGACACCACCATGGGGCGTTGACCAAACTATCCTTTAGGCATTTGAGACATGGTGCAACATTTTACATCAAGCTGGTTTTATTGGAATGAAACCATAAAGAAACTAGCCTACATCCTAACCTATCTTCCTAAGATAGTTAAAAACTATTGGGTTAAGAATTTACTCTACCCTAGGGCTATCTGACCAGGATTAGACAGTCTAGCCAGATTTATTCACTAATCTAACCTAGACACTTTGGCTAAGATTAAACTATTTAGCCAACTCATTCACTACCCTATCAACATCAAATTTAAAAATAACTTGGCCATGCTTGAAATGTATGGACCAAGTTACTATTATTGCATGGGGCTTTATTGCAATTCTTTTATGCCCTCTTTTCTTTCTTTTTCTTTTTCTTTTTCTTTTCTTTTTTCTTTTTCTTTTTCCTTTTTCCTTTTTCCTTTTCCTTTTTTTCTTTTTCCTTTTTCTTTTTACAAATTATTTGCAGAATGAAAAATCATTTGTCAAAAAAAACACTAGAGACAAATAATATCCCAGTCACCAGTTGATTCCTATAACTTATAGGGTGATGACAGTCCATACATTCACTCTTGCAACTTATTTCTATCATTTAATTATTAAAATGACTATTGTTACAAACCCTAAAAAGTCACAATCCTATAAGAAACCTTTAGTTGCGGATGAGCCCTTGATTGACCAAGATGGTGACATTTTTTACTACTTCCTACCATTTCCCAACCTATGTGAAATCATTTACAGTGCCCAGACCAATGCTAACAATGGCCAGGATTATTTACACGTATGGGAATCAAACCTTTCCTAGTCCAACATCCCACAAACTTTTAATTTCCCTAAGATTATTCACTATTGTGCAGTGAATTACCAAGTTAATGAGAGTACGATAATGTACACATATGTAAATCGAGTTGTCTACAATATATCCCGAGATTTCCTGGCCTGAATTTTTTCATTTCCCTGAAGTCTCTTATGATACCCTGGAAAAACATACTTTAGAGGAAAAATATTAGGAATTGTCTCAAACTGATAAAGAAATCCTGCTAGGACACCTTTTAGCCCCTAATACTCCACTACCAACTACCTCACTTGCATTCAAATATGACATGTTCCCTGAAAATACTAGGCAAGGTCTGGCCATTATTTACCAAATCCTAGGTTAAAACCATGACAGGGTAGTTGATGAGGCTATCACTAGGTTTTTCTCTCTTCTATTGTCATTAAAATTCATGGTCCTTCCAAAGTTTGACTACTGCCAGTTCCTGGAATAGTTCATGCAAGCTCAGATGGAGAACTTCCATAGCATGAGGTCCTTCAGATATCAATCCTGCCTAGTATATCTTATCCTCTCCCAAAACCATCCCTACTATGAGGTTTGGGGAATGAAGATCACTGACGTGACTGAAATCTTGAAGCCAATCAATCAATGGATTTAGGAGATGAGAAGACAAGAACAAAATAGAGGCTTCAACCTCTATGTAAACAAGTACATGAGGGCGATATATACCCTGATACATGGAACCCCACTTCCCAGAGTCATCCCAAAAATGAGGCACACTCTGTAGTTGAGAAAGAATGCTAGGACATGGGATTTGTACTTAGAACATGACCATATTTTCATTAGAGTGTTTGGTTTTTAACAAGAACCATTCAATCTCCCTAGTTTCTTAACACAAAGAATGTTGGCTCTGGAGTATATCAGACACATATTGAAAGTTGATCACTTCTTGTTTTCCCAACATAGAAAATCCATCACCTTTCCACTACCACAGGAGGTTGGCTCACATTTGGTTCAACAAAGAACATATTTGTTGTAGTAGAAGAGATGTTGAAACTATTTTATTGTGAGAAAGGGGAAGGGTGGATATATGACCCCCATGGTGTCATTACTACAAGAAATCCAACATACAAGCATCAACCCAATGTCTTAGTAGAAAGGACTGCAAACCTAGAATCTTGGGAGGAGGTCAAATAAATCCTAGGAGGTGAGACCCCCAACCCAGCTACCTCATCAGACCAAGTCAACACAGTCCAAACCACTCATCCTATAAAAAGATCATTCTCAAAAACGCAGTCAGGAGTGGATGTGGATGGGTAGAAAAACACAAAGACAAAAGGGGATGAGGAGGAGGAAACATAAGACAATGTGATGGGAAATTTGGATAAAGGGTGTGTTGCAAATAACTCAAGGGGAGAGTGATTTGAGGGACCATCCTTAACTATTGAACATCTCCCCTCAACTATGATATCAATAGGAGTTATTAAGCAAACAACAGAAAATAAACCCTTCTTATTCTCTCACTAGTTGGGCATCAAAAGGCACAATAGAGAGATTAAAAATGATATGTATACCCAAGCAGGGGAGAGAAAACACATACAATGCTACTAACAACAATGGATTATCAACAAGGAACCTTCAATTTTTCCTTGTTGGAATTGAAGGTGTCGAATCCCATCTCCCCAGCAGACTACAAGGCAACCTAGGTCAAACTCAAGCTAGGAAATGTTCAACCAACTGATCTAATTGACTTTCATCAGTAGGAAAGTGACATGTTATATAAGGGGGTGATTCAATCCTCTACTAGTGAGAGGCAGATGAGGGAAATGGTGCACAATATCAATAGAAATTTGAAGCAAGAAAATGTTTCCACCAAGGAAAATAAAAAAAGAGAGTAGAGCTTGAAAAGAATATCATAGCTCTGGGAATATATCCCAAAGACCCCAATATTATGGGAGAGTTGGTGAAGTAGAAAGTTACCGAGATCAAGGTTTTGAGAAAGAGGATTAACCTACATGAAGATCAACATGTGCAAACTGCAGAGTTGCAATCCAACCATGAAGAAAAAGAGCAGCTATATCACTAATTGGTTGAGAGAAACAAAGTCATAGAAAACTTGCAGAGTGAAAATGAGAAGCTACATAAGGAAAATGAGACTCTCAGGAATCGACAGACTCGTCTAGCCCAAACAACAAAGTCCATAATAGAGAAGGCCATCTTCGTTGACCCAACATAAGGCCTAGATAAAGTGATGGTTGACCTTAGTGTGAAAGAGATGGATCTAGGCACTTTGACTAGCCAACTAAAAAATAAAAATTCTAGGGTGCTAGAATTGGAAGAGAAAGCAAAGAGTAGGGAAGTCCTGTCGTCTCGGATAAATGCTACAAAGGATGAGGCCCTAAAGGAGATGTAGAAATTAAAGACCAAAATTGCAAGAAAATCAACCCTTAAAGTATCCAAACATATAATTTGGGATAGCATATCCACATTAATATCTGAAAATTGGGAACAATTCTTCCTAATAGGGGATGAGCTAGAGCTACTCACCTCAACCAAGAAAGACATAACCAGGACAACTAGTGAGTTAGAAAACAAGCTATACTTGGCTAATGAATCATAATGTTCATGAAAAACAAGACTAAGGAGAAGCTCAAGGGCATATAGGTTAATGACATAACTAGCATCTTAATTGATGCCAACAAGGTTCTTACTAAGAGAAGGCTCATGAAAAATGTTGAAAATAGGTTGCATGAAATGACATGGGAAGTAGCCTCTTTCAAAATATTTTTCACTGAGCTCCTCAAACTTGGGTTTCCACCCCCTTGGGATGGGAATGGAGACATACTCCCACAAAAGAAGTATCAGGAGTAGTTGGAGTAGAGTAGGAATAATGCCAAAAGGTTTGACAATCTGCATGGGTTTTTCTAGGGAAGGATGTCCTAGAGATGCTAGTAGGGGATTTTGAAATTTTGCACAACCTGAAAGGAATTTTTAAGAACCTACCCTAGCCATCCTATGAAAGATACACCAACCTAGATGAGCTGGTAAGAAACATGAACATGACTAAATTCCCTATGGGCAAGGCTTGGCATCATCACATGTGGCAATATACCAAGATCACTTTGGGAAAATCAATTGGCACACGACGTGCCTAGTAATAAAGGTGAATAAAGTAAGGGGAGTGTTGGCAACCAATTCAATTTTTTCTATTGTCCTATTAGATGCCTACACCTATGTCTTGCGAACGTCAAGTTTTTCTATTCATTTAGGTTTCCGTGGTGAGAAAATTGTTCAGAATTTGTCGGAAGAACCACAGTGTTGTTAACAGCTTGTCGTCGACGTTTCAGATCCACAACAGGATCCATCTTCAAGACAAAAAAAGGCCTGAGGAAAATAAGAGAGGAGCCTTTAATAAATAGTGATGAGGCGGGTGAGAAAAAACTTCGGTTGGCTAGGTGAAACCCTCGTTTTTAGGATACTTTTCAAAAGATAATAAATAGTGGTTTAATTAAGTGGTTTAAATATTAGGTTTTTTATGTTAAACGTAGGCTAGATTTAGGGTTGACCAAAACGAGTTATTATTAAAACTATTAATTTTATGTTGATTAAAGGTTAAATTAAGGTTAAATTAATGAGGTAAACCCTAGTTATGAGGAGGTTAATATCTTAAGTTAATTTGATTAGGCAATGTTAGTATTATAAATATTAATTTTATGTTAATTCTAGGTTAAAATGAGGTTAAATTTAATGAGGTACACCCTAGGTTTGAGGAAGTTAGTATTATTAATATTAATCCTAAGTTAGTTTGACTAATTATAGGCTAAATTTAGGTTCCTATTATTAATATTAAATTTTATGTTCAAAAAGCTAAAATTGGGGTTAACAATATGGTATAAGGTGTTAATCATATTAATATTAATTATATGTTAATTAAGGGTTAAATTAAGGTTAATAAAAGAGGTGGAATAATACTATTATTAATATTAATCTTCTGTTAATTATCAGTGGTAGAAGATTATAAGTTGGAATTACTTAGGTTTTATTAATATCATATCCGTAGAAGATTATAAGTTGGAAACTCTTAGGTTTTATTGATATCATATCATGTCAAGTTTTTCGTTGCATTTTTCAAATAGACGATATTTTTATTTCTTGCAACACTTGCAAATTGGTCTCCATTTAGTTTTCACGACTGTAAGCGTGAAAACTTCTCCTTTCATGGTCACATTTCGATTACTATTTGAATTGTCGTTATCTTTTTTATCGATATTATCTATGGCACTTACCTGTTGGTTTATCGTTATATGGCTGAAAAGATTTTTAAACTATGCCCATTTGGACATTCTTACTTTGATTGCGTAACTTGATTTTATTAAACTTATGAGGCATTGAGCATGTGGGTTTATACTTGATTCTATGAATTGCATAAGGGTCATGACTTATTTTTGTTTTTATATATAATGTGATCCTTATGATAATCTTTTTATGGCTCTTGGCTTGTAAATTTTATAAATATCGATTGGCACAATGTTTTAAAACTTTTGACTAAACATTTATACAATGGCGCATGGTTAACATTTGGGGTTGATTTTACATTGAATGGCATTGGTTTGAAAAACTATGGTAATGGCGCGTTGGCATATCACTCACCGTTTGATTCTTTGGTTGGCAAACGATTGGTTTTTGAGCTATGCTATGATTGTTTGAACAGAGGTTGAATTCGCCGGTTGTACTTTACCATAACTATTGTGCATGGTGGTGAATAACTCCACCACCCTCGCATGCGCACATTAATGCTATCCCCTTTGATCGTTCATTGCTGTTAAACCAAATGGATCTGCTCCTGTGCGTTGGTGAATTCGAACCAAACACTTACCATGTGCTCACACCATGGCTCCAGTCGTGAGGGCTGAACCCAATGGGAGCCAGGCTCTGTTGATGTTCGACAGTGCCCGTAGTGACCTTGAGGAAAATGGGTGGCTGCCATTTATACAAAAATTTGAGGGTTTTAACCTCTGCGTAGCTCGACAATTTGCTTTGACCTTTGATGGCTGTTGAGCCAAGGTCGGCGATATTCAATTGGAAGTTGACGAGTAGTTTATTAGTCTTGCTACGGGTTTTCCTGCCACTGGACAACGATGGTCCAAGAATTGCAAAGTAGAGGAGGTCCCTTGGACACTTCTCTTCCAGTCGCGTAAAGTTATCTCTTGTGATAAAGGTTTGCCCGTGACCATGCTTAAACAGTGCTGGCATGATTTATTGATGATAATCAAATAGTTTATCACCTGCGAAGGTCGGTACGGGTTTGTTTTCTTACAACACCTTCGTTTGCTTATGGTATTTATGGGTTATCAGCTTAATATGCCTTATTATTTGCATAGAATCCTGTTTAAAATGTCAAAGAAGTACAAAAGGAACCAGGCTGATAGTAGCCTTTTTCATTATGGGCTAGTTAAGATTATTGTGGTCTGTCATTTGAGTCTACACAGTGATTGTTGGAGCAATTTCATTGCTCGGAATGATTTTGAAGATTTGAACCCTTCACAGGTCGACAAATCTGTGGTGGCCGAGGACAAGTCTGTACCCCCAGTACCATACAACATTCTGCTACCTAAACCCTTGCCTGACTCGCCTATCAACCTACCCCACTCTGTAACTAAGGATGTCAAGATTGTTAAGTCTGTGAGCAAGAGGCCTAAGGCAAAACCCACTGTAAATGCCAAAGGCAAAAAGACTGCCCATTTAATTTCGCGAATGGCAAGAAATAAGCCAAAACCTCCTGTCGATCCAAACCCTATCGTGTTGAGTGAGGACTCTGATTTTGAAGTGGAGAATTTCTTGGCTAGTGAATACCCCTAATCGCAAGGTCTGTGTGCCGAACCCTCGTATGACTTTGTGACAAACCTACCCCCTTGCCTACAAAAAGACCCTAACTACCCAGGCATTAAGCTTCCTTGTGAAGCGCCCGGTCATTTAGCTAAACCCTCTCCTACTCTGTCTAAACCTACAGTGCCACCCTGTGATCAATGCAACTCATGGTTAGAGAGGTATTACCTTGATGTTCCGATCCTACAGTCAAGAATTCACTCTTTGGAGGACCAGGTCGCATTGCTTACCAGTCAAAAGGCTAAGCTACAAGCCACTGATAAAAAACAAAGGACGAAAGGCTCCATCTTGTTTAAAAATGTGGAATCAGCTACAATGGCCGTGAATTCTAAGTTGGCATAATTTGAGCAACCTCACACATGTTGGCAAATTCAGTGGATAGAATGCAGTGATGATTGTTGTCATTAATGGCAACAGTAGAGACAGTAGGATAAGAAGGATAAAAGCTCAGGAGGAATAGCCTTGAAGAAAAAGCGCACAGCAAGAGCTTACAGAGGAAAAAGGAAGAAGAGTCAGTGACCGTAGGATCTTGTTCAAATTTCCCGAAAGAACAATAGCCGTCAGATCTGCAGAAGTTGCAAGGGAGATAATCCATCGGAGAATCGGCGATCGATATTTTGAAATGTCCAAATCACTCGTCAATGAAAACCCCGAAATCGCGAAACGCAATATTACGATTTGATTGCAACCATTAATCAAGAAGGGATCTGGACCGTTTAACTTGTATGGACACGTGGCAGCCAGGAGGCCTCATCGGCAATTTGGGGATCGGGATTTCATAAGGCAAAGATCACTCCACAACGAAATCCCCGATTTCGCGATATGCGAAATACCGACGGAATCTGAACTGTCAGTTCAACAAGCGACCTAGACCGTCGATCTACGTCAACAGACCACGTCAGCTAAGTGACACGTGGCAGTGTTTAACACGTACCAAATCACGTGTGACGTCAGCAGAGGACCGTTGAATCTCTGCATGGAATATCGGGGATCGGGGATCGGGATTTCATTATGTCAACAACACAATACATCAAGGATTCCGAAATCACGAAATGCGATTTCGCGAAGTGATCACAGCCGTTGGTTAAGTATGAATCTGAACCGTTGATCATCCCCTGTGTCAGAGTTTCGGGTTTCACGATTTGGAAGTGACAAGAACTTGCGACATTAGAAATGCCGAAGTCGCGATACGTGATATCGTGACATAATCGTAGCCTGTGGGCCACCCAAGAGTCAGTGGAGGATAGGTGTAAGGAGAAGATAGGAGGTCGGGAATCGGCATATCGCAGCTCCAAGGAACGTATGCACATTATTCTTGTAAACCCCGAAACCCCGACGAGTGGTATGGTAGTGGTCATTTGATAGCTGGTCATATTGGCAAATAGCCA
>ML781489.1:324753-348490 GCA_009831015.1 Picea engelmannii
TGGAGCTCTCAAACAAGTTGCAGCTTGTAAAACATAGGTAGCAGCCTCACATTGAGTTGGTGCTCAATTGTAAATGATGTACAGAACAGAAAAAGACTGCCTATCATTTCGAAGAAGAAGAGGTTTTCTCCCTTTATGGGTTTGCTCGTGAAAATCTGTCTCTGTGTGTATTTTATGTGTGACTGATGATCTTTACTCTTACTGTCCATATGCTGTATGATTGGTTGATGACACATGAAGAAATCTTAATAATTATTTAAAAGGCATAAAATTGTTTAAGCTTATAAACAACTGATTCACCCCCCCTCTCAGTTGTTCTAGTATTTCCAACAACACAGGTATGTTTGATATCGTTTGTTTATATAACGAATTCGAATTCGATTTTGAATAGCTTTGTTTCTAGCATTGATTGGCTCTATCACACTGTATGCATTCTATACATAGCTTTGCTTTGATTAATGAAAGTTCATTTTCCCAGTTTAGCTTCGATTGGATTTTTATCGATTTGAATGATCCTGGTGTGGATTTGATTGCTTTGTTTTAGCTAAAATGAATGCTCTGCTGTCAATTGAAGTTGTTTGTATCTATTCTAGACAGAAGTTGTTTCTTATATTTCAATTCTGAACACAATCACATTTCGATTCGATTTGGTTATAAGGTATACGATATGATTGGCAACAATTTTGATATGGTTAATTGTTACGGTTTTATGTCCCATATGACTTTGACCAACAGGAATACAATTCAGATTATTTTAAATATGATTTTGTTAATCGTGAATAGATTCAATTCATAACGATTATACCTAGCTGGTTAATACGCATTGGTTTACTGTTAATTCCACCATGTTATCGGTTGGATTCGTAATGGCAATGGATACTCTGTTTGAATTTGATTCATAGAACGAGATTGATTATATCTAGATTCACGATTTATTTCTATAATTAAACGCAGTTGTGATTTGTTTCGATTATTTGCCCAGTTTGCAATTATAACTTCTGTTGATTCTATTAAGATTGTGATCACAATTAATCGATCCCGTCTGTTGACTGTGCAAGGATCAATCACAAATTTGGTTGGGTTGATGTTGTTACGTATGATTTCGTTTACACATAATCGAAATAGACTTTCCATCTGTGTGTTCGATTAAACGATCTGAATCTTTTGTTATATCATTATAGCTATAACGAGTGGAAAATGGTTGTGTTAGATTAGATCATATCACATACGATATGATCTACTATCGATTCCAATTGGATATGAAACAATCTTGTTACTGTTCGACCCGATTTTATGGTGACAGTAAAACAGAGTATTCTTACCCCTGTTTTCGATTGAATCATTTTTTATTATGATTAATGTTGAAAGATAAAATCATTTGAATCTTGAGTGATTCGTTTTAAATGATTATTGGAAGAAAATTGGTTTTAATTGTTTTAAAAGATTTGATTTGATTTTGATTTTGATCCTGTATGTTATTTTAGATTAGCTACAGAATCAAATGATTCTATAGCTAAGTCTATAGTATTAGATTTTTATTGTTTTGCTAATTAAATATCTTTCTAACTTGTTATTTTTGGTCTATTGCAGATGAATTCAAAATTGCAGTGGATTTGATGAGCAGTTAGAGGATACTTGAAATATTTTACTTGCATTTTAGTTTCCTAGTTTAGTTGATTTTGGGGATATTGTCCCAGATTATGTAAAACAGTTTGATATTATCCACAGGGAGGTTTTACCCTGTGGAGAGACCTATAAATACTTATCATTTTTGTAATAAGATCATCCTCATTCGTGGGAGAACAAGGATATGGAATTTTAATGCAGACTGAGACAGAATTTGATATTCTGCTACAGCTTTAGCTTTCATAATATCAATATTTTGTTTTATGTTTATGTGCATCTATTTGCATCCGGTTAATGACTACTTTAGCTATCTTAATCATTCGCAAATGATATAATTTAATTATTGTAATCCATATCTGATTTCTTCCAAGCATTTAAAAAACATAGCAATTGCTTAGTTCAGTTTGTGAATGACAGATTTCTCTTCTTCACAAGTTGAATTATTAAGTATAAGTTTTTGCATAACAGGTTTCCCTTATTGCAGAGATTTATAAATCTTATAATTGTTATGATTTTTTATGTCTTGTTTGTCTTGTAAACAACTCAAAGAGCATTGCAGCTAATCGTTTACGAGAAGCTTTTGGATCAATTCGGTGCGAGTTTCCTTCCTCCGACCAACTTCGAAGTCATCATACACAGGACAAATTGGGAGCATTTCCAGGTCAGTGAGTCACTTGCTTGTTTACTGTTTTTATTAGTAGTTTAGTTTAGATATAAATTTAGTTAGATTTATAAGTAGAATTAGTATATTAGATTGTTTAATTTCAGTAAATATATTAGATCGTTTAATTTCAGTAAGTTTTATTCCTTGTTCATAAAATTATAAAATCAACAAAAAGATCTTTCTCTGTCTTAGGGCAGAAAGCAAATGAGTTTTCCAGGTTTTAATCAAATCTGTAAATTGTAGATATTGTATATTTTGTGAATAAGTCATATTACGATTAGTAATTAGACAGTGAATTAATTAGTAGTTTGTAAATAGTAGATTAGTTAGTTTGTTTAGTAGTTAGTTTTAATTAGATTAGTGTATTAGTTTGTTAGTTAGTTTAGTTTCTTGTATTTAGTTTTAGTTAGTTAGTTTTAGTTAGTATTAGTTAGTTTTATTTGTTTTAGATAGATTAGTTAGTTTAGATTAGTTTTCTTTTTGGTTTTCTTAGGACCTTAGAGCGGCCAACGGAGCCGTTAAACACGTGAGGGTGGTTCATTCCAAACAGCTTGGGTTATTAGACAACCCTGGACCGGTTCCACTCTCTCAATTGACGGACGATCAATTTTTCCCGTCAACAAATGGTGCTAGAAGGAGGGCCTAAACTTAATTAATGGCATGAGGTGGTCGCAAGACTCCTCCCCCCCCTAATCGCTCATTTATAGTGACTAGAAGCCGTTCACACGATAATATTCCCCTTCAAACAGCAACCACTTCAACCGAAGATCCGCAGATCACAGTTGAGCCAACAACCCCTAATCCTATAGGTGGTGACTTGGAAGAGATTGTCCGCCGATCTCTTATTAAAACACATAGTGCCTTAGCTAGTTTGAGGCAACCAAACCGTCCGTGGGGTTGACCTTTGAACTTCTCTGATATCAGAGAACAATTAGGTGACACTAACCTCACTGTGAATCCTATAGATCCAATCACTAATCCTACTGCAGGAGGATCTGGGATACCTCCTTCACCACCTCCCTCATCTTCTTCCTCTTCTGGAGGAGATTCCTCTTCAGACGAAGGCAATTCACCTTCTCAGCCTTCCACACCCACTACCCCAATGGAAAATCAGAACAACCCTGCTAGACCCTGGTTGGACCAGGATGTTGTAGCTGTACCTGGAGCCCAACACCCTTTACCTAAGCACCCGGAGAAATGGCTTCCCAAGTTCAATCCCGATTCAAAACAGATAGATGAAGATCATATCAAAAAATTTATGTTAGCCATCAGACTCCGTAATGTTGAACATGAAGACGTCGTCTGTAGGTTGTTCCCTTATACTTTTGAGGGTAATGCATCCACTTGGTACTTTTCCCAACAGCCCCATACAATCGTGTCTTGGGAAAAGTTTGAGTCATGCTTTTTGGAAAAATTCGGAGATGGTAAACCTCCGGAAGTCTTAGTCATGGATCTTTCAAGCTTAAAAATGAACCCAAAAGAAAAAGTTAAAGATTTTAATCAAAGATTCTTAACGCTTAAAAATCGAATCCCTACAGATTCTATGCCTGCTGAGAGTATTGTAATAGCTTATTACACTAAAGATTTACATCAAAGCATAACTATTTGGGTTAAACGATCCAAAAAGGCCACATTGTTAGAAGCCTTCAAGAAGGCTACTCAAATTGAAAAAGATATACTTAGTCTTAAGGACTCTTCTAGCAATGAAACTGAGACCGTTTCTTCTTCCAAAAAGAAGATTGAAATCCTCCCCAAACCCACACAAAGTAAAACACAACCTAAAAAATCTGATTTGGAAAATTTAACTAAAGTTGTACAAAAATTGTATAATCAAGTTATAGATTTAAAAAGGTCGACTGAAGAAGCTTCCGCGAGTAAAGGACCCTACAAACCTCCTTTCTGAAAGTCTTTTCCTACCAACCGGCCTAATCCAAACCCCGAAGGATTGAACCTAGAAAATTTGCAATGTGCTCTTCAAAAAATTCTAGAAGCCCAAGATAACTTGATACCTCCTGAAATCCCTCAGGAGGGAGTCGAACAGGAAACAGTTCAAGAAGAAGAGTCTTCTCCAAACATTTTTGGACACTTCTCGGACAACATCTTTCAGGCCAACTTCGAGACTGTTCACTCTTATAACACTAGGAGTATGACAACAAACAAACCTCCTGTCGAAAACACTACAACTTCACCTCCAAAGCCATCTAAATCAGTAGAAACTAAACAGAGTAATGTCAACCCTAAATTAGATTACGATGTTGTTGAAGATCTTAAAAAATTAAGGGCTAACATTTCGATTTATGAGTTGTTGAAGTTTCCATTTTTGTTACAAAAAAATGTTGCAAAATATTTCGGAGAACAGCAAAAATGGTAATTCAAATGGTAACAAGGTTGTGCAAAGCAAAGTTCCGCAGAAGACTTCCACTAAAAATAATCTTGATTCTCAAGATAAAGGAAGCCTTCCTGTAACCCCTGTAAATAATGTAAATAATGAAAATGATGTAGATAAAGTAGCATTAGAAACTGTGAGTAAGAAACCACAAGCTACTACTCTAAGCACTCTTAAGAATGTACCTCCTTTTATTTTAACTTTCGAAATTTTCAACAGAAATGTGCATAATTGTATGGTTGACTCAGGAGCGTCATATAATGTGATGCCCTGGTCTGTCTGCCAAAAGATTAACACTGAAGTAGAACCATCTTCTTTGAAAATCATACAACTTGATCGAACGGATGTTAAAGTTATAGGCGAACTAAAGAATGTATTGATTAGATTATCGTCTAACCCAAAGGTTCATCAGGTTATTGATATAATTGTGGTGGATATTCCAGAAGTGTATGGTCTGTTTTTGAGTAGGGACTGGTCGGAGCAGCTACATGGTTACTTTGGGACGAACTGGTCTCACTTATGGCTTCCAGAGAACGGTAAGCCTAACAAGATCAGGGTGAATTGTGAGCGTTACCTCAAGTTCATGGTTACAGATTTGAACGACCCTAATGAACCATATACACCTCCTACTGATTCACCTAAAGTCCAAGGGATGGACTCCTTCTTCAGAAACTTCATGGCTGAGGTTTCACCTATCAACAATCTAGAACAACAGTCCGAGATCATAGCATACATGCAACCAAAAACTTCTATCCAACAGTCCCCTGAGCCCGATGGAAATCAAATTTGGTCTTTATATTTCAATGGTTCAAAGTCTAAAGAAGGAGCTGGTGCAGGCTGCATCATTATCGATCCGGCAGGTAACAAGACATTATTGGATTGTAGATTAGAATTTGAATGTACTAACAATACTGCAGAATATGAGGCTTTACTGCAAGGTCTTAGAAAAGCCCTGGATATGAACATTCAAAATCTGGTTGTATATGGCGACTCTGAAATAGTGGTTAGGCAGGTAAGAGACTCTATACACTGTCTTTCCCCGCATCTCAAAAGTTACCAGTCTGAGGTATGGAGTTTAATGAATAAATTTTCTGCTTTCAATATAAATTCCATTCCTAGATTAAATAATGCTGAAGCAGATTTACTAGCTAACGTAGCCTCTAAACTTCTTCCTGCAGAAGGCTTATCCCCAAACGCTTTCTCCGTGGAGCTATTGTTTCGACCATCTGTTCCTGAAAATATCACAAACTGGAGAGTATTTGACGATGATCAGCAGATCATTAACTTTCTGCACATGGAAGAAACCTTTCAAGGTGCAGTGATAGATGAACGCACACACAACGACAATTTGCATGACTTTACGGTAATACCTAATCCGAAATCTCCTGAAGCTCTATCGGACATGGTAAATTACATAACCAAATCTGTTGTTAGATTAGAAAAGTTTTATGATTTTGAAGATAAATTTAAAAACATGGTCAATTGTAAAACTAATCGTTCCTCGTTGTCTTATGAAAAAGTCAATTTAGGGACTAGTGAAAATCCTCAATGTATCAATCTAGGCTTGGAATGTTCAAAGCAAGAAAAAGATGCTTTTGTTAAATTATTTAAAGAATTCAACGATGTATTTTCATGGACTTACGATGATCTTAAAACGTTCGATCCTAATATTATACAGCATGTCATCCCGATGAAGCCCCAAACCTTACCCTTCCAACAAAAATTGAGGAAAATGCATCCTAAACTAGAACCGACCGTTCAAAAAGAATTGAATAAACTCCTAAGTGCTAAAATAATTTTTCCCGTTAGACACACTCAGTGGGTATCTAACGTCGTCCCAGTGCGGAAGAAAAATGGGGAAATTCGACTTTCTGTCAATTTCCGAAACCTCAACAAAGCGTCTGACAAAGACAACTATCCTGTCCCACCCATGGAACAGATCCTGCAACAGGTATCTAGTTCCGAGAGGCTATCTTTATTGGATGCTTTCTCTAGATACAACCAAGTTTTGATGTCTCGGCTAGACCAACTAAAAACTACCTTCCATACCCCGTGGAGCACTTATGCTTATCGCAAAATGCCCTTTGGATTGATTAATGCTGGTGCTACCTTTCAGAGAGCGATGGACATTGCTTTTCGAGGCTTAATCAATCACTCCGTTGTAGTTTACTTAGATGATGTGACCATTTATTCTAAAAACAAAGACGATCATCTAGCTCACTTATGAGCAGTTCTACTACGATGTCGTAAATACGACATCTCCTTGAACCCCCAAATGTCCACTTTGTAGTAGAACGGGGTAAATTACTAGGATTCATTGTGTCTAGTGATGGGATGATTATTGACCCCGAGAGGACTCAAGACATCGCTAAACTTCCCCCTCCCACATCCAAGAAATCCATGCAGTCTTTCTTAGGCCAGACTAATTTCGTGAGAAGATTTGTCCCCAGTTTCTCCGAAATGGTCAGGCCTCTACAAAACCTGATTAAAAAAGACACCCAGTACCACTAGGGACCCATAGAAAATCAAGCTTTTAATGCCATAAAGAAGGCCATAATAAACGCTCCGTCTCTTATGAGCCCTGACTTATCTCAAGACTTTACACTCTATACTTTTGCCTCTGATCATTCCTATGCCTCAGTCCTAACTCAGAAGAATTCCAAGAACAACGAAGTACCCATCGCCTTTATGAGCTCTGCTTTCAAAGGTGCTGAACTTAACTACCCAGTGGTCGATCAGCAAGCCTACACTGTTTTCAAAGCAGTTAAGCACTTTCGGTCCTATCTTTTGAAGTCAAGGACGAAATTCATTGTCCCCTACCCTGCCGTAAGGAACTTGTTAGTGCAAAAGGAGATAGGAGAGAAGAGAGCCAAATGGGTCACCTCCTTGCAGGAGTATGACTTAGAGATCACCCCATCACAGATCGTGAGAGGCTAAGGGTTGTGTAAATTGGTTGTTGATTCAGAAACAGGAAAGCAAGAAGATAGTGATACGTCAAACCTAGAACAATTGGATCAAAGTTTGATCTGTTGTGCGCAAAACCTCGTAAGTCCTTGGTACGACGATATTAGATTTTGTCTTGAACATGGATCAGCACCCCGTCACCTTGACCCCACCAAAAGAAGAGCGTTGAGACTAAAGTCCACCTCCTTTCATCTAGTTAACGGTATACTGTTTCGTTAGAATTTTAACGGCGTACTGATGCGTTGTCTTGAAAAAGATGAAGCATAAAGAGTCTTGCTTGAGTTGCATGCAAGAGAATCTAGTGGTCACTTCGGTGGTGACACCACTGCTCATAAGGTTTTAAGAGCTGGTTACTACTGGCCCACACTTTTTAGAGACGCCCATGCCTTGTGTCGTAAATGTATCATTTGTCAGAAAGCATCAGGGCAATTGCAAAAACCATCCTTTCCCTTGCAACCCGTCTCAGTAGATTCTCCTTTCCAGCAATGGGGCCTTGATATCATACGTACTATTAACCCTCCATCCTCGCAACATCACAAGTATATTGTGACAGCCACAGATTACTTTACATGATGGTCTGAAGCTGCTGCGCTAAGAACTGTCAACACCAGTCAGGTTATCGCTTTTCTAAATTCGAATATCATCACTCGTTTCGGTATCCTTGATTGTCTAGTCTTTGACAACGCTTCATACTTTTCTTCTCTTGAGATGAGTGAGTTTTCTTTGGAGAAAGGAATAAAGCTAAAGTATTTTGCTAGTTACTACCCCCAGGGCAACGACTTAGCAGAATCAACCAACAAGAACTTGATCAAAATTATCAAGAGAACCGTGGCTAAAAATCACAAGAACTGGCACAATGCACTGTTGAAGGCACTATGGGCTGATAGGGTGACACCCAAAGCCGCTATAGGTAACTCCCCCTTTTTTCTCATTTATGGCAGAGAAGCCATTCTGCCACCTCACATTCTTCTTCCTTCACTTCAGTTGTCACAAAAAGTCCAAGAAGAAGATTGTCCTCCTTTAGAAAACCGAATTAACGCTTTGATGAAGTTGGAAGAAGACAAAACCCAAGCTAAGTGTAAATTTGACCAACACCAACAATAGATTAAAAGCTGGTTCAATTCTAATTCTACTTCTGATAGGAATTTTGAAGTAGGCGATCTCGTCTTAAAGTGGGACAAACCACACGAAGGAAAGGGTGAGCACACCAAGTTTCAAAACTGATAGCTTGGGCCATTTTTAATTGCTGAAAAGTTGGGTCCTAGTTCCTTTCGATTACAGAATCTTGAAGGGCAGCTTGACACCTATCCGGTGAATGGCCAAGCCCTGAAAAGATAGTTTGCTTGATAACTTCCCTTGTATATTATGTAAATATTTCATTTTTGTTTGCATCTTTCGTTTGCTTTTTGTTTTGGGTTTTGATTTGAATTGATCAGTTTTTTGTGTTTCTTGAAAAATACGCATACCTATACACTGAGCCATTCAGACAAAGATGATAGAAAAATTTCTTCGCTGAAATAACTTCTGAAACTTTGTACAAACATCAGTGATATATTTCTGAAAATGATATCTATGTTGGAAAATTTTGTTGTTTGAAAGAAGTTTACTGATTTCAATCTCTGAGAAAAGTTTGTCATGATCATCTATTAACTTTTTATGCTGTCCCTTTTCCGTAAAGGAATGACTCAAAAAGATGTCTCCCTGTCATAGGAAGTTGTGTTTATAAAACATCTCTAGAGCTTAATAAAGGACAGTGTTAAAATTTTTTGATGAGGTTTGAAAAAATATCTTAAAATATCAAGACTTTCAACATCACCCTGCTCAGTTATATATCTGCAAAAGAAAAAGAAAATAAAATTATTAATAAGAGTTGTGGGAAGTGCTTGTAAACCCGCCGGGATACTGAACAGGTCCACTGGCAGCGGGTAAATGCATGCATGGCACCAAGACAACTTCGTCAGGGTACTGAATAGGCCTGCTGGCAGTGAAGCAATGTCGGGTACATGAAAATCTATAAAAAATATGAGAAACCTCTTTAATGTCCTTTATTCTGATCTAGAACTTCTTGACATGATACAGATGTCAGAGTGGGTTAAATGGAAACCCTGTCGAGGCTATGGACGCCTGCTGGCAGTAGTGGCCATGCCAATAGTATTGAAGATTTTATCTTTAATATCGGGACTTGCTGACCTTAAGACTGTTATTGGTTTTCATCTTTTAAAACACCGCTAAAAAAAATGATTAATGATGATGCTAGTACGATTTTTGGTTGTTGTTTTTGAGTGGAAATTTTCTTTGTTGTCCTAATTTGAATTTATTTCTTTTGACATAGATAACTGCTTCTACTAGTGTGTCGCCATTGTTGGCAGCCAATTCAATTTTTTCTATTGTCCTATCAGCTGCCTACACCTATGTCTTGCGAACGTCAAGTTTTTTGTCGCATTTTTCAAATAGACGATATTTTCATTTCTTGCGACACTTGCAAATTGGTCTCCATTTAGTTTTCACGACTGTAAGCGTGAAAACTTCTCCTTTCATGGTCACATTTTGATTACTATTTGAATTTTTGTTATCTTTTTATCGATATTATCTATGGCACTTACCTTTTGGTTTATCGTTATATGGCTGAAAAGATTTTTAAACTATGCCCATTTGGACATTCTTACTTTGATTGCGTAACTTGATTTTATTAAACTTATGAGGCATTGAGCATGTGGGTTTATACTCGATTCTATGAATTGCATAAGGGTCATGTCTTATTTTTGTTTTTATATATAATGTGATCCTTATGATAATCTTTTTATGGCTCTTGGCTTGTAAAGTTTATAAATATCGATTGGCACAATGTTTTAAAACTTTTGATTAAACATTTATACAATGGCGCATGGTTAACATTTGGGGTTGATTTTACATTGAATGACATTGGTTTGAAAAACTATGGTAATGGCGCGTTGGCATATCACTCACCATTTCATTCTTTGGTTGGCAAATGATTGGTTTTTGAGCTATGCTATGATTGTTTGAATAGAGGTTGAATTCGCCGGTTGTACTTTACCATAACTATTGTGCATGGCGGTGAATAACTCCACCACCCTCGCATGCACACATTAATGCTCTCCCCTTTCATCGTTCGTTGTTGTTAAACCAAATGAATCTGCTCCTGTGCATTGGTGAATTCAAACCAAACCCTTACCATGTGCTCACACCATGGCTCCAGTCGTGAGGGCTGAACCCAATGGGAGCCAGGCTCTGTTGATGTTCGACAGTGCCCACAGTGACCTTGAGGAAAATGGGTGGCTGCCATTTATACAAAAATTCGAGGGTTTTAACCTCTGCGTAGCTCGACAATTTTCTTTGACCTTTGATGGCTGTCGAGCCAAGGTCGACGATATTCAATTGGAAGTTGATGAGTAGTTTATTAGTCTTGCTACGGGTTTGCCTGCCACTGGACAATGATGGTCCAAGAATTACAAAGGAGAGGAGGTCCCTTGGACACTGCTCTTCCAATCGCGTAAAGTTATCTCTTGTGATAAAGGTTTGTCCATGACCATGCTTAAACAGCATTGGCATGATTTATTGATGATAATCAAACAATTTATCACTTGCGAAGGTCGGTACGGGTTTGTTTTCTTACACCACCTTCGTTTGCTTATGGTCTTTATGGGTTATCAGCTTAATATGCCTTATTATTTGCATAGAAGCCTGTTTAAAATGTCAAAGAAGTACAAAAGGAACCAGGCTGATAGTAGCCTTTTTCATTATGGGCTGGTTAAGATTATTGTGGTTTGTCATTTGAGTCTACAAAGTGATTGTTGGAGCAATTTCATTGCTCGGAATGATTTTGAAGATTTGAACCCTCCACAGGTTGACAAATCTGTGGTGGCCGAGGACAAGTCTGTACCCCCAGTACCATACAACATTCTGCTACCTAATCCCTTGCCTGACTCACCTATTGACCTAGCCCACTCTATAACTAAGGATGTCGAGATTGTTAAGTCTGTGAGCAAGAGGCCTAAGGCGAAACCCACTATAAATGCCAAAGGCAAAAAGACTGCCCGTTTAATTTCGCGAATGGCAAGAAATAAGCCAAAACCTCCTGTCGATCCAAACCCTATCGTGTTGAGTGAGGACTTCGATTCTGAAGTGGAGCATTTCTTGTCTAGAAAATACTCTTATTCGCAAGGTCTGTGTGCCTAACCCTCGTATGACTTTGTGACAAACCTACTCCATTGCCTACAAAATGACCTTAACTACCCAGGCATTAAGCTGCCTTGTGAAGCCCCCGGTCATTTAGCTAAACCCTCTCCTGCTCTGTCTAAACCTACAGTGCCACCCTGTGATCAATGCAACTCGTGTTTAGAGAGGTATTACCTTGATGTTTCGATCCTACAGTCGAGAATTCACTCTTTGGAGGACCAGGTCACATTGCTTACCAGTCAAAAGGCTAAGCTACAAGCCACTGATAAAAAACAAAGGACGACAGGCTCCATCTTGTTTAAAAATGTGGAATCAGCTACAATGGTCGTGAAGTCTAAGTTGGCATAATTTGAGCAGCCTCACACAGGTATGTTTGATATCGCTTGTTTATATAACGAATTCGAATTTGATTTTGAATAGATCTATTTCCAGCATTGATTGGCTCTATCACACTGTATGCATTCTATACATAGCTTTGCTTTGATTAATGAAAGTTCATTTTCCCAGTTTAGCTTTGATTGGATTTTTATCGATTTGAATGATCCTGGTGTGGATTTGATTGCTTTGGTTTAGCTAAAATGAATGCTCTGCTATCAATTGAAGTCGTTTGTATCTATTCTAGACAGAAGTTGTTTCTCATATTTCAATTCTAAACACAATCACATTTCGATTCGATTTGGTTATAAGGTATACGATATGATTGGCAACAGTTTTGATATGGTTAATTGTTATGGTTTTATGTCCCATATGACTTTGACCAACAGGAATAAAATTCGGATTATTTTCAATATGATTCTGTTAATCGTGAATAGATTCAATTCATAACGGTTATACCCAGCTAGTTAATACGCATTGGTTTACTGTTAGTTCCACCATGTTATCGGTTGGATTCGTAATGGCAATGGATACTCTGTTTGAATTTGATTCATAGAACGATATTGATTATATCTAGATTCACGATTTATTTCTATAATTAAACTCAGTCATGATTTGTTTCGATTATTTGCCTAGTTTGCAATTATAACTTCTGTTGATTCTATTAAGATTGCGATCACAATTAATTGATCCTGTCTGTTGACTGTGCAAGGATCAATCACAAATTTGGTTGGGTTGATCCTGTTGCATATGATTTCGTTTACACATAATCGAAATAGACTTTCCATCTGTGTGTTTGATTAAATGATCTGAATCTTTTGTTATATCATTATAGCTATAACGAGTGGAAAATGGTTGTGTTGGATTAGATCGTATCACATACGATATGATCTACTATCGATTCCAATTGGATACGAAACAGTCTTGTTACTGTTCGACCCGATTTTATGGTGACAGTAAAACAGAGTATTCTTACCCCTGTTTTCGATTCAATCATTTTTTATTATGATTAATGTTGAAAGATAAAATCATTTGAATCTTGAGTGATTCGTTTTAAATGATCATTGGAAGAAAATTGGTTTTAATTGTTTTAAAAGATTTGATTTGATTTTGATTCTGATCTTGTATGTTATTTTAGATTAGCTACAGAATCAGATGATTCTGTAGCTAAGTCTATAGTATTAGATTTTTATTGTTTTGCTAATAAAATATCTTTCTAACTTGTTATTTGTGGTCTATTGTAGATGAATTCGAAATTGCAGTGGATTTGATGAGAAGTTAGAGGATACTTGAAATATTTTACTTGCATTTTAGTTTCCTAGTTTAGTTGATTTTGGGGATATTGTCCCAGATTATGTAAAACAGTTTGATATTATCCACAGGGAGGTTTTACCCTGTGGAGAGACTTATAAATACTTATCATTTTTGTAATAAGATCATCCTCATTCATGGGAGAACAAGGATATGGAATTTTAATGCAGACTGAGATAGAATTTGATATTCTACTACAGCTTTAGCTTTCATAATATCAATATTTTGTTTTATGTTTATGTGTATCTATTTGCATCCGATTAATGACTACATTAGCTATCTTAATCATTCGCAAATGATATAATTTAATTATTGTAATCCATATCTGATTTCTTCCAAGCATTTAAAAAACACAGCAATTGCTTAGTTCAGTTTGTGAATGACAGATTTCTCTTCTTCACAAGTTGAATTATTAAGTATAAGTTTTTGCATAACAGGTTTCCCTTATTGCAGAGATTTATAAATCTTATAATTGTTATGATTTTTTATGTCTTGTTTGTCTTGTAAACAACTCAAAGAGCATTGCAGCTAATCGTTTACGAGAAGCTTTTGGATCAATTCGGTGCGAGTTTCCTTCCTCCGACCAACTTCGAAGTCATCATACACAGGACAAATTGGGAGCATTTCCAGGTCAGTGAGTCACTTGCTTGTTTACTGTTTTTATTAGTAGTTTAGTTTAGATATAAATTTAGTTAGATTTATAAGTAGAATTAGTATATTAGATTGTTTAATTTCAGTAAATATATTAGATCGTTTAATTTCAGTAAGTTTTATTCCTTGTTCATAAAATTATAAAATCAACAAAAAGATCTTTCTCTGTCTTAGGGCAGAAAGCAAATGAGTTTTCCAGGTTTTAATCAAATCTGTAAATTGTAGATATTGTATATTTTGTGAATAAGTCATATTACGATTAGTAATTAGACAGTGAATTAATTAGTAGTTTGTAAATAGTAGATTAGTTAGTTTGTTTAGTAGTTAGTTTTAATTAGATTAGTGTATTAGTTTGTTAGTTAGTTTAGTTTCTTGTATTTAGTTTTAGTTAGTTTGTTTTAGTTAGTATTATTTTGTTTTATTTGTTTTAGATAGATTCGTTAGTTTAGATCAGTTTTCTTTTTGGTTTTCTTAGGACCTTAGAGCGGTCAACGGAGCCGTTAAACCCGCCAGGGTGGTTCATTCCAAACGGCTTGGTTTATTAGACAACCCCGGACCGGTTCCACTCTCTCAGTTGACATATGGTCAATTTCACCCGTCAATAGGGAGGCAGGTGCGGGAGGGATGTTGTACAACCCTAGAGGAAATTTTTTTCTATACTTCTCTTGGAATTTGGGAATATAATCCAACAATATGGTAGAAGCTTATGCAATTTATCAAGGGGTCTTGTTAGTCCAGGCACAACAACTGAACTGTATCACAATCATTGGGGACTCAGAAAATATCATCCACTACTTTGTCATGGGAACCACGCCAAATAATACTAATCAACAAAGAATTATAGATAGAACAAAATCTCTCTTGTCCCCTATTAAAGAAAAGTTTTCCAAATTCTACGTGGAAACAACAGGGAAGCTGACAAAATGGCTAACCGGGAAATCATAATGGCCCCAGGACATATGAAAGTTCAGGAGTGGGCCCTTTTTGTAGCCCCACCCTAATGATATAGACCCATGCCATCACAATGCCACCTGGCTCTAATATTTTCGTTGGAAGACACCTGGAGTGTACATGCATTTTGGGAACGAATTTAAAGGAGAAGGGACATACCCACACTATCTCCTGGCTCATGGGATCTTGTAGGATGCATGTTGTGAGTGGGAAATCCCTCTACGGACTATCACTTAGGGTTTAGTTATGGATGCAAAAAAGACCTAGAGATTTATACTTTCTACCATCGTCCTAGACCTAATCCCCATTATTCTTAAGAAAATACATAGTTAAGAAGATCAAGTGAGCATACCTTATTCCGGGTGTTTGATGTAGATCCTTCCTCATGCTTGATCACTTTTTGATTGCATCTCTCCTCCCAAGGCTGACCTGCATTCACACAAAACAAACAACAAAATCCACATGCATTTGATATATAGATTAATGGGTTAGAGATTCAATAAACAAGTATGCAATAAACCATGAAAACCTCATATGGTGGGTCGAGAAAAGTATTTCTTTATTATTAACTTCAACAAATCAACTTACAATGATGAAGCCAGTTGTTGCTCCATGAACCTGGTCCTGGGCTCCTCTTCAACTGTCTTCCAACTTCTTTTCTCTATCTTTCTCTTTGCACAAGGAAGGCTAAAGGGTTGGGACAAATGGAATGCACAATTGGGTATAGTTTCTTTACTATGATTCTCCTCTTCAAAATGGGACCCCTAACCCTTCGTTTATAGGATAGAAGAAGCTAAGTATTTCGATGAACCCTCGACCATGCATGGCCATAAGGTTCAGTTAACTCACCCAAAGATATGTGTTTCGTCAACAACTTTCCTTTTTTCATGCTTTTGTAGGTACACGCAGGTTGTTTTGGGTCAGCAAGAGTGTACACGCATGCAGTAATAAAGCAAGGCACATGGGCCCTTATAAAATGTGTTTTTAAGAAGAGTTGTTCAACAGTGCTTTAGCAAAGAAGGAATCTGAGATGGCTTGATGCCAGGTAAGCATGTCTGGTGAAAATTAGGGTTAAAATAGATGCCCCCTAATTTGTGGCGTCAGAATATCATCTGATGGCCAAAATACATTAACAATATTTACTGATGTGCCGAACAAGTGAGCCTAGGGACTAGAAATTGGGACACACCATCTGCAAAATAAACATTTGTCTCACCGAGGCGAGCATACCCATGCTCGAGATAAAATAAACTCATGGCTACCAATCTAATACACTGTATATCCATGTCATATAACTATAGAAAGTGTAGCCGTGAACAATACACAACAGAGCTACATCTTGAAATCAAAAAGATATAGATGTAGAGTATCCATCTTCTTAGAAGTTGATAAGGCCTGATGGCTGGAGATGAGGTCTTCAGAGCTCGAGCAACAACTTCAAAATATTCAAAACTCGGGTATGAGTGTAATATGAGTGTACGAATTCACTACCCAGAGGTTTTTGATGACTTGTCGGTCATGGACTAGAGAATCTTGATGATCAGACTGAAGGCTTCATTGATTTCAAACAAGGACTTGATTGGACATTCAGGATGGCTGGGTATGAGGGAAAGAGACAAACTGCAGAGGGGCTGACTCAGGCTTGGTAAAAAATTCCCTTAGACAACAACACAACAAATGATGAGACTTAGGCAGCATGGCATTAATCATAAGTTTACAAGGCATGAGGCAATGCAAACTCTCCATATGTTTGGAAGAATAACCAAACAGAGGAGGACACAAATCTATGTAGCGAGAACAACTTCCTAAGGTCATATTAAATCCCAGAGTTTGAAGAACAAACAAAGAGATGTGCTTTATCCAAGGGCGACTTATTGTGCTGCCAATAAAGAAAATAATTTTCCCTTCCTCTTTTTGGGGTATATTTGATTTTTTTTGTGTCTTTTTCAATGATTTTGGAAAAAATAATAAAAGAATGTTACGTTGCAATGGAGAAATGAGGGTTACAAACATACAAGTTCAAGGCATAAGGACAAGACTGATGTTCAGAGTAATGACACTCGGGAAAAATCCTCCAGGGGCCAAAGGTGTTAAGACGCAGAGGCAAAGTGCTACAAGTATTGCGTATAAGGTATGCTTCAAATGGTTCCGTTGAGAGAAACATGGACCTGACATTTAGACCAAAGACGCAGGTATGCAAACGCAGTTAACAAAACACACAATGGTAACGTCCTTCGATGTAATCTTAACAAGCCTAGAGATGGTAAGCTCAGTGGTTTTTCATATTTAGAGAGTTTGAAAAAACATAAAAGGAGACTCCATTGAGGTACCTTTTTCGAAGGTAGTCTAGTCGGTTCGAAAAAGGGGTAAACTAGCATTGACAAGACGTCTATTTAAAACCATTTTAATGAGTGTGATAAAGACAAGATCACTCGGCCATTTTTTCATTTTTAAGGTGTTTGAAAAAAGATTAACTATGGACTTCGTCAGGAATGTTCTTCTGGACCAGTTTAATGAGTGTGAAAGAATAAGGTCACTCGACAATCTTTTAAATTTTATGGAGTCTAAAAAGATCTTAACTTTGGACTTTGTGGGGGTTCCTTTTTTGTAAATTTAGTCCCTCAGGCCTGAAAAAGGGTTAAAACGATACTTGAGAGTACTCTTCTAGATAACTGAAGTTCCATAGAGTATGCCTTTGTTCGTACAGTTGACCGTTTGGACCGAAAAAGGGGTAAACTACCGCCAGACAGACGTGACTTCAAATTTTAGTTTAATGAGCGTGAAAGGCCACAAGATCGCTCGACGATATTTTCGTGTTTAGAGGGTCTCAAAAGGGCTTAAAAGAAGACCCGTTATGTCTTTTGGGAGTCCCGAGGGTGAGTTCAAGAGGGAAAAAGAATCATGTAAATGAGGCTCAAACTCGTAATCAAGAAAAACAACAAGGACTCCTGAGCCTACAGTGACTAGAGATAGCATGGAAACCATAATGCAACCAGGATCTACCTAGGGAATCCATGTTCTGGTAATCTCTACCACCAACTTGCGACACTTCTAAAGAAGTGATAATGGTTCCATGTCGCAACCTGATGGGATCGATCCTATGGCAAAGGAAAAAAGACAACGAGATACAAAAGTCAAGATAGAAACCTAACCTACATGCTCAAGTTGATCATCTAATTTTTTTTTCATGGACCATCAAAAGTTACCCAAAACTCCAAAAAATTGTCCCGATTCCCGATCATAACCCTCCAATGCAACTCTTGAATCACACTAAATGGTTATTGTTTTAAAGAAAATGATAAAGGGAGCCAAAAAAGTGACAAAAAGAGGCCAAAAAGTCTATAAATAGAAGCTGACAGCTCATTATCACCATTGCTGATTTGGAAATTGACTCTGGAGCAAAAAAAAACCCTTTGATAAAAGTGGTGATTATGGGAGCTACAATGGATGAAACGACCATCTGTTTGCACCAAGTAAGTAGAAACTCTCTTATCTTGCAATTTAAATCTTTACTTTTTCTTTGGGTTCCATGTTTTGGGGGAGCGTCGACCTTCAAAAGGTCGGTCCTAGGTCCACGCGGGTTGTCTCAGGATAGGCCATGTGTACATTTGGGCAGAGTAAACCCTGCACACGTGTACACGCGACTGTCAGCATTACAGCCTGCGTGGGCCCCCTTATTGAATGAAAAAAGTTTAAAAAACAAGGGTTAACCCTCCTGAACCTTGGTGTTTTGTAGGATGTATGTTCACTGGAGGGAAAGAGAGCATGAGGAGGTAAGTGAGTTAGTCGAGGAATACCCCAATTTTGTGGCTGCCTTGATGTAATGTGGGCTGCTCAAGTTCTTCTTATGTCCTTTTATGCGGGTACAACCTAGGCTACTAAATGCCTTGGTTGATTATTGGCATCCAGATGCAGAGCCGTTTATGTTAGAGGGGCAGTCACTGGTGCCCACGACAGAGGATATATATTTTTTGACTAGCCTCTCCAGGAGAGGGGAACCAGTCAACTTCCAAACATTTCCTTTAGGGCTACATAGCATAGTAGAATTGATAGGACTTTACTGTGAGGCTGGTACAGACCGCTTGAGCTCACAGGTGCCCATAAGAAAGATTACTAACTTATCGCTGCAGGTGATTGTGTTGCTTATAGGGAAGATTATTGGTTCTATGACTCTACATCAAGCATCCCGTGCACAGATGAACTGTGCAGTCTAGTGCTTAAATGCACAAATATTTGATTGGAGCACAACATTGTTAGATTGTATGAAGAGGCAGTTGACATATTGTCGGTCGCGGACACAGAGGAACTTCGGGTTTGGGACCATTCTATGCTCTTTCTTCTTTGAAAGAGTTTCGAGCTTCAGTCCTCAAGTAGTTGTACGAGGACATCAGGCCTCTCTTCCTATAGTTTGTAGATGGGCAGTGTTACTTCCACGATAGGGTGGTAGAAGGACCAATGAGTCCTTCGACGATGATTTCTTCGCTTGGCTGTCACAACAGATCCCAGTCATAGAGGATTACCCCTATGTTGGGATTGATTTCTTGAGAGATCTTGAGATACCAGTACCTCCTGGCGAGGAGTGAGGAGAGATGGGTAAGTTTACTTCATTGTTTTTTCATTTTTTGTTTTTGTGAAACATATGTAATTTTTATGTTTCTTTTGTTATATATCACTTTTTTTATACCAAAGTATTTGACAGATATGTGTTTGTTGTGTGAAAATGTGGGACCAGTGCGACCTGCAGACTATGCGAGGAACAGAAGTCATCCTCGGCCAGGGGCCACACCAGATGCCACAGGGGGACCAACAACAACAAGAGATCTTCCAGCTGGGAAGGATGAGAGGGTGTTGAGATGAGTCGAGCAGAACTTTACTGCGCTCACTCGCACGATCCCTATGGCAGATATTGAGGACTTGCCACCATCTATGCATCCTCATGTAGTGGGGGCACCATGAACATGGGTCCGATTGTTTCAACATTTAGAAAATGTTGTAGATCAGTACAATAGGGCCCATAGGCCCTGACCTTAGTTAGACTGTTCACATGTCGAGAGCACTACTTGTATATATTTTTTGATGGCATAAGCCCTGTGACTCGTTATTGGTCATGTTTTTGAGGCGCTTGTGTCCACCGATGTACTCTGGTGACTATGATGTTATATATGGATTTTTATGTCTTTTTGTGGCTTATGGATCATTTTTGCAAAAAATGTATTTACATGTTTATGTGTATGTCCTTTCATATGTGTGCAATATGCCAATCTCAAATCCGATTAGCTAGAGTATCTGTAATTTGGTTTAAACTCCTAGGAACATGAAAATATGTAATATAATCAAATCTTCGTTCTAAGAGACGTACCCTAAGGAATCGTCGGTGTAAAGTCGGATCATGAACACGGTAGACTCTATTTAACTGAGCTGCAACCAGTTGAGCGTCGAGATATACTTGGAGATGAGAGATACCAAATGACAAGGCGTCACGAAGAAACTCAATAACTGCACTATACTCGATGACATTATTTGTGGTGTCACCTAAGCATATACCTCCAGAGGATAATAACTGGCCTCGAGGTGAAAAAATTACCCAATCTGCGGAGGCAAGCCTCCGAGTGTGCCGACTAGCATCGTCTATGTACCCAGTGAACACCTCGGATTCACTTGACATCTGCCACAGTGACGAAAGATACATCAAACACAACCCATCCATAACACTAAAAGAAACTAGAAAGTAATAGTACAAAGACTATACATATGTTACAAAAATTTACCCATGGTGACCTGCCTATGAGTAATACTTCTTGAGGTAGAGTCCATTTATAGGCTCTGCCAAAGCATTCCCTTCAAAGTCAACCAGACAATAAGCACCCTTTTTTAGAACCTCTTTTATGATGAAAGGTCTGAACCACATGGGTTTGAATTTTCCTACCCCCAAGGGGTCCTTATCTTGGTCATAGACCAAGACAAGGTCGCCTTCAATGAAAATCCGAGGACGAATAGACATATCATACTAACACTTGACTTTATGTTTGTGAGCCTCATTTTCCATTGTAACGTAACATTCTTTTATTCTTTTTTCCAAAATCATTGAAAAAGACAAAACAAAAAATCAAATATACCCCAAAAAGAGGAAGGGAAAAGTATTTTCTTTATTGGCAGCACAATAAGTCGCCCTTGGATAAAGCACATCTCTTCGTTTGTTCATCAAAATTTGGGATTTAATACGACCTTAGGAAGCTGTTCTTGCTACATAGAGATGTGTCCTCCTCCGTTTGGTTATTCTTCCAAACATATGGAGAGTTTGCGTTGCCTCCTGCCTCTTAAACTTATGATTAATGCCATGCTTCCTGAGTCTCAAAATTTGTCGTGTTGTTGTATAAGGGAAGTTTTTACCAAGCCTGAGTCGGCCCCTCTATGGTCGCCAATTCTATTGTGAGTGGGAAATCCCTCTACGGACTAGCACTTAGGGTTTAGTTATGCATGCAAAAAAGACCTAAAGATTTCTGCTTTCTACCGTCGTCCTAGACCTAATCCCCATTATTCTTAAGAAAATACATAGTTAAGAAGATCAAGTGAGCATACCTTATTCCAGGCATTTGATGTAGATCCTTCCTCACGCTTGATCGCTTTTTTTATTGCATCTCTCCTCCCAAGGTTGACCTGCATTCACACAACACAAACAACAAACTCCACATGCATTTGATATATAGATTAATGGGTTAGAGATTCAATAAACAAGTATGCAATAAACCATGAAAACCTCATATGGTGGGATGGGAAAAGTATTTCTTTATTATTAACTTCAATAAATCAACTTACAATGATGAAGCCGACCGCTGCTCCACGAGCCTAGTCCTGCGCTCCTCTTCAACTATCTTCCAACTTATTTTCTCTATCTTTCTCTTTGCATAAGGAAGGCTAAAGGGTTGGGAGAAAGGGAATGCGCAATTAGGTATAGTTTCTTTACTATGATTCTCCTCTTCCAAATGGGACCCCTAACCCTTCTTTTATAGGCTAGAAGAAACTAGGTATTTGGACGAACCCTCGACCATGCATGACAAGAAGGTTCAGTTAACTCACCCAAATATGTGTGTTTTGTCGACAAATTTCCTTTTTCCATGCTTTTGTAGGTACATGCGGGCTGTTTTGGGTCAGCGAGCGTGTACACACGTGCAGTAATAGAGCAAGGCGTGCGGGCCTTTATAAAAAGTGATTTTAAGAAGAGTTGTTCAGCAGTGCTTTGGAAAAGAAGGAATCTGAGATGGCCTAATGCCAGGTAAGCATGTCTGGTGAAAATTAGGGTTATAACAATGCGCTCAATACGAGTCCATTCTGTGGTGAAGAGCAGTCACTCCACGAAATTCCCTCGTGGGACTCATAATAAATTAGCACTTCGCAGCAATAGGACAACCATAATGACAATGGAACTAAGGTTGAACGAAAATGTGGTAATCATGATTTTATGTGTGGAGACTTAACAAGTACAAGCCATCTTAGCCTCTGAAGGACCTTTGATCTATGGGAGGATTTGCAGTCATCTACATTCATGCACCCTTGCAATCTGAAGCTCTATTAAAAAAGAAAGCTTGTTATTGTTTCCTCTTTCCTTTGGGTACAATTCACATCTCCAGATCCATATTGCTCTTAGGGAAATTGCAGTTTCAGAATTCAGATTTACAGGGGGAGAGATAATTCTTCCACTTCAACTGTCATTTGGGAAGAAGGTAATCCCACTTTGGTGTGGGTATTCTAGTAAACTGGGATACTTCAATTTGTTATGGGCTATTTTTAATATGCATTCGATCGTCCCCTGGACACAAAGGAGTTCCCTGGACAAATTGTTTGGTAGTAATTTGGTGCCGCCTCAAGCCCCTTCAGTCTCTGGTTCCAACATTGCATCCCTTTCCATGGCTCACGGTAATGGTCAGCAACAAGTTCGGGCGCATATGGAGGAAAAATTGGTGGATGATAACTTCACCACCACCCATTTACTCTCTCTCAGAGTTGACTCTCATAGTTTGACCCTCTCCTTCACTCTAGATATGCTAGAATAACACATGATGCTCATTGGAAAAATTCAAGATGAAGTGGATTTCCTTCGTAGGCAAGGGGAGGTGATGCAATCTAGGCTGGATGTGAGAGACACTTCTCCAAACTCTTCAGTCCAAAGCCATAATGAAGAGGTTGGAAACAGACCAGGAATCAATGAATAATCTCTTCCACCAGACTTGAACATGGCTTTGGAGCCTCTTGCAGATGAAGAATCTATCAAAAAAGAATAGTAGAGCAGCATTCTAAGTTTTGTAAGTTTGTAGTAAGGTGAAGGAACACCATTTTTTAATGTCTAAGTTTTAGAACTAGTTTCTCTTGAAAGATTACTAGGATCAATAATGTCTTTTTGTAACTGATAGAAATATTCAACTGGAATTTCTTCCTTACCAGCATCTTCCTTTGTACTCAGTGACCTCGGTTGTGATTTTTTATAAATACAATCTTCTCCATTTTTAAAATAAAAATAAAGGTGAATAAAGTAAAAGACTGTGTAAAACATTTTTACCATGGTGGGGACCCTCTCAAAACAAGAGGTGGTTTTAAAGAATAAAGAAGCAGTAAAC
>ML781489.1:358099-371865 GCA_009831015.1 Picea engelmannii
CATAGAAGTTGACAAATAGGGAACTTCAAATCCTCCAAGTCCAGTGTTCCAATCACCATAAGGCAGGGAGATACCCGTGAAGGGTCGAAGGCCGAGGTCTGGTTGTTCTGTGCGTCCCCCCTTGAGGCATCCACCTCTTGGACGGGATCCATCCCGTGACCCATTTCTTAGGCTGAAAATCTAAATGCCGCACTTGGACCGAGGTACCTAGTGACCAACTTTAAGACATCTACCCAGGTGGCGATTGTGGGCTGCAATCGCACCTTGATTGGATTTTGTGTGGCTATTAGGAAGTATCACCAGTTCTTTCGGGATATGCCCCCTCTACCCCTCATTATAACCAATCACTTCATCCTTCACTAGTGTCTCTTCCGGTGACTTCAGACCCCACTGTTGAGTACTATTGGAAGGTCCAGTGTTATTTGAGAGGAAGGACGTTACGTCTTCTAGGACACGAGCATTTGCTTTCTTTTGATTCCCCCACGCGGAAAAAACCCACTTACCCATATATATGCTTCTTTCTCATTTTATGTATGATGCACATCTGATTACAGTTTGATTTGAATATATATATTGTGTAAACATTCAACGCAAAGGCTTTTGGTTTCTATATTTCTCTAACCACTTGTTGCACACATTCACACAACTAGTCTGACATCATAGGGGAACCACAGAACCCCCGTCGTTCACGATGTTTGCTCAACCTTCCTCCTATCTTAGGGGGAGTATCTGTTCATACCCGCTCAATGGTACCTCCTTCACACACTCCTGCAAGTGCTACCATCTTGGGATCATCTTTGCTTGGTTCTACATTACTTGGGTCAAGTTCCCAAGGTCATCCATTCACTCGTTCTCCTTTACACGGAAGCAGGCGACCCACTTCCTCTCAAGGAGGGAGTACCAACCCACCTAGTCCCCATCAAGGGTCAGGTTCACAACACAAAATGGCTAGAGCTAACCCTCCCCCACCACTACATATGCCATACTTGGCCTCTCTCAACATACCGGATCTCACCAAGCTCATGAATGATCCTATATTGCATGACGCCACATGGCCTGCAATGCCTACCAAACTTCCTTCAGACATACCAAAGTTTGAAGGAAAGGCAGGGGATGACCCCGCCAAACATGTCATGACCTTTCATATATGGTGCTCTTCCAATAGAATTATGGATGATTCCGTCAGACTACGATTATTTCAACGCACACTTACCAGCCCATCAGCCAAATGGTATGTCGAAGAAAAATCCGGGTCCCATACGACCTTTGAATCATTAGCCAAAGCCTTCTTGACCTTTTTCCAATTACCCATCCGCCATGACAATGGTCTAGAACTACTGTCTAACTTCAAACAGACCTCAGCCACCCACATCGCTGACCACATTCATGAGTGGCGTATGCGACGTAGTTTTTGTAAAGCAGAAACCACCAAGCAAGAGTGTCTCGACTGGTTTCTTAGATCACTTGTCACTCTCCTTGGAAATGATGTCGCTTCCACCTTCCCTCAATTTGAAGATTAAGCCATTAGTAAGGCCCAACAGTATGACCTCATCTATGCACAGTCAGGATACTTATACACAGTACTTCCTGATCTTCCCAAACTTGCGCCATTTGGCCAAGACAAACCTGGGATGTCTCATTCAACAAACGGACTAATAGGTGCCACCACACACCATGGTCCACAACCCCAACCACCACCAATGTATGGAACACCTCAGTACCCACCAGTATATGGGGGCACTCCTTATTACCCCCCGCCCACTTATCAACAGCCATACCCTGTTGCTATACCTCCACCCATCAGTGGACCACCACCGGCACCTCCCATACATCCACCTATTCCCACAAGCAGTGGTACTCCCTAACATCAGCTTATAGTACTAGTAAAATCACTACACCTTCCTATGTGCCTTATGGATCGGTACCACCACAAAATCGATACTTACCCTTTCCTGGTCCTCCACAACCCATGGCTCCCCCACATCCACATGCGGGGGTAAATTTTGTTCAACCTTCCGCTGCTCACCAATACCAGAATTTTGAACAATTGAATACAGCCAACCCAACTCATCCATCGAATGATACTAGGAAGAAAGGAAAGAATAGGAATAACAACAACCCTGGTCAAGGCGGGAATCAACCACCACAGCACCAGCCACCTGGGGGCAACCAGAACCAAGGGAACCAAAACCCCCAAGGGGGCAATAACAACAAACGCCAAGGGAGAAATAATGTCAAAACCATCCACCCTTGTGCCCTTTGTGGCGAGTTCAGACATTACACTCACCATTGCCCCCAAATCGCTGATTTCAAATGGTTGAAAGATTCGGGTAGTCTTCCCCCTACCCCTGCACAAACTTCCCCTCAGCAGGCACCACAACAGTATGTGCAACAACCCCCTCCTACCATGCTGCAAAATCCTATTCCACATCAAGGCATGATAAACACCCAACAAGATGCACAACGTCCCCCACCTCAGGTAGGACAATACCACAACCCTAACAATCCAGCAGAGCATACCATTCTCCTCACCAGTGAGGAAGAAATCCTTCTGCAAACGCGGAATTGTCAGTATCCAGCTGAGTCTAATCCTATCTCTCCAGAGACAAACCCTACACTGATGGGACCCCCGTTGGTGATCCCTCGCCCTTTCGTCGAACCACCATTACACATCCCTCGCATCCCCTTGTGCCAGAATGTCCACAACCCACAGGCTAGGGCAGCTCATAATTATAGCTTGGTAGACGACTTAGCACAATCCCCGGCTGCCATGTCAGTCTTGGATGTCCTCCAGACTTGTCCTACACAACGGAAATATCTACTCTCCACCTTAGGGGCAGTGGACCCTGCTGATACTCAACTCATCACCTTTGACCTTGATAGTTGCGAACCTCATCTTCCCGCCGCGGTCGCTATTCAAGTACCAGTAAAAATACGAAACATCACCATCCATCGGTGTATCATCGATGAAGGAGCATCTACATGCATCATGTCCAAAATAGTATGGAAGAAACTTGGTTCCCCGGAACTCATACCCTCCACCATCACATTACGAGCTTATGACGGATGATCATCATCTCCCGAAGGGCTCTTCCAAAATATCCCCATCGAACTCAGAGGCAAAACTATCCTCATTGACATCGAAGTTATCGACGTCACACTCGATTACAATATCTTGTTCGGACGTAGCTACATGTACGCTATGAAGGCAGTGGCATCTTCCATCTTTCAGAAAATCATGTTCCCCCACAATGAAAAGATTGTAACCATCGACCAAGTCTCACATTATGAGCCCAACCCCTCTGCCAATCTCGATAACATTCTTCCCCTCATCCACACCAACCAAGACATATATCCACTCATTGAGATGGGTCCTGGAATTTTCAAAGACCCATCCTTATTAGGGACATACCATGGAGCACCACCACTCCTTCCCCCTAATCAAGTATGCGTCGTTTCATCTAACAAAACTCACATGGAGGATGCTCGTCCTCCTCAAGAGGCTTCAATCATTCCTGATGTCTCAATAGTCGCAGAACCACTCCAAGCAGAGCCTCCTGCACACTCATCGACCTCAACAGTCCACGCATCCACATCCCCTCAAGGGAATAATCCCGCTTTGGAAAGACTCCCCCAACCCCTCACCCAAATTCCCTTCTTTTACCCTCCACCAGGTATCGAAGCTTTTCAGGTAGCCACAATGCTCACACTACCTAATATGGTGTTAGCAATCCCAGTTTGGTATTTACACCCACCAGAGATGGTCCCTCGACCACAGGAAGGACTTCCCATGACAGTTCCCATTCTTACCCCCATTCCCCCCCCACCCACTAACCCCCCTGCTACAGCTAGGGGCAGGAGGAAGAAGAAGGAGCCCACCGCTCCCTTTCCCCCACGCATCCCACCACCTTGCGCACTATGTGATAAAGAGGGCCACCAAACCAACAATTGCACATCACTACCTGAATTACGGAATTTGATTCCCCCCAATCCCACTCCACCAACACCCATCACTACTGCAAGTACCACTACCACCAACCCTTCCAGTAGTAAAGGGTTGAGGACCAAATTTGCGTGTGCTATATGTTCAGAATATGGCCATTACACTCACCATTTCCCAGCACTGCCACGCTTTTGGCAGACATTAGCAGCTGTACGCCAGAACTTCCAAAACAATCCCCACCCTGCTACGTCCTCTTCAAAAAATATCACTGACATTCACTATGTCACTACTTCAGTTAATGAACATATGAGATGCCCTTGCTCTCTTTGTGATTCACTAGCTCATTTTACATACCAATGTCCTATGATCCTTGCCTACAGGCAACGTCAAGTGGCCCTGCGTCACCAACCCACAGAGGCGATAATTGATGTTACTTCACCACTCGAGGATCGTCATGTCATTTCTCCAGAGCCCGAGGCACTCCCATCACCTCCATGGTTCTTACATGACGTTGCTGAGGACCTACCCCTCAACCCCCCCAACTCTCCTGTTCATACGGAGACCCTCCACCCAACCACCATGGGTACCCCTCAGTACTTCAATATATGGTTCATGTCGAGTGAACCCTCACCCTCTTCCCACACTACTCCCCTTGTTTCTCCCACAGGGGGCAATCACACTAGCACCGAGATCACTCCTCATGACCCCTTGTATTCCCGCCGCTTCATATGTGATGAGGAAATACTCGAAGAGCTCAACCACCCCGACTCTCCCTGGGATGCGCTACATCATTGCACACTCTGCTCACCACAGGAAGCCCTCATGCCTCCTAACCAAAATCCCGCTTACACGGTCGAAACCAAAGATTTTATCCCATCCGGGCCTATTGATTGGTTCAATAATCCTATTCCTTCCCCTGATGCATTTGAAGAAGGCAACATAGATAACATTTCCCCCACCATCAAAATCGACATTTCCATTAAAAATGGCATCGTCGAAGAAATCATCATTGGATCTTCTTGCACTCCTCAGGAAATTGCCGCATATAAAGCCTTCTTCCAGGAATACCGAGATATTTTCGCCTGGTCATACACGGAGATGCCTGGCCTCGACCCATCCATTGTCGAACATCGCATCGACACCTGGCCCGACATCACACCTGTTCGCCAAAAAAAATGACCACTACACTCGGCCAAAGCAATGGCTATCAAAGCCGAAATTGACAAATTACGTGCTGCCACGTTTATTTACCCCATCGCTTATACTTCATGGGTTTCCAACCCTGTACCCGTCGACAAAAAATAGGTCACTATCCGCGTATGAACAGACTTTCGCGATCTCAATAACGCATGTCCAAAAGACAACTTTCCAACGCCATTCATCGATTAAATTATCGACGACTGCGCTGGCCATGAGGCCCTCTCCTTTATGGACGGATTCTCTGGCTATAACCAAATCCAAATCCACCTAGCCGATCAGTATAAAACTGCATTCATTACCCCATGGGGTACCTTTGCATATCATGTCATGCCTTTTGGCTTAAAAAATGCTGGCGCAACCTTCCAGCGGGCCATGACCTACATCTTTCACGATATGGCTACAATCATCCTTGCCTACTTCGACAACCTCACATCTCGCTCCAAGAAATGCACCCAACATCTTGATGATTTACAAATCATTTTTCAATGGTGTCGTCAGTATAACATCCGCTTGAATCCTGTCAAGTGTGTGTTCTGTGTCACCGCTGGGCGCCTCCTTGGTTTTATTGTTTCCCAAAGCGATATTACCGTGGACCCCCTCAAAGTCAAAGCCATCACCGAAATTCCACCTCCTTGGAATTTACGACAACTGCAGAGTCTGCAGGGCAAAGCTAACTTCCTCAGACGCTTTGTTCCTGATTACGCCATACGCGCACATGGTTTCCTCCGTTTACTACGTCACGACATCCCTTTTCACTGGGACGATTATGCCCAACAGTCGTTTGACGATCTCAAAACAACACTTTCAAATGCACCTTTACTTAGTGCATCTGACTATAATCGTGACTACATCCTCTACATATCAGCATCAGCTGTATCAGTAGCCAGGGTCCTCATCCAGCTCGGAGATGACAATCATGAACATGTCATTTACTACATTAGTAAGAACCTCTTAGGACCACCCTTGAAGTACAAACACGAAGAGAAACTGGCTCTCGCAGTCGTCCTCGCAGTCCAGAAACTGCGCCATTACATTCTGCTTCGGACCACCAAGGTCGTCGCAGACTCCAACCCCATGCAGTACCTGCTCAGCCGCTGACAAGTTAACGACAAATTTGATCGATGGATCGTTATCCTTCAGGAGTATGACCTCGAGTTCTCAACACCTAAGAGTAAGAAGGCCCTCGTTCTCACCGAACTTGTCACGGCCCTCCCCTCTGACACCACCAGTGCCCCCGTCAACACCGACTTTCTGGACGAACATCTATTTTACATCACTTCCGATGACCCTTGGTATGGAGACCTTCTCGTCTACCTACGAACTGAAAATTTCGGTCAGCACCTTTCACGAGATGATCGTCGGCGCATTCTCCATCAGGCCCCCCGCTATCTCCTCATCAGAGACATCCTATATTAGCGGGGCATTGACACCATTCTTCATCGTTGCCTGACTATTGACGAGGCCGACAGAGTCTTAAACGACTGCCATAGTGGCGCCTGTGGGGGCCATCTTTCGGGTATATCCACGGCTCAGAAGATTATCCGAGCCGGTTACTTTTGGATCACCTTGTTTCATGATTACGTTCATGCCATGAAACACTGTGAGCAATGTCAGCTCTACGCCAACAAAGCCCGAGCTCCCCCCGCTCTTCTCCACCCTGTCATTACTGCGGGCCCTTTTTATAAATGGGGCATCGACTTTATGACTTGTAATCCTCCCTCTAGCAATGGTCACAAATACATTGTTGTCACCGTTGATTACTTCACCAAATAGGGCGAATCTATGCCCACTTTCAACAACACCGCTGACACTGCAGCACGTTTTTTCTTTAATCATGTCATATCCCGTTTTGGCGTACCACTCTAGCTCGTTTTCAACCAGGGAAAACACTTCGAGAATGAGATCTTCGTCGAAATCTCATCTCGGTTAGGCTTCTCTCATGAGTTTGCCTCACCATATTACCCTCAGTCAAACGGACAGGTCGAGGCAGTGAACAAAGTCCTCAAGACCATGTTACAACGCACGGTTAATAAACATAAAACCGATTGGCATCATATGTTATTTTCCTTGCTATGGGCTTATCGAATGGCAGTAAAGACCGCTACAGGTTTCACGCCCTTTCATTTAGTCCATGGGGGTTGAGGCAACTCTTCCCATTGAGTGCGAAATTCCCACTTTACGCACCACAATTGAGTTATTACATGACACTGCTCCAATGGAGCAACGCTTGTTGAACTTGGAGTCACTGGATGAAGACCGCCGATCTTCATTACAGAACAACGAGGCAGCTAAAAAATGATCCAAAGCTACCTTTGATCTCCATGTCAACCTTTGCTCAATCCGAGAAGGCGACCTCGTCCTGGCCTATGATATCGCCCATGATACCTTTGGCCATGGAAAATTCGAATCACTATGGCATGGCCCTTACATCATCCAACATTGCCTCACCAAAGGCGCCTACATCCTGTCCTCCCCCGAAGGCCTCTCACTCAAGGAACCCATCAATGGGTTATACCTCAAGAAATTTTATGCTTAAAAGTAGTCACACTACTTTAGGTCATTTCCTTTTTTCTGGTGTTTTTAATCTTTTTTCTCTCACCCCTCTCGTCTAAACTATCATTTGTGCTATTGACAGATGCTTCCTTCACCAGCTTACCACATTGGTTATGCCGACGACGCCAGCCGTTGGACACAAAATCTCGCTTCGGTGGCTTGGGATTTATATACCCCCTCACATGAAATGCTACATTTCAGTGGCATCTGTTTGGGACCAGCAACCAACAACCAAGCTGAATACACTGCGGTCATTGGCCTCCTAGCCGACGCCCAACATCATCACATTCGCCACCTTAGCATCTTCCTCGACTCTCAACTAGTCGTTCTCCAGCTCAACAATGTTTACTGTGTACGCGATCCATGCCTCTTTCGCAAATACCTGCAGGTTAGATTATTATCTCGACATTTTGATTCCATTACATTTACACATATTCCAAGACAATTGAATCAAACAACAGATGAAATAGCTAACATGGTGTTAGATTGGCATATATCACATCAAGCTACACATACATAACACATCTCATACATCTTGTCACAACATATAGATAAGATAGACATCATCATCATTATCAACAAAAAAACATATGTAAACAACACCAGGATCTCAAAAAAGATGTATACTCATATATATATATATCAAGGCCTATCAGGCCATCTGAATGTTTACATGAAAAAAATACATATGCCCATAGGCTAGTGCCACACCTCGGTACAAAATCGGCTCACCAGCCTATATACGATAAAAAAGTATACAATATACATCCATAAGGGTGCCTCTATCGCACCCCCAGCTGCTCCTCCCTCAGAAGGAGGAGGTGGCCCACCCCCACCTACCCCAGGCGGTGGTGGTGGAACACCTGCAGGACCCTCTTGCCCCGGCGGCAGGTGTCCACTAGTCATGGCGGCAAGCACAGCTGCTCATCGCATGATCAACCACCATGGTGGCGGTAACCCTATGCACTGCTCCAGGAACCCCTCATCCTAGATGCGGATCCACATGCCTTCAGGCACGTCCTGTAACATCATCTCCAAACGACGGTGTATATCATCAAAATCACCGCTGGCCGCTGCCGGAGGAGCGTGTGATGGCCCCGCGCCAGGGTCATCAAATCGGTGCCTCCTCATCGGTCTCTCGGGCTCTGCTGGTCGCCCCGCAGCCTCATCCTGCTGACGTCTCCCTCCACGCGGCAATCTCTCCAGCTCTCACTGAACCGACACTCTTTGCAACTCCACCTAGCGCCCGCAAGGTGCCACATCTGCACATACACCAAACAACAACAAGCAGATCATATCAGCATCTATATCACATACATATGAACTGGTATATCAAAACATAACATAAATCACAAACACGCATGATACTCAACATACCTCGATGATCAAAAGCCTCCCCAAGAGGCAACACCATGTCTGGGTCTCCTCGGAAGTCAACCCCAACATAGGGGTACTGCAGTATCACCTGCGGCATCTGCCGCCATATCTGCGCCGCCTGCACTGAAAAATAGTGACCACCTTCGCCACCACCGTGGTGAACCAAAACCGATGACCACCGCCTCAAGCGTGGCTCTCGTGCCCCTGGTGCCTCTAATAGAACCCTCGGGGGCAACATCGGCACCCTCTCCAAGAACCAGGCAACCAGGATAGAACCAAATGCGAACTCCCCGGTACCTGTGGATCGACACCGATCCAACTGCACGATCATCCACGCATGTAGAGTCAACCCCCAGGAAAATAGCTCATGACCCACAACCACCCTCTCCAGCAAAAACAACTGGCCACCACTGATCCGTTGGGTTGCAAGTGACCCATACACACGAACAATCATCGCCGCTATGCAACGATGCACCAGCAAATCTATCCCACTGATACTCACTACTGTCCCAGACATGTAGTTATCGCCTGAGCAATATTGCTCAGCGATCTCCCGCAGGTGTGTGTCCCTCGGCAGCATAGGCTCTGCCGGCAGTGGAATTCCCCGAAAGGGGAGCCCAATCAAAAAATAGACATCCTCCACCGCAGTGAAGGGGATCTTCTCTCCTCGCATGAGGAAGCAGTGCAGCTCTGGACTCCACATCTGGAGCAGGAACTACAGTAAATACTCTTGTGCTCGTATCAATGGGCACTCAAAGAACTTTAGCAACCCACAGGTTGCTAAAGATGCTCGCACTGCAGGCCCTGCATTGGCCACAACATCTCACAACTACGACCAATCTCACTCACGCCACCGAACATCCATAATCACTACTAACCACCTACACAGAACACAGAGTCCTATATCAGCCTATGCAACCATCCCATGCATAAAAAAGACTCATGTTTCACCCCTTAAAACTTGCCTCAAAGGCGTGGTTTTTTCACCCATAGGCGCGCACATATGCGCGCCTGTTCACTACATAGGCGCACATCTATGCATGCCTGTTCATTCAACAGGCGCACTCTTGAGTGCGCCTGTCCATGCTTACAGCCGCTCTCAAGAGCGCTACTGTCCACCTCACAGGCGCGCCTCTAGGGCGCGCCTTAAATTTCCACTCACGCGCACCCATGCGCGTCTATTCTGTGGACAAACACGCACGTATGCGCGCCTTCCACTGAATCGCCCGCGCATGCGGGCCCACATCCTATGAAAAATCCCCTAAAACCCCCTGTACGCCCCCCCGTACCTACCCTGCCCAAAAATTGGAAACCTATTTCTATGCAGGATGATCAGACCACTAACCTGATACTCACACACCGTCGATTGGATACCCCGTGCTCCCTGAAAATCCAAATCTCCTTTGCAATCTGCTCATCCAGTCACTGTAGCAGCAGGTACAAATGAGGTGGCAATGTTGGCCCTACAGCTATATATAGGCCTTTTTCCAAACTTCCACTCAACATTCCAGGAGCCCAAGGTGTCCATTTTTCAAACCGTCTTCAGCCACGGGATTAGCATCCCGCCGCCTACATCACGGTTGTCCCTGGGTCACTTTTTTTCCTAGGCCCCCAGGGCACCCTTTTTTCCATATCATGGTCGGGTACGCACATGCATAGTTACATTTGTCAAATACAAGCTCATATCTTTGATTCTCTTCAGATATTGTTCACTTTGGGTATTTGGTTGTTATGTGCACAGGTACTTGCTCATCGGTCATCGACATCATCCCTTCAGGTATATATTCAACACTGGCATGTAGTCTCTCCCGCTGTATTGCATTTACATTTCCAGTCACACCCTCTGATATTGGCCTTTAGGATCCTCATTCCCGGCTCTACAGTACCCACACCTCCATTTGCATCTTCGGTACTGTAACCCGGTAGCATTCTCACCCACATGAGTTGTCCCATTCATAGCACCTTTTGGCACTTTTTGACACTCATGTTGTTCTTCATTACCCTTTAGGGATGGGAGTCCCAATAGTCGTCCATCATGTCATGAATCAGCCACATACTCTTTCTCTTCATTTTGCTAGCTTTCCCACATGGACTCTCAGATTATCTCTTTATGGTTCTATTTTTTACCTGCACCTCCACAGGATCATGAGTCCTTCATTTCATCCACACTCAGTTTGCCCATCTGTGAACCTACCCTCATTTCACCTACCTCATACAGAAACTCACCAATGGGGCCCCCACCCTTCATCAGTTTCCCAAGAAAATTCTGCCCTCCCTGGGGCACGCATTTCACACTGGGGCACCTGTTTTTGTATTTGTACATTTCTCCCAAAAAATTATTCATTATTTATTGTACAAATGCCTTTATTTCCAATCATTACATTCTTTGTCGTCATCGTTGGCCACTTGCTTTCTTTTGGCCACATGCAACCCATGTCACCCTTGGTTGGAGCATTACTTATCATCTACCCTTTCCGGCATCATCCATATCTTTAGAGTACTCCACAGGTCAGTTACCTCTACCCTCTGAATTTGTTCACCTTGTCCCGCCTCTAGCACAACTTACCACCGGTCTTGTCGTCCCCCTGACACTTGACCTTGTTACACGGTTGCAGCCACTGTTTCCCTCATACATCCTCCAGCCAAGGGCAGTCTTGAGTCTTCCCACTTCTTGACTTTGTCCATGTACCTCTGCCACTTGCTCACCTCAGTAGATTCCATGGAGCCCTTTGCTTCTAGGAGTCGCGTCCCCCTTTTTGTCAACATCAACACACTTTTCCAGAAGGGCGACAATATTTTGATTCTCATTCTCTATTTTAATGAGAGATCTCAGACGGCACAGGGTGAAACACCATTGCTCCCTGCTGTCGTTTGCCCCCATAACATTCGACACCAACACTTTCTCATGTTATGGTGGGTCTTACTTTGCGACTATTGCAGTTATTTTTGTCATTTGCCGAAGACCTCTGAACTTGGTAGGGCCATCAATGCCCACATCATCGTCGCTGCTTATTACCGCGATCATTGCCTATTATTCAGAGTATGTTCCATTGTAGAATTGTCTTCTGCCTTTATCATTACCGCCCCCGAGGGCACTGCAGTTGTCTACACCAACACTTCCATCATCTTTTTTCAGAGTTACATAACATGAGCATGGGGCATGCCCGCCTCATTTGTACACAGTTGTATATTTTTCTGCATAACTCTCAGAAGGTTGGGTCCTACCGGTTCCTTTTTTCTCCAATGGATCGCTCTGAACGGTCCCACTATTTCTCTCCCTTACAACAACATTCTCAGTAGAAGAAACATTGATGGATTTCAGCTATACGTATGCTCCTAACCTAATCCATCAGGGGGCATCTGTTATCACTGAAATTTCGTCCGCACATGGTGACAAAAACTCTGCATCGTCAAAAACAGCAATGAAGTCATTCATGGCACTGAATTAATTTCACAGCATTCCAGAAGGGTCAAAAACTATACAAAGTAACCAAAAATTGAAGGGCGCTTTACAGTAGTTTGGTGCGCGTGCACATGCGCAAGACAAGAATGTACTATGCGCGCATGCACGCACGACGCGCGACTGTCAGCGCAAAAACCCGTGCACCTGCTAAAACGACGCATTTATTGAATTGGTCAGCTTCCCAACCACTTACGGACCAGCTCCCAATCTGATTTGACTCCCAAATCCAAGCTAAATTCGCAGGGTAGGCGGGTTAATGACCTAATGAAGCCCTAAAGAGCCCCTTTTCACATTTTGAAGAGGTTACATAATCACCCAGTGATCTGCTATAAAAAGCCATGAAGAAACATTGTTTTCGCAAGGAATTTCAGGCATTGTTATGCTGCTAAGATTGTCAAGGACTCATTCTTTGACGATAACACATTGGCAACATTTCACAAAGCCATTCACCTCTCCATTGAGTGGATGTGCTGGGAGTTCTTTCACTATCATTCTCATTTCTTCGCATTGTAAGGAAAGCAAGTTTGTGAGGGCCTCAAGAGCCTTCATTTGGGGGAAGAAGGAACCACAGTTCTCTTCCTTCATTGTGCTCTGATTTCATCAATTGACCAGCTCAAAACCATTGGTGATATCAGTCTTTTTTGTGTTTTTGTTTCTTTATCCATATGTTCACAGTTTTTGTTTGTTTCAATTTAATTCTTGCTTATAGTTTGTTTTGTTTCCTCTAACCCTTTCTTCCACAGCTGTCATGCCCTGCAAGACCCAATAGGGCATGTAAGCACCCTCGATTTGCTCACCAGGTGACGAATTGGGTGCGAACAACCACCACATACCATCACAAGATATGTGTCTCAATCAAGCACCAACCTATACCATGCATCAACCATGCATCAACCTGTACCATAACAAGTGCATCAAATATGCACCAACCATGTACATGCACATCAATATGTACCAACCATGTGAAAACCATGCACATCAACCATGTACATCAACACCATACCATATACCATAACATATCATCAATTAAGTGCCTCAACCATATGCCAAGAATATGTGCCAAATGTGTACCAAACATATATCAATGCACCAATACCAATAACATCATCATCCATACAACATGCCAACCATGTACCTCAAACAAGTGTCATATCACTCATGATATGCCTCAACCAACTACCATAAACCATGCATCAATCTATCCAAGATATGTACCAACAATGTATCTCA
>ML781489.1:379296-390806 GCA_009831015.1 Picea engelmannii
GAATCAATATGAGCACTTTATACCAATTTTAACCACAATATGTATTCTTTCACTTTAACAACAATGTTTAGTGGTATATCATCAATGTATCATATACAAATGCATCCAATATATATATATATATATATATATATATATATATATATATATATATATATATATCATAAGCATGTAAACATAATAAACATCACATCAAGAACACAATACACCAATATTTATGTGGAAACCCAAATGGGAGAAAACCACGAAATGATTTCTTATATATATCAAGAATTCATTCATAGGGAGCACCAAATCCAAAATTCTCTAGCTGCAACTGGAAGGAGGATGCAACCCCCTATTCTTAGGCTCTACCCTGAAGGAAGCTACAACTCCCTGAATTCTCTGGCTCCAACCAGAAGGAGGCTACAAACCACTGGGTTCTTGGGCTCCAACCGGAATGTGGATACAACCACCTAGTTCTCAGGCTCCAGCCTAAAGGAAGATCCTACTCCCTGATTCTCTAGATCCAACTAGAAGGAGGATAAAACCACCTTTCCTTGCCCCATCCTACCACCTTGAAGTATACGTGTATACCAATTGTCACTAACACAATCATTGCCACTCTCACTGTCACATCAACATGTCCAACATGTCATTGTCTCATCCATGGAACTATATATCCACTCTCATCCGCATGCAAATCATGCCAATATCACCAAGAGCATATCTCAAACCATCTACTCAACATCACCAACACATGCCTCTACCAAGCATGCACCAAGATCATCACATACCATCACAAGATATGTGTCTCATTCAAGTACCAACCTGTACCATGCATCAACCTATACCATAACAATTTCATCAACCATGCACATCAACCATGTACATCAACACCATACCATATACCATAACTTATCATCAATGAAGTGCCTCAACCATATGCCAAAAATATGTGCCAAATGTTTACCAAGCATATATCAATGTACCAATACCAATAACACCACAAACCATACAACATGCCAACCATGTACCTCAAACAAGTATCATATCACTCATGATATGCCTCAACCAACTACCATAAACTATGTGCCAATGTATCCATGATATGTACCATCAATGTATCTCAACAAGTAGACCTCAATCAAAATGCACTATACATTCATTGATGTGCCTCAAGTCATATACCAAGGCCCTCAAACACATGCCTCAAGCATGATCCTCAATGTCACCAAGATACACTATACCAAGCCTCAAGTATGTATAATAACATGTAACTAAACTAGAAACCAAACCAGCCAATACTGCTACTAATCAATGTACCATCACATTACCAAGATGTGCCAAATAACATGCTATCATCACCATGCGTGTGCCATAACATAGACTAACATCACCATGCATGTACCATAACACAAAAACCATAATCCTTAACCCTTACCTCTGATCCTGTAGCTGAACTGTTACTCTGTAATCTGACCTGTAGCTTCTTCCACAGTCAATCAACAACCTGGTACTAACATTCTCCCAAATCTACAAGTGCCTCGAAAGATAAACACTAGATGATTCACGAGGATGCCTCGCTTGAAAGACATAGTGCAACCCACGAGGATATTAGTAATTAGGGTTTTTCAAAATCCCTTTCCTTCTGCAGCTACGAAACTCTCACTCTTTTCTCGCACTTTCTTCGCTGCCTCAAACTTCCTGTCATATTCACCAAAAGACTAAAATAGACCATAACAATTCACTAGATATATATTCAATGTAAGTGTGTGAGTTTTCTTGTGAATGATTCCTTGAGGGGTATTTATACTTTTGCTAGGTAAATTATTTCCTTAATTTAGGGCTTTTAGAGATCACTTGTAACAACCACTTTACCCCTTTGAATAATTGACTTGAAACCAACTAGGGTTTCTTAACCCTTCCTTGGGGCTTCCAACTTCACAAGGCCACATCTCCCTAACCATGACGAATCATGTGACGTTCCACATATCATCGAAAATGACACAATGTGTACTATTCATATATGATAGTGTTACTTGCAATTTCACTATCCTTCATGTAATTATTCCTCAATAAAATTTGGGTCCAATAACCATATCTCCGGGGTTGCATGTAGTCTACATCAAATGTAACCAACTAACTCATCATCAATATCGATTATACATATGATAAACAACTATCCAATGATATCATCCACATCTCTGGGGATTCTAGACTTCTCCAAGGGTTGACATCAATCTCTAAGGGTTGAAATCAATCTCCAATATCACCACTACAATTTTTGATATGCACACCAGTCCAAGTTTTGATATGCGTGCCATCCCGAGTTCTACAATTTACACAAAAAATCAAGAAGACACCACATGCATGATGGAATCAAGAAAATAATATTCAAGAAATATTCCCAAATGATTACTTCAGGCAACATGAGAGATCATGGAGAAGTTAAGGGTTGAGCTGGAAAGGTAGTTAATACTGACATGACTCCAAAGAGGCTACATGGATTGCATGTGGGTGGTAGAAGCATATGAGACTAGAAATCAACATAACTAAAATTGACAGAGCTCTAGAGAAGAGAAGGAAACAAAATGGAGAAACAACGATAAAGAAGGAGTTATCCAGTTTGTTAGTTGATCGATTGATGTTCATTCATAGAGCTCACTCTGAGATCATGCTTTCTAAAGAGTCTAGATATTTTTTGTGAAGATTCTAGTTGAAGTCTAGTTTTGTAATAGATGAAAAGTATGAGAGAAAGTGCATGAAACCATGTAATGAAATACTGTGAGAATGCATGAGATCACATGGCATTGTTTTTGATAATTGTTGAGTCTCTTGGTATATGTATGTGACTAGTTGAATGAATATAACAAAGTTGCAGTGATTCATGTCCTTTGATGTGTTGATCATGTGTCTAATGAATGTATGTGTTACTATTACATGTTGATAGTATTTAATCATATTTCAATGGAATATATGAATTTCAACCCAAATGGATTCCCTGTGCAATTAACCCTTCATCACCGACACAAGGACAGATGGTTTCTGTGATTCTCATGGCATCTCAGGTGATCCCTACTACAATCTTTGGATGAGGATTTATATGTCAATGCCTTAGGATTTTTGTTGGTACACTCTAGACAAACCCTGGGTCATCAACCCCCTAGTGTTAAGAAGGATGTGTACGAGCAAGCCAACAAATGGTTCCATTTCTAGGACCTGAAGGTTTTGTATGGAATGATGAAGGTAGAGATTGAGGTGGTATCCATCTTGGGAGGAAATCCAGGATTGGATGACTGCAAAGGAGGATAATTTTTCTCGATGGGAAACTCAAGGTCTGATTTCCAATGTGGAATGATGGAAGAATAGATATATCTACATTGATATGCATCAAATTTTTTTTTGCTAAATTTCCATGTTTATTGTATGAATGGTTGATGAGGTAGAATACTACAAATACTTCTTTGTGGCCTCAAGAACCATTGGTTTGGGATCATATAACCCTTGATATACTGAAGGCATTGGATAATAAGTGGACTTGAGCCATTTATTTTTGTTTTACTCAGATGAAGTAAGCTTATATTATTGAGTTTTCTATAGAATACATTGATTATTTCAATGAAGATGAAAGGAAGTTTATTGAAGGTCCTCGAAAAAGGTTGCTAAAAGAAATCCCACTCTGGATCAATATGTTTTTCATGGAGAAAGGGATGATGTGCATGGAGCCCAACAAGATGGTTGAATAGACTACCCTAGCACTGGGGGGGATTGGAAAGAATGGGGAAAGAGAGAGGAGATGGATTTATCGAGGAGGATCCAAAATTTGTTGAGATTAGGAATAGAATGGACCCAAAAGAGAAGAGAAGTGAGAGATGAAAGATATGCAAGAAGATTTGAGTCAAGAAGGAAATCAGAACAGAGGAGCAAAAATAACATAGCAATTGGTGCAAGGCAAGGGGTCAGGCCCAGAATGAAGAGGAATGCGACTGCACTAGAAGGAAGTGCGGGAGAGTGTGTTTTTCTAGAGAGGAGCATGGATGAAGATAGTTCAGTGAAGAGGCATGACATTAGGAGTAGGGTATCCAATGAAGATACATGAAGTAGAGGTAGTAGGGGCCAAGAATATGAAATTTGAACCCCTTTGAAGTTGCGAGATGATGCAACTTCAGAGGGTGATGAGGTGTAGAGTAGAGGCACAAAGGTAGAAGAGGATGATGAAGGTGTCCCAAGAGGAGGGGGAGAGGAGTTGGGAATAGTGGATGGTCTTGTGTAGCTGTAGGTAGGAAACTCTCTGGGTCCCATCACAAGAAACATTGAAAGAATATGGAGTTACCCCCCCTTTGAACCACCCCCCTTGCACATTTGCAACCAAGAAGAAAGAAAAAAAAAAACGCGGTGACTGGAATATAAGAAAGAGTAGGAGAAGAAATAAGAGAAGTAATGAGTGAAGAAGGAGACGAAATCAACAATACTTCACAAGGAAGAATATCAGTACCAAGACCCCTGACATTAAGTAGTTATACATGAAGATACCACCCGATATTAAGGATGGTGAATCATGATAACACTCTAAGGCTACCCATGTTACATGGGATGGGTAAGGATGATGCAGAGAAACATTGGTTTATGTGTGAAGTGATATGGTCTGTGAAGAGGATTATAGATGAAGCATCACATATTACACAGTTGGAGACTACTTTCAAGGACATAACCCTGACATGGTATGTGAAGTACAGGGCTACTATGCCAGAGGGAAAGACGAGGTCCCTGACATAAATCAATATAGATCTACTTAAGGAGTTCTAGAAACCTAAGTTAGAATCTCAATTCATTATAGAAATCAAGAATATCAAGAAACACATAGGAGAAACTGTGTGGGATTATGATAAATGATTCAAGATCTTATTGGATAGAATGGAGTTCCAGATCTAGGATGTGTAACATAGAAAATGGATTATTTTAGGGTTGCTCCCCCATATCTAAGTTCTGCTTACCCAACAAAAGGTGATAACTCAAGAAGAGGTGATGTAGATTGATATGGGCCTGGAGGCTACACTAGGAGGAGGAGAAACATTGGTAGGTTTGGCGCGGGTGCAATCCTAGATTTCCAACCTGACGATGCAGTTGTAGGATATGGAAAAAGAAAAGTTGGTGTATGAGCATGTATGGTGTACGATATGTTGATTAAAGGGTCACCGTAGAGACGAGTTTCCTATGTTGGGAAATTACATGGCGAAAGGTGCACCAAATCCATTTCCGATTGGACTTCATATGGAATGATGCAAGATTTGTAGATAGTGGGGACATATCCCACCCCACTTCCCAACACTGGAGAAATATCAGAAGACACATCATACTCTATTTTTTGAATTCTACAAATCCATGGGGCATGATTTAAACAACTTCTGGACACTTTAGTTGATGCAAGGCCACACCCATGATGTCTTTTGAGTTCAAGAAGAATAGAATGGTGGTGACTGTGGTGGTGCTAAGAGAGTTGGATATCAAGAAGGTCTCAGAGGTGGATATGGATGAGGTTGGGAAAGAGGATATGGAGGAAGGGGAGGAAGAACCCTCACTTGTTTTAAATTTGGCCATGTATCGAGATTTTGTAGGAAACCACACACTCTCTATGGGTACTATTATAGCCCCAAGCATGTCACAGAGGACTGTCCTGACTTATTGAAGAAGTGGGAAGAGAAGAAGGTACACTACAACATGGTTACTACAAAGTTGTGCGGGAACCAAAAGGAGGATGAGGAATTTGATGTGTGGGTGGTAAATTGAGGTAGATCAAAGACGTGAATGGACTTTGAGAATGGAAAAAAATTTAGTCAAAGGATGAAGGTTAATATAAGAAAGGTAGCATAGACCCCTGTTAGATTTGATGTTGTCCAACATAAGCAGTATCTATGCGATGCGTAGAGGGACCTGAAGGAGGAAAGAGTGTGAAAAGAGATGCAAAATATGACACAAAGATCACTTGAAGAGGCTTGGATCCATGAGGAGGTATAATGTGTGACACAAAATTCGCTGGAGGAAGCCCGAGCCTGTGAAGAATTGAAGCATGCCATGCATAGTTCTTTAAAATAATCTCACGTACGCAAGGAAATACAACACATGAAACAAAGGTTGCTAGAAGAAGCTCACAAACAATAAGAATTGAGACAATATGAAAAAAGGGAAATAGAGGAACATGTGCATGAAGAGATGAAGCGCACAGGGTGAGAAGAAGCATTGCATGACATGGGTCATGAAGAAGACACTAAAGACTAAGTAAGTAACTTCTTGCACTGTTGTTTAAAATTGTTAGTGATCTTGATGATGCATGAAAGTTAACACATGTGTTAGCAACCTGCATGGGGGAAGAAGGGACAGATATAGATATATTAGCCTCCCTACCAGAAAGGGATGTGTGTTAGGTCAATAAACAAAAGTGCACGAGAAGAGAGTTCAAGATGATGATTGAACTTGGAAGTAATGAGATGGATGGTGTCATGTTGGATCTGGGATCTGACGTGAACATCCTGCCATAGAAGTCCCGGGAATTTATGGGTAAACCAAATTTGTTCTGGTCACCCATTCAACTTTGGTTGGAAAATCAATACAAAATATACACTATAGGCTAACTGGAGCAAGTGAAAGTGAACATAGAAGGGGTGAAGATGAAGGAATATTTTGAAGTAATACAAATCACGGATGACTCTAATCCATACCCTACCCTACTTGGCATTGATTGGGCCTTCGATAATAATGATGTGTTGAATATGACGAAGAGACAAATGTCATTTGAGACAGACACCCTATGTGTGATTGTGCCATTAGATCCAAATGAAGGTGATAGGTATAATGAGCCCATTAATGAGGATGGACAAAGCTTTGTTATTGAGAATATTTATCAAATAATAGGGCACACATAAGATTATATCAATCCCACTGTTGGTGGGGAACTGAGTTGGAGGAGCATGAAGTCATATGAAACTGACTCAGAGGATTCCCTGGAAAGGTGGTAGGATAATATGTATGTGGTCTCTATAAGGAGATGTGCTCAGATTACCACTGAAGCATGCGAATAGGTATTATGGACCTACCGATTCGATGGGTTGGATTCACTGGATACATTCATTGTCTAGATGCATCATATTCCCATAATCCACCTGGTATGCACCCTTGATACAATATTAATAGGAATACTCATGCAATGGTGGGAAACACATCGATAACATCTCAATGCATGGGAAGTTGTGGAAGAGTCGATAAGAGAATGGTTCAGGCCGAGGGTGGATATACGTCAGTACATGTGTTCTTGCGAAAGGTGTTGGGTAGCCAAACAACAATAGGGTGTGAGAAGAAGATATATGAAATCCCAGTGTGCTCTGCTAAGAAGACATTTCATCCATCATGTTCCTCGGTTTCCTAGCAGATGAGTGGGTGAATGGAATGAGAGAAAGATGGAGATGAACACTTAGTATGCCGTAATAGAGAGCACGTCCACCCGTTCATCCTAGGATGGCCTCCTTGAGGAAACCCCACACCAAAAAAAAAGTACAAAGCAATGAAAGAACAATCGATTCCAAAATAGGTGATTCCATTCGGAGTAGAGTTTCAGGGGCCTAAGATGGGAAACGTTTTGTTTCTCAAGTGTGTTGATTATAATGTATGTGACCCAAATCAATTCCCCAAACTCCAATTCCATAAGTATGTAAAATTTCTCTAGAAAGCAGATGTAATAGAGAAGGTGGTTACTTAGAAGTGGGAAAGGGCCCTGGGAAAATCTGGTATCCTTACATTACACAATTTCCCACATTTCGATCAAGCACCAATAGTTCAACCATGCGTCTGCTTCCTCCTCACCATAATACATGGTGGTTACCTATGGATGGACAAGCCTTACCCCATTGACCATGATATGATGCTCAGGGTTTCTAGTATTCCCACTTATTATGAGGATCCAAAAATTATCATCAAGGTGAAAGACGCAGGACATGAGGAACTCTACACTCAGTTTGGGACACGCAGGGGAAAGCGTGGGCTTGTAATCCCAAAAATTAAAAATCTATCTGTGATATTCACAACGCAATTATTGGCCTACAAAATCATATGGAAATGCCAAAAGGATGAATGCACCCTTGGTTTCATCATAGTTGTTAAATGATGTGCTGGAGGAGTTCAGATGGCCTGGGATTAGTACTTGCTGAACGAGTTTATTGACAACTGTTTGGATGCTCAAAACTGACGCAGGGATTTTCATTATAGCTGGAACATTATTCTGTTGGGCATGATTTTATGGAAGCCACCAACAAAGCATGAAGAGGATGCAGTGGGATCCTTTTGGTTCTCTTCCCCCCACTTCATGGCTCTCCAATACTCAAAGGACCCAACAGTCCATCCAGAAACCACGAAGGTTTTCTGAAAGTGGTTCACATAGTTAATCATTACCTCTTATGAGAGGGTCTGCATCCCGGAGTGACTTCTGAGAAGGTATGCAAGTTATCTTGATTTTAAATATGATTTCCATAATGTTTCCATTTATCCTTGCATAGCCAATGACAAGTCTGAGGCTAGGATACCTTTATGCATTGTTGAAATGGATATCCTGGAGAGTGTCACAGAGTGGACGAACGACTATAAGCCTCCATTTTTTGAAGTACAAACCCATTTTGAGGTAAGAACCAAGGATTCATATGAACATAGATAGGTTGCAGTTTCTACTTGGTGTTGTGACAAAGCTGCTGGATCGAAGATGCGAAAACCCGGTTCCAAGGTCTAGGAATCACGAGATGCGAAGGAGCAAATGATAAGCGTAGAAGGGTCAAAAGAAGAGGAATATAAGGTCAATAAACAAAAAAGGTCTTCCAAAGGTCAAGGCCCACCCCATATTAACTTGGACCCTAGCATAGAGGGAGACCGTACAACCTCACCATTTACCACTTGGGTTGAAGAAGAAGTCCCACAACCGTCTACCCAGTTGAATGTCCTCCACGATCAGGGTTTGGGGAAATTCCAATGGACAAATACCATGAAGCAATCATAGGCTACCTCTTCGACACCACAAGCTTGAAAACATGTATCAAAATTAGTGAAGGAGCTTTGCACTCAACTGTCCTGATAAAATATTTCCAAAATGATATGGTAGGGAATTTCGACTCCCTGTGTCAACAGTTGGATTTACCTTCGGCAACAGAGTCCCCTCCTCAAGACCCATAGTCTATCGAGGCACTAGGAATGAGCCAAAGAAGAGTTATGAGTGTCATCCCGCTAGTTGTGGTCCCAGTTGAATTGACTAGGTAGAGATTGATCTCATGCAGGTCCCTACTATTGATGTACATGGTTTTGTTACTACTATACTCCACAAGCTTATGGAGAAGAAGCAAACTCTCACACTTGCGCATGAAAAAATGCACCTTCAACTTAAATAGGAAGCCACCATTCATGAGCATACCAAGTCCTAGTTGCAGCAAGAGATATGTGCATGAAAAGAGATTGAAGCTGCCTGAAAGGATCTCCATACATTGCATCTTGCTGAGGTTAGCGCACAAGGATACCAAAGACCACCATGAGGATACTTTAGCTAGTAGCGATGAACTATTTAGTGCAATGGAGGAGTAATATTCATGGGTTTTCCCTCCTGAACATGCTTAACAAAAGATCTCAACACCACAAAAACTCCAAGTGGTCACCTAGTGAATTCAAGCTTTATAAGTACAAAATACAACACTTCGCACATGGCCTTAGCATACATCATCGGAAGAAATAGAGTTGCAGAAGAATATTGCAACGATTGAAGAAGTTGTCCAACACAACTAGAACAAATTGAAGGATTTTTTGGGAGTGGTTAAATATAGTTTCACCTTTTGGAACCATCTACAAAATCCAAAGAAACTAATTTCTATTGATGAAAAATTTCACGTGGAAAAGTTGAGGTTGCCCAAAAAAATAACATTTTGTCTTCTCTACCCCTAGGTGAGTTCTAAGCTACAATGACAACCATTGTGAAAAATACTAAGGAACAAGCAAAGCAAAAAAAAAAATTCAGAGTTAGCCATTGATGCGATCGGTGAGGCCCTAATATTTTATACTCAGCTGTCGGCCACACAACTCACAGTTTCCCCTATGATCAAGAATACGGAGACGATGGACCTAAGATATCCTCAGGTTATGACATTTGATGCAGATGAGGTCATTCATCTCACCCATGAACTTCATAATACCCTTAATGAATCTGATAATTGATTCAAGGAGTTCCTTCAGGAGCTCATGAAGACGGTTCCTTCCATCGTGTCAGTCACTCCATGAGGCCATTGGCTTGAGGATGAGCCAAATAATAGTGGTGGGGTCCTGTTGGCACTCAAAGTTTTGGGTAAAGGTTGTGTGCACACACTATAGTTGTTGGTCCCTGGTTTTGGCCATACTCTTTGCCTATATTATATACCACAAACCTCCATTTATATGCCAGTACCACCCTTTTGACCTCATTTTGACATACTTAACATCTCTCTACCATGAAAAGGGGTCACCTAAGGTACCTTTGCATTTCAAACTATTTTTATGCACTTTAATGCTTTAAATTGATTATGGAACTAATATCACTTGGGTTAGGTACCATTGCTATTTTTGGAACAGGATGCCGGTACCAGGTACCAACTCGCACCCGTGGAGGTACCAGTGGAGCCGTTCGGGAGCTGTGCATTATGGTGTGCTTTATGGTTCGAATGAAGGGCAGGAAGGTTCACAGGCCAGCTGGAGTCATCGCCACAGAGCACTCGAGAGCATAATGATAAACCTGGATCGACTACTCTTCACCATTCACACTTCGTGACACTACGTGCCACGAAGATGTGATATACGTTTTAACTGATTCCACGATTATTCTCGGATCAGGGATCCGTTTGTTTTAGGCATCTTTGTTATTCGACTGTTATGGACAATGAGACTTCTATTAAAACCCAGGATCACTGCTAAGAACGGGTTACGACTACTATTACTACTGCTGTTACTATTACTGTTGCCGTTTTGCATTGTTATTGGATTATGCTATGAACTTATGTCTTGAATACAAACTGTTGTTGCGTATATTTTGACTGTCATATGATCTGAATACTGTTTTTGATGAGTTAATGAAGCGTGGAGTTACACTGTATCTGCATCGTATGATCTAGTCGGCTCTGGTCGTTTTCCACAGCGTTTGTGCCGTTTGGTTGGGCCCACCAAATTGGTGCAATTCGCTGCCTTAATTTGCAATAGATTTAGTTTGTGTTGTTATAGCTTTCGTTCATTTCAATATCTTAGAACTTGCATCAGAGGTAGCGTAGTGTTCACAGATTTAGCTTTAGTTTATCATAGCTCCAGTTAATTGCAGTGTGTTAATGCTTTCTTACACGACAATTTAAAAGTTTCAGAATTGTGTTTATTCGTTCCTCAACAGACTCAATTTCCAGACTGTTATCTTTTTATGTTGATGAATGTTAAACGCAGTACTGATGCCTGTAGGGTTAGCATATGCATCTGATTGTTTGGCTTTTCACTTT
>ML781489.1:391060-401285 GCA_009831015.1 Picea engelmannii
ATTTAGTGTTTCAGGTCACTTAAAAGCTTCAATTTAGCAGCCTGACATTTTTGGCGCCGTTGCCGGGGAGCTGTTTAAAGGGTAAGAAGACAGTTGTTTTGATTAGTTTTGAACTGCACTTAGCTTGGTTTGGTGTGTTAGCATGTTTATAGTAAGAGCAGCTGTGGAAACAAAAGGGTGAAAACCGACATATCAGTTATCACAGGTACTCTGAAACTCAATCTTAGTTTTTATTTCATTTTTAATATGATTTCATGAGAAATAGAGATCCTAGAGGTAGATTTATAAAAAATACAAAACCCCAAAAAGAAGAAGAGACCTCCACTCAAAGAGCGATAGAAACTGAGACTGAAATTCTGGGCGAGGAAACTGTAGAACAAAATCTAGAACCAGGAAACACCATACATCAGCAAACTCAAAATCTTGATGATCTAGCCTTGGATGACACAGCTGACCCAGAGAGAATACACAACCTGCTCAGGAACCCTAACTCTGTAATTTCATAGATAACCACTACAGCTGTCACATTGAAGGCCATAGGACCCTCAAAAGGACCAATAGGAGACAAAAATTCTGACAAAAAGAATCCAGAAAGGTGGGATTTCACACCCTCACCAAAGAAAGATCGGATTGTATACACCATTCTTGGTAATCCTTTCACCATGGGAGATAGAGGGAGAAAATCACATGAGGATCTTCATATTGAGAATGAAGGGGAAGGACAAGCAGAGAATGAGGTAGCCTCAGAAACCACCTTTGGATTTCCTATTTTGGACGTAGTCCAGAATGTCACTATGAAAAATATCCCACTTTCAGCACTGCCAACCTTCCATCGGAAACATAGTGAGGACCCAGATGTTTTTCTCTTTGAGTTTGACATCCTGTGCAGGAGTTATAATTATCTCCAAGATGTGCATAAACTGAAGTTATTCCCTGCCACCCTGAAAGATTCTGCATTACGTTGGTTCATGAGTTTGGGAGAATACAACATTAGATCTTGGGAAGATATGAAGACAAATTTTTTAAAGAAGTACCAGGACTACTGTAGAACTAAGGATTCTCGAAATGACATTTTCAAACTGCAACAACAAGATGAAGAAAGCCTTGAGGATTTTCTAGAAAGATTCATCTTTACCCTTCAAATATCTAAATACACTGATCTCCAGGAGGAAGCAATCAAGACTCTTTTCTTGAAAGGAGTTTTGGAGGAATACATCGATACCCTCAATATAATGGCTACAGGAGACATTTACCAGAAAAACTTTGAAACAATTTGTGAACTCTGTAGAACTTACTCAAGAAGTAAAGGGAAAGCTGCAAAGAGTTTGAGAGAACCGGTCAACAAGAATACCAAAACATCTACATCTGGTGGAGTTACTAAAGTTGAATTGGGAAACCTTTTGGAAAACTTTAAAACAGACCTGTTAGGAACAATTGGCTCTCAACTAGATACCTTGAAGATTAAGAAAAAGCAGGAAGAAGAAAACCCTGTCCTCAACATCTTTTGCTCAAAATGTAGGAAAAGATATCCTTTACGAGAGTGTCCCTTGGACAATGTTTCTGTATGTGCAATATGTACGGAGAATCATAAAACAGAAGACTGTCCATCCTTACCTGGACTGCAGGCAATATTCAGAGGAGGGGAAGCTCCTGGGACTCAATCTGCACCTAAGAAGCCTTGGCAGCCTAGGAATCCAAATGCAAATGCATATCAGGAACCACCCCCACAATCTTCCAGCTATTATCCACCCTTCTCTCAACAACAACAACACCCATGGAACTAGCCAAATTGGCCTCCACAAAATGTCCCTGCTCAGTCCTCGTACCAGGGATGGAGAAATCCAAACTTTGGGAATAACCAACAACAACATGCAGTACCAGTGCCTCAGAATCCATACACACAGTATCCTCCAAATTTGCAGCAATTATTGCGAGGTTTTACCCCACCTCCATTACAACAGCTACTGCCTAGTTTTACTCCACCTTCCTTGCCACCCATTCCACAAAATCCGCAGCAGTCTTAGAATCCACCACGTCCTACCATTTTACCCACTCAACCCATTCCAAATCTGAATCATAGACCACCCCTACCACTCCATAACGCTGATTTCCAGAACTATCCATCTTACAACATAAATCCCATTTCTATACAAGAAGTACAGTTGAGATCTGGAAGGGTTTTAAATAAAAATCAGCCCAAAACAAAAACAGCACCAAAGGTAATCACTGAAGAACATGAAGATGAGCCTACAGATAATATATCAACTGAGATACCCCTGCCAGATGTTATCATTCCAAAGAAGAAAGAATCTGAATCACAGCCTCACACACAACCTCAGGTTCCTAAAGAGCCTCCTTTTCCTGAGAGGCTGCTCATTGAAAAACCAATTACACAATCTGAGTTTGACATTATGACTGAACTGAGAAATGTCTGTGTTAAGATTCCATTGTTACAGGCAATCAAAGATGTCCCCATCTATGCCAAAACCATCAAAGAACTCTGCATCAAGAAACCAGGTCGAAAACAGAAAGATCCACCTATAATACATCTAGTAGGACAGCTGTCAAACTATATTTCTGAAACACCTAAAATCGTAAAGTATGCCAACCCGGGAAACCCAATAGTTTCAGTGACCATCAACAATGTATCTATTGGCAATACCTTAGTGGATTTAGGTGCAGCCATTAATATCATGACCAGCAACACAGTGGAACTGTTACAATTAGACCAATTTCTGTGCCCTACTCCTACAGTACTTGAACTGGCAGACAGAACCACTATAAAACCTGCTGGAGTTCTTGATGACATCCTTGTGACTTTAGCCTCGTGGGAGTATCCTGTGGACTTCATGATAATTCATTCAAAGGACCCAACAAAAGGCCACCCAATCATTCTAGGGAGACCTTGGCTGGCCACAACCAATGCTTTCATAGGATGTCGCGGTGGAGACATGTTCATTTCAAATGGCATTTCTTCACAAAAACTTACTCTGTTTCCACCTGCCCGGCCTGTTACAGAAGAATTATGCTGGTTGAAGTGACCCTATCTTGAGAATGAGGATGAGGAACCTTTATTCTCTGTTGATGAGATCCATGCACTACAAGAACCTACCGAAGATGACATTTTAAGTCAGTTTCTTTCTGTAACAGAAAATGTTGAGTTCCCACAGACCTATCTGCAATATGATCAGATTTTCAGAGAGGATTTTCAGGAACGAAGTGATTTATTTTATTCATTTTCACCATCCATGGTTTTCACTGTTTCTGAACACTTAGGGCCATATACCATTCCAGTAGAACTCAGTCCAGGTAGATGTCTATACATCAACTCTGAATTGAGTACCAGTCAACAGGAACAATTGACAAAACTTTTGAAGGAACAGTCAGGGGCCTTTGCTTGGGAATACACTGATATGAAGGGAATCCACCCTGACACCTGCATTCACCACATCTACATCCAACCAGGGATGACCCCAGTTAGACAGCCACAGAGACGCATGAATCCAATTCTGAAAGACTTCGTAAAAGAAGAATTACAAAAACTGCTAAATGTTGGATTCATTTATCCAATTTCTGACAGTAAGTGGGTTTCACCTCTTGTGGTGATACCCAAGAAATTAATAGGGAAGTGGAGGATGTGTGTAGACTTTAGGGAGATAAACAAGGCAACCCTGAAAGACCATTTTCCTCTGCCATTCATAGACCAGGTTTTGGATACCTTGGCTGGAAAAAGATATTTTTCTTTCCTGGATGGATATAGTGGGTACAATCAAATTCAGATTTCTCCTGAAGACCAGGACAAGACAACATTCACATGCCCTTGGGGCACTTATGCCTATAAAGTGCTGCCTTTTGGATTATGTAACGCTCCTGCGACATTTCAGAGAGCTTTCCTTGGTGTTTTTACTGACTTGATTCATGACTGTGTGGAGGTTTACATGGATGATTTTACTGTCTATGGTAACACCTTCGAAGAATCCCTGAGTAACCTGGAGAAAGTCCTGATTCGTTGCCAAGAATCAAACCTATCCCTCATCCATGAAAAATGCAATATTCTCTTAACTGAAGGGATTGTGTTGGGTCACCATTTGTCTGCTGAAGGAATCAAAGTAGACCCAGCCAAAATTGAGGTGATAGTTAATCTTCCCTCTCCAAAAACCCAGAAAGATGTGAGAAGATTTTTGGGGCATGCTGGCTATTACCGACGATTCATTGAAAACCTTACAAAAGTAGCCAGCCCCATGTTTAAACTGCTGACAAAGGATACATAATTCTATTGGGATGATAACTGTCAGTGTGCTTTTGAGAAGTTAAAAGAAAAACTGTCTATGGCACCTATCCTTAGAGGGCCAAATTGGTCCCTTCCTTTTCACATCTCAATTGATGCCTCAGACACTGCTTTAGGAGGAGTGCTTGGGAAAAAGGAGAACCAACAGAATTATGCAATCTACTTTACCAACAAGAACTTGACCCCCCCTGAGTTGAACTACATAGTAACAGAGAAAGATTTTTTAGCAGTAGTTCATTCCATCAACAAATTTCGCCACTACATCACTGGATATGAGGTTTTTGTACACACTGACCACTCTGCAATCCGATTTTTGATGAACAAACCAGTCACCACTGGTAGAATCACCCGATGGCTTTTACTGCTTCAAGAATTCAACATTACCATCGTTGATCGGCCAGGGAAAGAGAATGTAGTTGCAGATTTTCTTTCTCGTATCCCCCAGGATAGTACCGGTACCCCAGTGGATGATGACTTCCCTGATGAACATTTGTTTGCAGTAGCTGCCAAGACCCCTTGGTTTGCAGATACAACAAATTATCTAGCCACAGGAAGATTACCAGCTCACCTATCGCCTCCACAAAAGAAAAGAATTATCCAACAGAGTGCTTACTATTCTTGGGTGGGGAGCGATCTTTTCTATACAAGTCCTGACATGATTATTAGGAGATGTGTCCGGGAAGATGAAATCCATGATATCTTCCAGGCATGTCATGATGGGCCATGCAGAGGGCATTTCTCTGACAAGAGAACAGCATACAAAGTCTTGTAGTCAGGATACTATTGGCTGACACTGTTCAAAGATTCAACGAAATATGTAAGAAGCTGTGACAGTTGTCAAAGGATGGGAAGGCCCACTGCAGCAGACGAAATGCCCTTACGACCACAAGTTGTAATTGAACCATTTGATAAATGGGCATTAGACTTTGTAGGGCCAATTGCCCCAATGTCAAGGAAGAAAAAGTACATCTTGGTGTGCACAGGTTTTGTGACCAAGTGGGTAGAGGCAAAAGCCCTATATCAGGCAACTGAGAAATTAGTGATTGAGTTTATGTACGAAGAGATCTTTACCCGCTTCGGTGTTCCACGTGAGATTGTCACAGACAAAGGTGCCCAATTTACTTCCAAATTGATGAAAGAACTCACTGATAGATATGGGATCAAACACTGTAAGTCCTCCCCCTACCATCCACAAGCCAATGGGCAAGTTGAATCTACAAACAAAGTTCTGGAAGCCATTCTGACCAAGACCATACACTTGCATCATAAAGACTGGGCAGATAGACTTCCAGAAGATTTATGGGCATACCGGACTACATGGAGGAATACAACTGGTCATACTCCTTACGAGTTGGTATTCGGTAAACAAATCCTACTTCCCATAGAGTTTCAGATCCATACATTCTGACTAGCAGCAGAGTTGGGGTTGGATTTGAGTGAAGCACAGAAACAGAGGGTCATGCAACTTAATGAATTGGGAGAAATGAGGCAGGATGCTATTCAAAGAACCATCCTTGTGCAAAATCAGCGTAGCAAGTGGCATGACAAATATATCAAGAAAAAGCATTTCCAACCAGGGGATTGGGCATTACTTTTCGATTCCAAGTACAAAAATTTCAAAGGAAAACTTACAATGAGATGGTTGGGACCTTACGAAGTAGAAACTGTTTTTGATAACGGTTCTGTCAAGATTAAGACCATAGACGATTCTCAGAACTCCTTTGTAGTGAATGGACATCGACTGAAAGTGTACAACAAGTCTTTGTCAAAAGATGATTTCTTACAGGAAGTGGCCAAGCAAACAGAATTGAAGATAGTAGGAGAGGAGTCTTCCTCTCCTGCTGCTCCTTGATCATGCATACTGTTTTAAAACTCTGTAAATAGTAGATTTTTAGAAAAAAAAAAATCAAATAATATAAAAAAAAAAAACATTTGTTTTCTTTTTTTCTTGGATGTGTTGATGGTTTGCTTTCAGTTTTACAGGCTCATCAGAACAAGTGCAGAACTGAACTCACAACAAATAAGAAGGTAATATTGTTTTATTTCATGAGATTTTCTTATCAGCATGGCTAACTTGTTTTGCACCAGGTACATTCGAGCTTGTTTGCTCCCTTCGTTGCTCATTAAAATCTGAAAGGGGCATTCATCAGGAAGGATTATTCTTTACCAGACCTGGTGAATTACTATGGGAAAGAAACACCCTTGGAGTCTTCTTTTGGCATTTCCTCAGACTCTCTAAATATGAGGAAGCAATGAGCATGAACTAGCTTGGGCTCGTAAAATCCACAAGCAGGTGTTTACTGTCCTAAAAATTATGTCTGCAAATTTTTATCTACACTCATGTTGGATGATGTGGAATACGTTAAGGTCCACCTTTCGACAAATATCACTCCATCGACATCAGCACCTTATCTGGAGCAGAGATTAGAGACCATTTAGCACCCTGGACTCTGCATGCCTCAATGGCAGATGTCTTTGCTAACAACCATGGGAATACACCAATGTCTCTTGGTTGATGGATCCTACAGGTGACTCAAAACCGACACCTCTATTCGTACCTGTTTAGGATGTGCTATAGGTACCTTGAGGCCCATTGACATCACAGGTGGGTCGTCTCGCATCGGTTAACAACATTCATCAATGGCTGGTAATCTGATGATTTCTGTTTGTGTTCGACTTCGTCACATCTATTCACACAAATCAGACTTGTACTAGGAATGAAGCTTTGAAGCTGATTGAAGACATGATTTCAGTCATCTTTCGCAGGACAGAACAAGAAGCCAGGTTCAGGGGTCATCCTAAGATAATCTGCTGTCATAACAGGAAGTTTTTCTCAGAAATGGTATTAGTTGTTCAAATTCTTCTACAGACTCCTGAACGTCCCAGTGGTACCAGTCAGTACCAGTATCGAGTTTATCAGCTACAGGCCCAGCAGAAAGACCAGAGCAGCTACAACTTTCATGCTTTCAAATCCAGACTTAGCTTCAAAAGATGATTCCACAGCAAGACTTGCATATTCGATGGAGAGGTAATGTAACTCAGATTTCTGAATATTCCAGTGGTACCAGTCAGTACTAGTGCATAGTTCTTCAGTTAGAGGTGCATCAAAAGGACCAGAGCAGCTATAATGTTTGCATGCCTTCAGATCCAGACTTAGCCTCAAACGATAATTTCACAACAAACTTTGCATAATAGTGGGTAAAGGTAATGTAACTTAGGTGCGTATAAGTTCATATCGATTGATTGTATTAAGTTGCATACTAATGTTTGAATTACGAGTGCCTTAACTATCCCATAACATTCCATCATTTCTACGATTGGTACCTAATTACTGAACCTTCATGGCATTTCGTGTCATGAACATCCACCATTACCGGGACTTATTTTGATTTGACTCGGTTATAATGACTCTACGCCCGCGTACGACCCCCATCATGATCCGACACCCTCTCTAATTCCACAGCAATTCAAATCTTTTCATATCATTTTCGCCCGGACTGTTCCTTTCACCACATTCCCTATCGCATTCTCCCCTTTCATTGCTCTCGTCGCCTCAACCAACCTCCGCTGCTACTGAGCGACTCTCCCTGTTATGCTAAGAAGAGCTATGGTCGCCAACTGTCACGAACCAGAGACCTACACTGACCTGGAATCCCTCCCAGAATATAGGGCAACGAGAGAAATTTTCAAGCAAGCCGGGTGGGAACCATTTCTAAAAAAATTCAATGGGTATGACGACGCCATCACACTACAGTTTGCACTACATTTCGATGGTGAAAATGCCAAGGTGGGTGAATTGGAGTTCAGGGTCACAGAGGAGTTTATTGCGGAGGCGATTCAGTTACCCACCACCGGCCAGAGGTGGACGAAGGGGCAACCGGTGGATAAGGAGCTCTGTGCGCAATTGCTAAAACCTCAGTACCTGAACACAAAATGGTCCGAAGGAACGTCGCGGACCTGGCTGGAGCCACAGTGGGCGCAAGTATTGATCATCCTCCAGCGTTATTTAACGTGCGAAGGTCGGTACACCATTATCTTTCCTTGCCACGCCCGACTTCTATTGCATTTCACAGGTACTCTGTTGAACATACCATTTTTCCTGTTAAAAAGTTTGAAAAGGATGGATGAGCAGGTTCAAAGGGTTAGTGAGTTTCGGGGAAGTTTGTTTCACTTCAGCTTAGTTAAGATATTGATTACATTTGCACTGTCAAAAAAGAAAGAGACCTGGGACCTCTTCACTGTAAAAACCCTCGCTCGGGCCCAGTCAAAAGCTAAGAAGTTGAAGCCTGTTTCCCCACATAAAAAGCCGAACCCCAAGATAAAGAAAGTCAAAACCCTAACTAAAGACTCTGATGGGAACCCTGAGCCCGAAATTCCAATCAACGATGAGGTAGAAACCAATGCTGAAGTTGGGAAGGCCACCACACCTACGGAGGTGAACATTGCAGCCCCGAGTTCTCCCCCAGTCACCGATAATATAATCGATGTGGAGGAGATAGTTGAGTCAATTGATCAGCCCAGGAGGAACCCTAAGAGAAAATGCAAAATCCTATCGTTGGGGATGGACAACTCGATACCCAGATACCCCACACAAGAAAGAATGGAAAGTACAGATGGTCACGAGGAGGCCCCGGAGCCATCCGAGATGACATGGACGTTTTCTCAGCTCATTCGAAAAAATCGTAGGACCAATCGGCAGGCCACCACACCCAAGAAAGTTGTGCAGAATGAATTCGTCCAAGTACCAACCGGTACCTCTGTCCAAATGCCAAAAGAACCCACTCCCGGACCTAGTTCTGATAACACCGATGGACCGAGCCCAATTGACAACTATGAACTCAGCCTGAATCATGATTTTGATCCAGTTAATACTTGTGAACTCAACCCAGACCATGATTTTGATCCAGCTGATACCTATGAGCATAGCCCAGATCAGTTTACTCCTTCATCCAGTTCAGACCATAATTCCGATAGATTTCATACTCCTGCTCAAAGCCCCGAAGAGTTTACCCATGCGTCTAGCCCTCCAGCACAGCCTGAACAAGAGCAAACATTCGAAACCCACTGCGAGCTCTCCTCCAGTCGGTCCTTGAAGCCGATGATGGAAAAATTAGAGAGCAGAAACAACAGACTGAAGGAAAAGTTGCGTGAGTACCGTGTATTGGACAGGCATGTCAAAACCGAAAACGAACTCCTGAAGCTCAGGGTGACCCACCTCTTATCGAAAATTGAAAGGTTAAAGCAGAGAAAGAGGGATATTTTCAAAAGAAACAAACAACTTCAGAGGATTGCTAAGAAGCATGTTATAATCAACATGGTCCTTAAGAAAGAAATGAGGAATCTGAAGAAGCAGGAAAGGCTACAGATGTTGGTTGCGGCTGCTGCAACCCTTTGATGGCGACCAAGTTTTTTGATTTTTGTTGCCTGAGGACAGGCAAGAACTTCAGTGTGGGGGTATGTTGGTCCCCGGTTTTGACCATACTCTTTGCCTATATTATATACCACAAACCTCCATTTATATGCCAGTACCACCCTTTTGACCTCATTTTGACATACTTAACATCTCTCTACCATGCAAAGGGGTCACCTAAGGTATCTTTGCATTTCAAACTATTTTTATGCACTTTAATTCTTTAAATTGATTATGGAACTAATATCACTTGGGTTAGGTACCACTGCTATTTTTGGAACAGGATGCCGGTACCAGGTACCAACTCGCACCCGTGGAGGTACCAGTGGAGCCGTTCGGGAGCTGTGCATTATGGTGTGCGTTATGGTTCGAATGAAGGGCAGGAAGGTTCACAGGCCAGCTGGAGTCATCGCCACAGAGCACTCGAGAGCATAATGATAAACCTGGATCGACTACTCTTCACCATTCACACTTCGTGACACTACGTGTCACGAAGATGTGATATACGTTTTAACTGATTCCACGAT
>ML781489.1:424223-450140 GCA_009831015.1 Picea engelmannii
TACAGGTTTACAGCAGTATATCTCATAGTGATAGTGTGACAGTGGTTCCATCATTCTACTTCTACTTCAGGGTGGCAGGACGGGGCAAGGACAGGTGGTTGTAGCCACCTTCCAGTTGTAGTCGGAGAACATAGGGGGTTGTATCCTCCTTCTGGTTGTAGCCATAGAATTGGGGAGTTGGAGCTTCCCTCAGGTTGTAGCCTGAGAAACTAGGGGGTTGGAGCCTCCTTCCAGTTGCAGCTGGAAAACAAAAAAATTTGGTGCTTCCAATGAATGTAATTCTTCAAGACATATAAGAAAAAACATTCCGTGGTTTTCTCCCGATTTGGGTTTCCACGTAAAACACTGGTGTACTGTTCATGTGTGTGATTGTTTATTTATTACTGCTCATTTTTGGATAATAATTCCACATTGATATAACATTTGAAGAAAAAGGATTATAATTACGTTATTACTGATTCACCCCCCCTCTCAGTAATCCAACATCAATGACGTGCAAGCCTTCCACGAACCTCCCATCCTTAGAACCCACTGCTCATCACTCTCAGCAGTGGGTCACCCTCGAGCTGGGACCAAGCTCCACCCAACGTAAGGGAATCCTAGACTAGGATGAGGTTATAGGAAAACTGTACAAAATAACCAAAATGATTCTTCCTAGGATTCCTTCTTATTCCCACTACTCACAAACTCTCATTCCCCACATGCCTGTTCCGCCCGAGAGTATGCACCTTCAAAAGCACAGTCCATCAGTGCTTCACCTCCCTCTCTGGTTCTCGACAACAGGCTGGATCAAGAAGTCTCAGAGCTCCGTAGCTGATGCTAGAATATCCTTGGGAGAAAACCCCTTCCTAGCAGACTCCTTCACCTGGAAAGAGCTGCTCACAGGCCTGACAACCTGCCTCTTCGACCATGGGCCTAACAACCCGACTCTTCCACTAGTTTCCACTTCAATTCCAACAAGTTCAATATGACAACCACGACAATAGCTTGGGTTAACTCACAGGTAATAGCAGCAATAGGAAAATGGAGTGTGGAAATAGGAAACGTTGTAGTCCACTTAAACACATCACATCTCAGGTAACACCCGTTTGCAGGATGCATGACCAACAATTCATGCAAGGGTTGGGTGCAGAATTGACCGGTTCAGCTAGAGGTGTAATTGCTTCCCAAGGAACACCACTGCTCCATTCTCAGGGCATGCATGAGGCATACAAAAATCAGATGCAAAAGATGACAGAATGAGGAGCGAACCCCCTCCACGGATGACTTCTACAGTTTTTAACTACATGTGCCTGGGTCGACACATGTCGCCCATGAAGCTGCATGCGCTCCATCAACATGCGTTCCTCTCCATAAAATTAGGACAAAACATATATTTCACATGGATTTTGGAATAATATCAAAATATTGTTTCCAAGGACTTAAGCCCCTAGGCTCAACACTTAGCCTCTTTTTCCAACCTTCCAGCCCCCAATCCCTTACCCACTTTATGGAATCTTATTCCCCCATCACTCATTCATCGTGGTCGGTCTGCACGCAACAGTGTTCATATTTTTATTAATGTTCTCCATAATTACATATACAAAAACTGGCTCATGGCCTTAACACTTAGGCTCTCCGGCCTAATAAACTCATAAGCCTTACCATCTTATATTAACTTGTCTCACCATCCTGTAAAACATGACTTACAATTCATAAACATGATTACAATAGGGCTTGTCCTTGGGGATATTACAATCCCCTCCCCTTATTTTTTCACTGTCCTCAATGCAACTTTCACACAGTATCAACAAGATTTCCAAAATATTAAAAAAGATGCAGGTATTCTACCCGCATATCATCCTCATGCTCCCATGTCACGTCTTCAGGACCGTACCAGGTCCACTGGACCTTTACAAGCCCTATAGCTCGATTTCGGAGCTATTTTCTTTTCCTATCCAATATGCGCATAGGATGTACTTGCATGACACCTTCTTGCTCCACCTGAATCACATTCCAATCGATAACATGATTAGCATCAGGTATATATTCCTTAAGCAATGAAACATGAAACACATTATGTACAGTCATGGATGCAGGTAATGCAAGCATATATGAAACTGGCCCAATCCTTTCTAGGATTTCAAATGTCCCACAAAATCTGGCTACCAACTTGGCACAGTTTCCCAACTTCAAGAAACTTATGTTAGCTTTTACTTTCAGGAAAACATGGTCACCCACTTTAAACTCCCTGTGGGTTCTGTTTTTATCAGCATAACTTTTCTGCCTGTCTTGGGAAACTTTCAAATTCTACTTAATTTTTAACATCTGTTCTTCCATTTCCTTGAGCAACTCTGGCCCAACTACTGCTCTGTTAGTTGGATTATCCCATCTTATTGGAGTATTTCACTTTTTGCCATAAAGCGCTTCAAATGGGCTCATCTTCAACAATGCTTGATACCCATTGTTGTAGGTGAATTCTACCAAGTGTAGGTAGTCTTCCCATTTCGATGGTTTGTTCATCACATACATTCTCAATATGTATTCTATCACTCAATTCACCTGCTCTGTCTACCCATCTAACTCGGGATGGTAGGCTATACTGAAATTCAGATTCATTCTGAATCTCTTGAATAACCCCTTCCATAAATTTGAGGTAAATTTTGGGTCTCTGTCAAACACAATTGTCTTGGGAATTTTGTGCAATCGTGCGACTTCCTTCATAAAAATATCAGCAACATTTGTTTCCTTATGAGTAGTCTTTAACGAAATGAAATGTGTAGATTTTGTAAGCTTGTCCACCACCACCATAATGGAATCCTATTGTTTGCCTATTCTGGGCAATCCTGTGATGAAATCCATTTTCACCACTTCCCACTTCCACTGAAGAATGGATAAAGGCTACAACAACCCTGCTGGGTGTCTGTGCTCAGCTTTAACCTTTTGGCAATCCATACATCTGGTGATGTATTCAACAATCTCTTTCTTCATACCTAGCTAGAAATAATGGCTCTTGACTTTTGCCACAGTTTTCTAATATCTAGGGTGCCCTGCATAAGGCACGTTATGCATTTCTCTCAGAATCACAATTTTCAAACCCTGGACATTAGGTACATAAACTATGTTCTTGTAAAAAAGTATCCCATTGGTTTCCAAATTATAATTTTCCACTTTTTGTGGAATCTCACCTTGTTGTAGCTTTGCTACCAGCTCCCTGTACTGCAAATCTGCATTTGCAGCCTCCAAAATTCTACCCTTTATATCAGTTTGGTACATGCTAATGGTTGTAGCATGTAAGTTGTGCACCTTTCTGCTGAGTGCATCAGCCACCTTGTTTTCCTTCCCTTTGATATGCTTGATATCAAATTCATATTCACACAGAAACTCCAGCCACCTAATTTGTCTAGTGTTTAGGGTGGGCTAGTCAAATAAGTATTTCAGACTATTGTGGTCTTTTCTCAATTCAAATCTCCTCCCCATGAGGTAATGCCTCCATTTCTTTAGCACGTGAACTATTGCTACCAACTCCAAATCGTGAGTGGCATAATTATTTTCCTTCTCTTTCAACTTCCTAGACTCATAACAGATTAAGAATCCATTATGGCTGAGGAATCCTCCCAGCCCTTCTTTACACGCATCTATGCACACCATGAAATATTCATTTGGATTGGCAATCCTCGGTATTGGAGCACTGTTTAATAGCTTCTTCAATCGCTGGAAGCTTTTATCACACTCTTTAGTCCACTGAAACTTTTTCTCCTTCCTTTGCAAAGAAGTGATGGGGTAGGCTATCTTTGAGAACCCTGTTATAAACCTTCTGTAATATCCTGCTAGACCCATAAAGGATCTAACTTCTGCCACATTTATTGGCACTGTCCATTTTCTAATGGCCTCAACCTTCTCAGGATCCACGACGATCCCTTCTTCTAAAATAATATGCCCCAAGTAATGGATGTGTTTCTGATAAAATGATCATTTGCTCAACTTGGCATACAACTAGTGCTCTCTTAGAACTTGCAACACCATCCTCAGGTGTTGTTCATGATCTTCCTCTGACTTGGAATACACCAGAATTTCATCCAGGAAGACTATGACAAACTTGTCTAGATAGTCCTTGAATACACCATTCATCAAGCACATAAAAAAAACAGGTGCATTCGACAGTCCAAACGGCACCATTGTGAACTCGTAATGAACATACCTTGTTCTAAAGGCGGTCTTCCTGATGTCTTCATCCTTTATTCTTACCTGGTGTTATCCCGATCTGAGATATATCTTCGAAAATATATTCACATCCTTCAATTGATCGAAGAGGTCATCAATCCACGGCAGAGGATACTTGTTCTTAACAGTTACTTTGTATAACTGTCTGAAATTAATACACATCCTTAGCGTTCTATCCTTCTTCTTCACGAATAGGACCGGGGCACCCCAAGGTGACACGCTTGGGTGTATGTACCCCTTCTTTAGAATCTCTTCAAGTTATAATTGCAACTCTTTCAGATCTGGTGTACTCATTCTATAAGGATCTTTCGACACTGGAGCTGCTCCAGGAATTAAAATTACAGAGAAGTCAATATATCTCTTTGGAGGTAGTTCGTGTACCTCCTAAAATACATCTTCAAACTCTTCTAGTACCACATGGTCTTCAATATTTGAGACCTCATCCTTAGATGCTTCCTCCACGTGGGATGCAAACAAATGATAGCCTTTCCTGTAGCATTTCTTCAGTTGTAATGTTGAAATTTCTCTAACAACAACAACTTTGGGAATTCCTTGGAATGTTTTCCAATTCCCCTCCTCATCCAGGCAAGTAAATGCCTTGTTACGATAGTCTAGGAGGGCATGGTGTTGGTCCAACCAGTCCATCCCAATTAAATAGTCATAATATCCTAAAGGCAAAATATCCAATTCATCCTTCGTGCTCAATCCCTTCATGTCTACAGGATAGGACTTAACCAACCTAGTGACTTTCCTCTTGGTTCTTGTAGCCAACTACACTAACCAAGACTTTTCATGTTTTCTTATTGATAAATGAAAACTTTCCACTACTCTAGGATCTATATAACTATGGCTAGCCCCTGAATCAATTAAAATAGTAAAGGCATGGTTGCTAATCATACCTTCTACTTCAATCATGTGAGATTGAAATTCATCTTGCGTTTTGTCCAAGGGCGCATATATCCTTGGCATTCTACTGCCCATGTCCTCCACTGTTTCAGCTTCTTGAACATTATGGACAACTCTCACTTTTCCATTTTTATGGCAACAATATGTGTACTTGTGGTTCTTTTTACAACCCCAACAATGAATGGGCATCTATCTTGGCCTTTGTTCCCCCACTTCAGCCATTCTCGGCTCTCTAAACGATGGCTATCCTTGAGGACTATTTCTGAAAAAGGGAGGTTTGTTTCCCTTCTACCTCTACTCTTTCTTGAACTTTGTCTGGTCGTCCCAAGCCTTTCAAAAGGTAGGCTTTTCTCTTTGTTGTTCATATAAGCATTTCACTCTTCTTATTGTTTCTTCCATAGTCTTAGGATCATCATACTGAATCATGTCACCAATGTAAGGTGGCAGTCCACTCAGATACCTCTGAATCTTGACAGTCACCTCCTTGATGAATGAAACATACTTCAGTAATTCCAAAAACCTTTGTTTGCATTCATCAATGGTCATGTTGCCCAGCTTGTGTTCAAAGAAATCCTTCATATTTCTATCATAGTATCTTTTAGTCAGGTATTTCCTCTCGAAATACCTCTTGAATTCCTTCCAAGTGATATCTCTCTCTCTAATGTGTTGCACTTGCACGAGTTGATCCCACCACATGGATACTTTTCCTTTCAATTGATACATCACAAATATTCCTTCTACATGAGAGGAATAATTTTGCAGTTGGAAATAATTCATCATTCCTAGTAGCCATGTCTCGACATCTTCTTCCTTCTGGTGTTCTCCATCAAACGTGGGAGGCTTAATCTTATCCATTTTTTCTTTCAGTTCATCCACTCCAGACCTCCTATGCTTTATGGTAGCATATGGGCTTGAATTACCGCATGTTTCTTTACTGGAATGCTTTGGGGAGCGACGACAATATCCACTAACACTCCTCGATCTTTTTTTCCTCTCAAGGGTCCTATGACTCCTTGTTTTTCTTGTGTCACTCTCCTTTTCCAATTTCTTTTCGATCCTATCCAGGATCCGCAACAACTTCAAGTTGAATTCACCTTGTTTATCCTGAGTTTTCTTGAGCCTTCTGCTATTAGTTCGGCGAGCCTAGGCATCCCTATGTAATCTTTCAATGATTTTCATCATATGCCCTTCCTTATCCACCTCTTTTTTGTGCCCATTGGAGTTTGATCCTTCAACTCCCAAGTTGACATCCATTCCTTTTCTTTCGTTCTCTGAACTGGAGGAAATCCACACCTCTTCCATTCTCTTCTCTCAACGACAACCCTATTGAGTTTTGGCACTTGCTAAAATTTTGCAAACATACGTGTAGACAACAAGGATTTTTCAGGTTGTCATTCCTTAACCAATTCCACACATTCAAAACAATTCAGATTTAAGAAAACGTTCAGTTTTCCATGAATTTTATGAGATCTTCTTGGATCCATAGGAAACTCAGGCCATAATCCTTTTCCTCTTAGTTCCCAACCCATGCGACCAAGGCGTGAGCCAACGCTAGGTATCAAGGTGCTACCCGACTTTTCGGCCTTTAGAAAGTTCCAAGGAACATACAACTATCTCCCGTAATTCTGATTACCAAACTCATGAAGTCAGGTGGATCAACGGTCCATGTTTACCCATCATCCAAAGGCTGAAATTCATCATGGTATTTCCATCTTCGAAGTTTTCGAGACTTCAGGATTTCAAGATTTCAGGTTTCGAAGGTGTTCACCTCTCTTCACTTCCCATCTTACGACTTTGTGAAATCTGAAGGGTTCTCGTGACTAACTCGAGCGCGACTCCACAAGATCTAACAGTTGAGTCCTCCTCCCATATCTACGGTGTAGATCTTCTCGTGTTTTCAGGTTTCGGGGTTTTGTGTCTCAGCGCTCCCTACTTTTCCCGATAGTTGAACTCCCGTAAGGCTTCTCGGATATCCTTTCGGCACCTTCTCTAGATCTAATGGCCGTAAAGGTCTCTCCTTTCAAACAAATCCTATGGCTCCCATACTCCAAGTGTTGAGCGCTCTCTCTTCATGGTCAAATACCACACCGGCTACAGTTTTATTCTACTGCTACTCCTCCTAAGCTTCTTAACACAGCCAAGTAACTCCTTGGTGCTCAAGAATTCTCTAAGGTTTGAAATTGGTTCTTCCAACACAATTTCACTCGATACCTTAGGTCTAAAGACCACTTATCCGACCCATCCAGGCTCATCGTGGAAACTATGGCTCTGATACCATACTGTAACGTCCCTGACCATCAACCCCACGATCGGGAAAATGCTACTGCATGGAAACAACATTCTAATACGTATATATATATAACTTGCATTAAGTCATATTACACACATTTAACTAAACAATATAGAGTAATCACAGAATTACGGCTAACATGCATAAATGATGGGATTAACAGTAATTCATGATTACAATAGAATACATGATAATATTGCAAGAATCACAGACATGCATATTTAATTGAGATTATACACATGCATATAATTATCTTTGAAACTGTAGTGGCTCAACCAACCATGTGCAGACCTTCCATGAACCTCCCAGCCTTAGACTCCGCTGCTCATTACTCTCATGAGTGGGTCACCCTCGAGCTGGGACCAAGCTCCACCCAAGGCAAGGGAATCCTTGACTAGGTTGAGGTTATAGGAAAACTGCACAGAATAACCAGAAGGATTCTTCCTAGGATGCCTTCTTACACCCACTACTCATGGAGTCTCATTCCCCACATGCTTGTTTTGCCCGGGAGTATACACCTTCACAAGCACAGTCCATCAGTGCTTCACCTCCCTCTCTGGGTGTCGACAAAATGCCAGATTAGGAAGTCTCAGAGATCTGTAGATGGTGTTGGAATCTCCCTGGGAGAAAAACACTTCCCATCAGACTCCTTCACCTGGAAAGAGCTTCTCACAGGCCTGACAACCTGCCTCTTCAACCACGGGCCTAACAACCCAACTCTTCCACTAGTTTCCACTTCAATTATCGCAAGTTCAGGATGACAACCACAACAACAGCTTGGGTTAACTCATAGGTAATAACAACAATAGGAAAATGGAGTGTGGAAACAAGAAACAACTGTAGGCCACTTAAACACATCACAGCTCAGGTAACACCCATTTGCTGGATGCGTGGCCAACAATTCAAGCAGGGGTTGAGCACAGACTCGACCGGTTCGGGCAAAGGTGTATTGGCTTTCCAAGGAACACCATCGCTCTGTTCTCAGGGCACGTGTGAGGCATACGGAACTTAGACGCAAAAGATGACAGAATGAGGAGCAAACCCCCTTTATGACTAACTTCTGCAGTTTTTAACTGCGTGTGCCTGGGTCAACACATGTCTCCCATGAAGTTGCATGGGCTCCATCAACATGCGTTCCTCTCTAGGAACTTAGGACAAAACATATATTTCACATGGATTTTGGAATAATATTAAAATATTATTCCCAAGGACTTAAGCCCCTAGGATCAACACTTAGCCTCTCTTTCCAACCTTCTAGCCCCCAATCCCTTATCCACTCTGTGGAATTTTAGTCCCCCATCACTCATTCATCATGGTCGGTCTGCACGCAGTGGTGTTCATATTTTTATTAATGTTCTGCATAATTACATATACAAAAATAGGCTCCTGGCCTTAAAACTTAGGCTCTCCATCCTAATAAACTCATAATCCTTACCATATTATATTAACTTGGCTCACCAGCCTATAAAACATGATTTACAATTCATAAACATGATTACAACAGGGCTCGTCCTTGGGTATATTACAACAAACAAGCACCAACCTGTAAATGGATGAGGACACCAATCCTCTATAGGAACCAACCTACAAACATGCACCAACCTGCAAATTAAGCTTCAACTCAATATTTCCTTGCTCCACCCTACCACCCTTAATTTTTCATTTGTTCACAAGAAACTGTAGTGCTACATTTATATTATTCTTCTTGATCTAAAATAGTCTTCCAAAAGATTCCAGAACAGAGTTACATCTATATAGAAATATCATAACTGCTCCAGATCTTCTTATTAAATTTTTTTATTCTTAATGAAATCCTTATACCTTCATTAAGCTCTTGTTCATCGAAATTTCTCCTCTAAATTTTATGCCACCATACCTTTCAATCATTTCCCTGAAATTTCGATGTACAGGACAGGTCTTCGGTCCCTTAGAATGTCCAGAATCCCGATAGACGACAAAATATCCATCGTCTGATCTTCTTTAATGCCATTTACAAGGTACTTGTTGTGGGCCACACAATATTTTATGGATTGTTGTTGATCCATTCTGTGATCAACGATCGATCTTTCTCCTCGTTGATCCGATTAGTGGTTCTGCTATAGATAGTGGTTTCATCAGAATAGAGGCTTTCTACAATTAATGGTTCTTCCATTTATGCCTTCCATTACTCTATAATGATCAATGATCCTAGTTCTTCCATGTCACCAGACTGTGATCCTTCCATGGGGATTTATTACCACTATGGATCTTCTTTCCATCAATTTATTTCCATCATTCGATGCGTTAATTTTTACCATTGATTGTTTATGTGGATCTGTTTTGGACATCAAATTTCCTTGTTGGTCACAGGTTTGAACATGATTATGCATGCATGTAGACTCTTGTTCTTCTCTTCACATAGGAATTGACTTGGTGGATGATAGGATACCTTCAGTGTGGACTGCACTTTGTTAGTCCCCCTAGTGCATGCATGTAAACTCTTGTTCTACTCCTCATATAGGCATCGACTTGGTGGATGATAGGAGACCTTCAGTGTGGACTGCACTTTGTTAGTCCCCCTAGAGTGTTGACATCAATGACACAAGATTATCCAACAATCACCCCTTACAGTGTTTACATCAATGACACAAACTATCCAACATATACATATAACCAATATCAAACTTTTCTCCCATAATCGACATCAGATAATTTGTTCACATGGTGTAGATTCATACATTTGGTGGATTTGGATTGAATACCTCGGTTCATGGTAGAAATTCGTTCTTATATTGCTACCCAAGTTTCACATACTATATCACCTATCTATATGACATTGGTACCATTTTGGAGAACTAGTTTTTACTTTCACTTAGTTTTAGTTGTTCTCCTAATATACACTAATACATAGATCCACTATGTATTTTCTTATGGCTATGATATGTTTTTGACATGAATACACTGTGTATTTTCCATGGCCATGATTTTTCATTTTATATATACTTTACGGATCCACAATGTACTTTATTTAATAGCCATGCTTGCCTTTCCACTTGAGCATGGGTATGCCGGCCTTGGGGAGCAAAGTAATATGATACTTTGTCTTTTTTTGTAGCTATTATTCTAATCCCGAGTTCAATGGAATTCACCTGGTTCCACTTATCTGATTCGTCTATAGTATTATAATGTATTTCAACCATCAAATTCCCTTTTGACATCATACATTAGGGGGCATCTACTATAACATTATTTGGTCAATGCTAACCATTAATGACTATTTGGCCAAGATATATCCATTTTAATAACATTTCTTCACTCAAATCGGTGTTAAAGATACTTTTACTTAGTAGACATGCTTTCTTTTAAGGAAACACACGTATCATACATGCTTTCTCTTAAGGAAACATGTGTATCATACCTTCTTTCTCTTCATGCAAAGGAAATTCATTTCAAAAGTTTTAAAAGATAAGAAATGCACAGTAATTGTGTGCTCCTAAGAGGGAATTACAAGTTTCTTACACTTGTACAATGATAATTTTCTTTGCCAATGAAATTAACCAACTTTTGACAATATAAATAAGGTTAATATGTTGGAGAAGGGTCAAATGACCATTCGAGTACCCTTATGATGGAACATTGTGTTGGTAATATAGCTTTGGAATTTTATATCATTCCCTTCCGCAAAAACCTTTTTTTTGAAGTCTATTCTCTTAGTTGGAGTCAGGACTTAAAACCTTGATTATTTTCCCATTCGCATATAGTGAGGAGTTTTGATCAAAGTTGAAGCCTATATGATGCAGGTATTTTTGAGGGTCATAAATTTTGACTCGGTTATTTGTTTGGGATGAAATTTTACAAGAATCTGCGTCTCAAAGAGTTCACTATTGTGCCAATCTAATCCTTTAGATTAAACATCGTTTTGATACTTTTTCGGGGCCAAATTCCTTCATATAAGGCCTCAAATGAGGGTTTTACTATTTTTTTGTAAATTTTTAAATTAGTAATTATTAGTTATCTCTTAGTTTATGCACCTAATTAGAAAAGCGAGTTGAAAAAACATTGTCGCTATAGTTAGATTTTAGTTATTGGTCAATTTTAGAGTCATGCGAGAAATTTCTAAAATTAGCTATTTTTTGTAAAATTAGTTGTTTTTCTAAAATTAATGGCTTTTGAAAATCTCATATAGTAGTTATAAGGGGTTGAACGTCCATTGTAATAGTTAGGATGGAGAAGGAATAAAAAGAGTTATTTTCCCATTCTCGTGTGTTTTTCATCGTTTTTAGATATCATGAATAAATTAGAGTTTATTGGCTACATAATATAGTGTCAGAGAAGGAAGATGGCTAGGAGAGGAAGAGGAAGACAAGGTCTTGCTTAGATGCGTAGAGATATGCAAAAATTGCAAAGGAAAGTAGTAGATCTTACAAACGTGTTGGTTATACAGAGAATAATGCAAATAGAAGTGTTTGATGAGGAGACAAACCAAGGATATTTAGATCATCATATAGAACATGAAGAAGAACAATCAGAGCGCGTGACTTTTGAAGAAAGGATGCTCAAGGCTTTAGAAGAGAGAAATGATGGGATCAAAATGGAAGTTTCAAAATATGCAGGGAGTCTTGAACCTAAGGAGTTAATATATTGGTTGAATGCCATGAAATTGTTTTTTGAATGGAAGCCTATGGCAGAGGAAAATAAGGTGAAAATTTCATGCACCAAGTTGAAGGGTCACACCATGATCTGGAGGGGTAATGTGCAAAAAGACAGAGAAAAAAAAGTAAAAGAAAAAAATAGGACCTGGGATAAGATGGAAAAAAAATCGAGCAAATTTTTTTCCTTTGGACTATGCCCAGACCCTTTTTCGTAGATTTCAGAACTTGAAGCAAAACCTGTCCACCGTGGAAAAAATCACAAATTATTTTTATCAGTTGTCCATTCGTGTGGATCACCAAGAAAATTATGAGCAACTGGCTACAAGGTATGTCAATTGTTTAAAATTTTCTATTCAAAATGAATTGAGAATGCATAGGATTCACAACGTGGAAGAGGCATACCAATTCATCTTAAAGGCCAAGTGAACCAAAAAGGGTATGCATGTTGCATGGCATCCTTAATTTCCCAAGTCACTTCATTCGGACCAAGTGTTTCCATTTCACCTTGACCTGGGCAATGGTTTTGTTCCTGAAAGAGATCTCTGTCCTGTTTAGGATACACTGCGACTCTGGTTGGAACTCTCCCTCTAGCTCGACCTATATCACAAAATAGTTAATTATATGAGTAACATCATGTATATATCTCTTTAATAAGGAAACATGAAACATATTGTGTGCCTCCACTCTATATAGAATTTCAAAAGGGCCACAAAATATGGGTGCTAGCTTAGCACACACTCCCATTCTTAAGGAGATTCTCCTTGGTTTGATTTAGAGATACACATGATATCCTATTTTAAACTCTTTATGACTTATTTTGTTATCTTCATAACTCTTCTATCAGTCTTGGGAGATATTTATATTTATCTTTATTTGGGTCATTTGTTGTTCTAGTTCCATTAACATTTCAGGCCCAAGGGTAACCCTATCTACTACATTATACCAACCGATTGGAATATTGCATTTCCTGCCATAGAGGGCCTCAAAAGGGGCCATTTTCAAGGATTCTTGGTATCCATTTTTGTATGCAAATTCTACCAGGGGTAGATACTCTTCCCATTTCATGGGTTGATGCATTACATGCATCCTTAACATGTCTTCTAATATTCACTTCACCCTCTCTGTTTGTCCATTATTTTGAGGGTGGTACATTGTACTAACCAACAGTTGTGTTCCACAACCAGTGAACAAGGACTTCCAAAATTTTGAGGTGAATTTGGCATCCCTATCAGATATAATTTCCTTGGGCATCCCATGCAGTTTGAATATTTCTTTCATGAATATGTTGACAATGTCTATTGCCTTGCAAGTGGATTTTACTAGAATGAAGTGGCTAGCCTTGCTCAATTTATCCACAACTACCATGATGGAATTATTTTTTTTGGTCTTTTTGGGTAGTCCAGTGATGAAGTCCATGGAAATGGTTTACCATTTCCATTCTAGAATAGGCAGGGGTTGCAACAGCCCCGCTGGGTGTTGTTGTTCCACCTTGACCTATTGGAACTCTAGACCTTTAATCAGATAATCATTTGTGTTCTTTTTCATTCTTGTCCAATAAAACAGTTTCCTAAGGGTTGTAATCATCTTCTGATAACCAGGGTGCCCAACATATGGTATTTCGTGTAGTTCATCCAATATGAAAATTTTCAAGGTGTCACAAGTTGGGATATACAACCTCCCTTTGTATGTTAGTAGGTCATCAATTGTTAGTTGATAAATTTCATACTTCATTCTAGTGAGCTCTTGCTCTAGTTGTATCTTCATGGTTATGAAGAACTAATCTACCTCCTGTGCACTTTTAACTCTTTCCTTGAGGTTTGTTTCACAAGTACTCATGGTTGCTAAATGAATTACCTTCATACTTCTATTGAGGTCATTAGCCACTCGGTTTTATTTTCCTTTCATGTGTTTGATTTCAAAGTCAAACTTACTGATAAGAGCCATCCACCTAGCTTTCCTAGCATTTAGCTTGGGTTGGTCAAATAAATACCTCAACCCACTATGGTCGACCATGAGGAAAAACCTTCTACCTAGTAGGTAGTGCCTCCACATTTTCAAAGCATGCACTATGGAAACTAGATCTAGGTCATGGGTTACATAATTTATTTCATGTTTACTTAATTTTCTGGATTCATAACATATTACATGTCCCTCTTGCATGAGGACTCCTCCAAGTCCCTCTTTGATGGAATCAATGCACACCAAGTATTCCCTATTTGGGTCTAGAATTTTTAGTACGGGGGCATGTGTTAAGAGGTGTTTCAGCTGCTAGAAACTTCCCTCACATTCTGCTGTCCAAATAAATTTTACCCCCCTTCTCTGTATTAAAGTGATTGAGTGACCAATCTTAGAAAATTATTTTATGAATCTCCTATAGTATTCTTCTAAACCCATGAAGGATATAATGTCAGTGAAATCCCTGGGTGTGGGCCAATCTATAATGGCTTTGATATTATCAGGGTCAACTACTACTCATTTATTAGAGATAACATGGCCTAAATAATGGAATTGCCTTTGGAAGAAGTCACACTTGATAAGCTTAGCATAGAGCTTGTTCTCTCTTAGTACTTGGAGTACTAACTTTAGGTGTTCTTCATTCTCTTCCTGACTCCTTGAGTAAACTAGGATGTCATCAATAAAAAATAATACGAATCTGTCCAAGAACTTGTTAAGTACACTGTTCATCAAAAAAATGAAAGTGGTCAGTGCGTTGGTGAGACCAAATGGAACCACCACAAATTCATAATGTTTGTACCTTTTCCTAAAGGAGGTTTTATAGATGCCCTCATCCTTGACTCAATCTTGATTATATCTAGATCTCAGATCAATCTTGGAAAAGATGGTGGCACCTCTTAATTGTTCAAATAAGTCATCAATCCTGGGCAGGAGGTAATTATTCATAATTGTCATTTTATCGAGTTTCCTATAGTCCATGCACAACCTGAGTGTGCCATCCCTTCTTTACAAATAAGGTTGGTTCTCCCTAGGGAGACACACTAGGCCGAATGTACCCCTTGTCTAACATTTCCTTCAGTTGCAATTTGAGTTCAACTAACTTTGGGGTACTCATCCTATAGGGTTCTCTAAACATTGGCACTACTCCAGGTACAAGATCTATTGAGAAATCGATATCTCTCTTGGGAGGTAACCTTGGTACCTCTTCTGGAAACACATCTCTAAAATATTTCAGTATAGGGTGCTCTTCTAGGATTGGATTTTGGTTATTAGTTGAATCTAATACCTATATTGCATACAAAGGGAACCCCTTCCTACAATACTTATTCATTTGGAGGGATGATATCTTTCTTACTGAGACAAATTTTTGGATTCCCTGTAAAGTTATTCTCTCCCCTTTGTCATCTTCATATTCTAAGGTTTTGTTATAACAATCCAGTTTATCTTTATGGGCAGCCAACCAATCCATGTTGATCAACATGTTGTATGATCCTATAGGAAGGATGTTTAAGGTGACTTGGGTGGGAAACCCATTCACGATGATTGGGGATGCTATTATGACCCTAACTACCCTTCTTTTTGTTCCCATGGCTAGTTGTACTAGCCATGGCTTAGTGTGTTTTTCTTGCTATAATTTACACTTCTCAATAGTTTGAGGAGAAATATAACTCATATTAGAACCGAGGTCAATTAGAATAGAAACAAGATGGTTGGTGACCATACCTTCCATTTCCACCACCGAGGCTTGGTGGTTTTCTTGTCTGTTGTCCAAAGCTGCATGGATTTTTGGTATGTTTCTGGCCACATCGACTATGGTAGCCTCTTGGAAATTGCAAACGCCCTTGTTGTTTGGATGCCTATGAGGACAATCTCTCAACATGTGTTCTTCTCCATAGCCCCAACATTTCAACAATTCATTCTTTGTTATTTTAGTCCTACCTATGGCTGATCCAATAGTCTTATCTCCACCTTGAGATAGGAAGTTCTACTGATTCACACTTTTGGTAGGGAAGCCCATCCTGAGATTTTTTCCAAAATTATTGAACATTGAAGGTTTAAGTCCCATATTCTTGAATCCTATTTTATTTTTCTTCTTCCATTCCTTGGGGGTTTCTTCTTTATGGTTGAGTTGCTTGTAACAGTATCTAGCCTTACGAATGGCATCTTCCAGGGTTTTAGGTTCATTAAATTCAATCTCGTTCCAGAAGAATTGAGGAAACCCACTAAGAAATCGTTGCCTCTTTACCTTTTCATCCTTTATGTGGGGTACATAACTCATCAATTCCAGAAATTTGATGATGTATTCAACTATAGTGAGTTGTCCTAATTTGAGCTCGAAGAACTCCTTCATCTTTTCATCATAGTACCACTCAGAAAGGTACTTCTTGAAGTATTTCTCAAACCTATTCTAGGATAACCCATTTTCCCAAATTCCTTTTACATTCCTAAGGTATTCCCGCCAGATAGAGGCCTTTCCATTCCGATTGAATATAGTTATTTGGGATTTCAAGTTCTCAGAGTAGTTATGAACTTCGAAATACTTCTTCAGACACAATATCCAAGCTTCTGCCTCTTCCCCTTTTTTGATTTCCCCATAAAAAGTATGTGGCTTGGCTTTCTTAAATTCCTCAGGGTCCCTGCCCTTGGAGTACTTCCTTTTCTTCCCCTTCTTCTGGGCATGGGAACTGGTCTTACTACTAGAAAATTATATGGAGCTTTCTACTCATTCGCTAGAGAAATCGTCATATGAATTTTTGGTTTTGGTATGCGTCTTGTCTCCACGACGAGCCTTCTTGAGAGGGTTTCTTCTTGCATTGCTTGTTTCATGTCCATGCCTCTGCAGTTAAGGTAAACTATGGTTTTTCTTTGGCCAATGTTTTCCCATGTTGTTAGGGGCTGGCCCATGTTGTAATTTTCATTGTAGTTATGACATACTTTGTAATAGGACCAAATTTATCTTGGTCTGTTTTTCCTTCTCCTTCATTAGCCAGTCATTGTCAGCCTTAAAGATTTGCAACTCTACCCTAAGAGTTCTCATGGACTCGACCAAGTTTGGAGGGGTTTCTACCATTCTTCTTTCATTATATTCTTCCTCTTTTCTATGGGAATTCTCCCCCCATTCATTGTGGGTAACCATCACTTTTCTTAGAGCTTGTTTGGAAAATATTGGATTGGTTAAGTGTTGAGAATCAACAATTATCTATTAGTCGACTTGTCCATTATCTAAAAAAAAACAACATGGTACATATGTAAACTGATATTATGCTATAGAAATCTAGTATTTTACAAAAGTATACAGTCCCTATTTAGTTATGGAAAAAAATGTATAATCATGTTCCTCTCTCCCGTAAGAAGGTTTTTAATAAATCCAAGTGATTAATTATTTGTTGGGTTATTATTCTCTATATTCTAGGGTTAATCGTTGCACAATGAATTATGTTGGGCTTCGACACGCTGGGTAAAATGGGGACTCATGAACCATAGGATCAGATGGTCTGTTAATACCCATCGTTGGTCAAGGTTTCCATGGTGAAAATATGGGTGGGTAATCTTTTAAATTGTGATCATTGATTACGGTCAGATCAACAGTCCACGTCGTTATACAACGTGAAAGTGATAATGAATTACATTAAAGGGTCGACGGTTTTGACGAGAAGCACCCACATAAGTCACACATGAGTTAACTAAGGTGAACATGTGGTGGTCACTAAGTCCATATTTTCATTCTTATGGGTGGTGTTATTAACACCCCTCGACCTCCTGTTATATCCTGAAGAAATTACCTTTTGGTCAACAAATGTTAATGCACTCAAAGGCCTAAGTACTTGGTCACCCAACTGGTATTAGTAGGTCCTTTTAAATAAGGTAGGGTTGCATATCCTTCCCTTTGTAATTTTCTGATAGAACTTATTCAAATCCTTCATGAACCCAAGCAGTCCAAGTGTAGTTGCCTACTTTGATACCACTTTGTAACAAACCTGACCCCTTAAGGATTCTCAGGGGTGGGGTGCCCAATTTTTCTTGGTTTATATAAATTATATTACTTTCTTCCATTCACATATCCAATGTTCTTTTCTTATTCAAGGACTTTTCTATGACAACACCTTTTTCGTAGATTCACAGACTCACAGACTCTCGGCTACATATATTTATAATTTTCCTTTCACAAGTCCGCCCATAAAATCTCGACACTTAGCCATTTTTTTCCATCTTTGCAGACTTGCAGACTCGCAGACTCACGGAGGTAAAATTCTATGTCCCTAATGCTTAGGAGTCCATGGAGTCTCAATACTTAGACATTTTTTTCATCTCCACAGACTCACAAACTCACGAATTTGCGAAGGTAAACTTATACGACCCTAACTTTCATGAGTCCATGGACTCTCAATACTTAGTCATTTTTCCTCTTCGTGGAGTTGTGGAGTTAAAATTATATGACCCTAACTTTCATGAGTTCGTGGAGTCTCAATACTTAGTCTATTTTCCTCTTCGAGGACTCACATAATCACAGAGGTAAAATTCTATGACCCTAACTTTCATGAGTCTGTGGAGTCTCAATACTTGGTCATTTTTTCTCTTTACAGACTTGTGGAGTTAAAATTCTACAACCCTAATTTTCATGAGTTCGTGTAGTCTCAATTCTTAGTTGTTTTTCCTCTTTGCGGACTCGTGGACTCATGGAGTTAAAATTATATGACTCTAAATTTCATGAGTTTGTGGAATCTCAATACTTAGTTGTTTTTCCTCTTCACAGACTCGCAGAGGTAAAATTCTACGACCCTAACTTTCATGAGTCTGTGGATTCTCAACACTTAGTCATTTCTCTATATTCTACTCATACGTGGCATGACATGTGGGGTGGAACTTGGCACATGTACCGCTTGACACGTGGAATCCATATTCTTTGACGAGCCTGTTAGCGCTCTATAATTTGCCTAAGGCTGCGAAGGCAATCACAGAGGTAACCTCGAACCGCTTCGAGTCTTGGATCTAGCCCTCCAAGACTCAGAGAGGGATCTCTCTTGGTTTGTAATAAATGGATTTTAGGCTAGCTATGTAAGTACGGGGTTTGTGGTTTTGGTTTTTAAATGGTCAGTTTGGGACAACAAGGAGGGCCATTGGGCAAATGGGGTCTGCGCTTTGAACAATGTGATTCACATCTCAGATTTGGACAAGACTTTTACACAGGGAAAGGTATCAGAAACATTGGATCGATTTAATTTTTGATGGTGTCGGTTTGAGGAAGAAGTAGGGGAGGTAAAAGCCAGGCACAGGAGCAGCTAAGAATTCCTGAACTAAGATTTAGCAGAAAACATAAAGATCATCAAAAGCTCAGAGGCAGAGTATCTGCTGATAAATTATGCTTCTATTACTTTCCTTCTGATAATAATAACTGAAAACAAATGTAATGATCACAGGAAAAACATTAAACAGAGAAAACATCACCAATATTTCCACACAGGAATCCTATGAAAAACTTGTCCTTTACTGATCAGTCTTTGAATATACAGAAAAAAAAAATTCTAGCCTAGCACAACCATCAACTCCAGCAAATAAAAATAAAAAATCCAGGTCCACAGGTCGAAACCCTCTCCTCTTAGCCCAGTCGAACCCTCTCTTAGTCTTTTACAAGTGTATAAATACAAAAAATATCTATCTGTTCAGGACTCGCGCTCATTACTCTGCTATCTCAAAATAGAAAACAGTTACATACAATATACTGCCACCTGTAGATTGTCTCCAACAGTAAACTAAATGAAAACTGAATTTGGTGACTTGTTTTCTTTGACATCTGGCATATTGGAGGAGGTTTAATGATTTTTTGGCTAAAAGACTGAACGTTGGAGGTTTGTTCAGTTTTTTTTGCTGAAGGTTGTTGATGCTGTGCATAAATCTGTGATATGGAGCTGATTTTGTGCCATCTGGAAACACTGATAAGATCCCTGAAAATCTGGGGAAAATGGTATGGAGATAGCCCTTTTTGAGAGGTTCGACAAATCACTTTGCCAACGGTTCATATTTATTTTGTTATCAATTCCCCTAAATTTCTGCAAAAGTGCTCTGCCACTTATTCCTTATCGATTTTGCAAACAATATGTATCCCATGCTTGACTTGCATTATTTCTATTACCTTAAGAGGATGTACAACTTTTACTTGAATGGTTTCAACCTTTAAGTAGGCTTGTTGTATTATGTAGTGTTGATTTATAGTATCCAATAATCGAAGACATTTCAGAATAGTATTAACAGCAGTGGAGGAATGCCTTGCCAGAGAAATAATGGCTGACTGACAAGGTCCTTCTTTTACAACATCTTGGCCAGCAACAAAAGCATCATCTGCAACTGTATCTTCTCCTTCTTTAATTCACCTCCAGATTCTTCGATTAAGCCTCCATATCTCATTCTAGAGTAAGCCTGCATAATTTCATTCTCATCAAATCCCCACGGAAAGAAGCTACTCCAAACACACAAAACGTCCTTATTTCGTATCCATAAATGATGTGAGCAAAATGCCAACAAATCGACCATAACTGTAATGATCAGGTGGACACTGGATCCTGTTTCAAACACCTAGTCCAGGTTACCAATAATCTATTGTGGAGAAGACAATTTCATCTGTGGACATTGAGACTCTGGTTTTCTAATCTCTAAGAGCTTAGTCTCAGGTAGAATATCACTTTTCTCCTTATGCACTATACGTGGATAATTTGATATAGACCTCATCCATAATATAATACGATACCTCAACCTCTGAACCCTGCAAGCCATTCTGAAGCACATTGCTAATCATTATCGTGTTCAGGATCAATCATGTACAAAAAATCTTGCAGCGACTATCATGTAGCATAAAGGCGTTTTTTATCTTGTTGAGGCATTATGCAGAGGATAAGCTCAAGAGGGTTACCATTCTTCTCTGCTTATTCTATCATACGTTTAATGACACTTTCAACATTCCCATTTATCTCTGGCAAAAGCTCCTTTGTTCATAAAAGATGGAATATCATACTGGCGAGGACCAACAGCAAGGGCAAACTCGAGGAACACGCAACCTTCCTTTGCAACTGTGACTCCTCCGCATTGGAAACCTTGAATCCGGCTTCAAACACCTGGCATAGGGTTTAAAGGCCATGTTTATATTTTTTTTTTATCTTTCTGTGGGAAATATCCCACATTCACGTGGTGAACTGAACATTTAGCGTTTAAATAAACCAACAGTTACATGTTATGTCAATGAAGTGAGCCCGAGGCTTGGGATTTGGGGTTTGGTGTTGGCACTGGCTTATGTGCTTGCTGTTGGGTGCATGACACGGTGCTTACCCTTGGTGTTGGGTATTCGGGTGGTTGGCCCTAGACCACTATAACTTTTTGGTGAAAATTTTGTTAATTTTTTTAATAAAACTCTGCATAAAGGCAAAGGCCGAGGGGCCATTTTTAATTTTTGCTAAATTTACCAAATTTTGAAGAACAAACCAAATCTGTCTTTGCCCCACCAGGATTAAACTTTTACCATTTCAAACCAATCCACCATTTTTTTGCTAAAAAATGCACCGAAACTCGCTTTGAAGCTTGTGCGCAGGGACTCGTCTTATGCTTGGACAGTGTCGAGTGCTTTCTGCCGCCATCGTCATGCGTCACGAGCGAACACATATGACTGAAAAAGATAGATATTATTCAGAACATTGATCCTGTATTATATAGGGTTCTAACAGGGCCCTTGTCTAATTCTTCCAAAACTATGAGACATGTGGCACCTTCTTAGGGTGACATGTGTCCTTCTCCCATGAGGACATGTGGTACTCACATAGGGTCTTAATTTCGTGGATCTGACGATTCTAGTTTGATGACACCTAACTCGGTGGGAATTCAACAAGGATTCTCCCTTTCCCCTTTCTCCGATCACCCATTAGCACGTACCCTCTTTGGGTACATACTAGTCAGTATGGTACTCATGACGATGTCACCCTTTTTCCCTTGGTCCCATTCCAACAAGATTCACCCAGATCTATGACAAAATTTCATCGCGGCCTCACCCCGATGGATGGTCTAGATTGTCCCTCAACTTCCAAGGTCATTTTGACCAAGAGGTTTTGACCACATTAACCTCCACAGAACCAACAGTCCTGGATCATCCATGATCACTCCCTGACAAATCAATGAACCTTGTTGATTTTAGAGTATGGATTTTTTCTCAGTGCCAATGGAGGGTCATGATCTTTCCCTTTCAACCCAATCAATGAATGAGGTCACATCTCAACTGCCTCCAATAAAGGGCCCAAATTTATTCATCGTGCCAAAACCACAACCATGATTCTTCTGAAGCGAATTATGGATTAACCACTGACTTAACAGTTCATGCTTGAACTTAGCCATATCAAAAATTTATTTCTTTGAGTCCTTCTCAAGTCCTGCCAAGCCTTGAGGATTCTCATGCTTGAGCAAGGTACTCCATGGTTTCCTTTGGACTTCTTTACAGTACCCTATTCTTTGAAAGACTGGTTGAGGTTGGGCATTCTAACATCGTGGTGCACATAATCTTTCTCAAGTCCTACCGAGCCTCGAGGATTCTCATGCTTGAGCAAGGTACTCCATGGTTTCCTTCGGACTTCTTCACAGTACCCTATTCTTTGAAAGACTGGTTGAGGTTAGGCATTCTAACATCGTGGTGCACATGGTATATATATATATATATATATATATATATATATATATATATATATACATATGCCATAGGATTACAATGATATACATAGTGAGTAGGGACATCTCTCCCCTCAGGTTAGTACAAAGACCTTGAATTATACACGTGCATAACAATCATAAAGATTTGTGTACTTTCCTATATACCAGACACAGCTTTATTCACAGGCATACATTTGTAAATAATTCTCAAAAGACATGAAGTATTGATAAGCAAGAATCTAAAAATATTCACACAATTAAAATATTATGCACAATTTCCGGTGTCTCCAGAATACCCAATTTGATTTGCATACCAAATGGTTACATCTAAATATTATGCTTTTCATTTAACCATACACATAATCATGTCAATACACAGAGGTGGATGAGACATTTATCTATAGAAAATTGAGATATGTTGAGTACTGTTGTAGAGAGAACTACTCTCCACCCAATCGTAGGAAAGGTTTCGTTCAACTCCACTAGAACCAGCCACCCCCGAGCCAGGATACGATGTCACGAGAGGATTTCTGCAAGATTTTTCTCTGGTCCCCCTTCTGCCCTTTCCCTCCCTCTTTTCTTCTCGTCTTCTTCCCTTAGGACTTTGTGGATCATGACAGAAAATTCATGAAGGTACTTTCCCATCCATTCTTAACTCCTTCGAGAACTATTCCAACTATTATCTTGACTGATAGTCAGTTTCTAGGGTTGAGTACAGTTCAGATCCATATAATTTTAATTACGTAGGGTACTTCATGACATATTCATTCAAAATAGTGATGTCCTCCCTCTCTCCCACTCCTCTCATCACATCATAACCTGTGAAGGAAATCCCTTCAACAGTAGCTCAACATTCTCTATTTTATTAAAAACCAAATTTATTTATATATATAGAAATATTACAAAATATATCAAGGTTCATTGTTTATCCTTGATCACCCATAGGTTTTCTTATTGTTTTTCCATAATAACACTTATAATTACAAACTGAGGGAAAGAAGGGCGTTACAAGGTATGTCAAGTTATTATTGATAGTTGCAGTTGTGAGAATATGGTTTCCAAATAGATGATATATAAGTTGAAATTACACTATGAAACACATCCCCATCCTTACCAAATTGCATGGTTCGAAAAAGGGAATGAAGTCACCATTAATAAAATATGTTTGATCGAGTTTTCCATCGATAAGACTTATAAAGATGAAGTATGATGTGATTCCATTATAATTGATGCATGCCATCTATTATTGGGGAGGACTTGACAGTATGATAGAAAATCCATGCATGATGGAGAAAAAAATACCTACACCTTTTGGAAGGATGGATCAAAAGTCATCTTTTTTCCCCTTAAGGATGAAGGGAAAGCTGAGAATATGTTGTCGGAAAGAGAGCTTGTTAGGGAAACTAAGGCAACGGGATTCTGCTATGCATTAATAGTGCAAAAAGGAGCCAGGGAAGACATACCAATCCCTGCTAAAGTGGCCAAGGTACTAGAAGAATATGTCGATGTTACCTCTAATGAACTACCTGATGGTATTCCACCAAAGAGGGATATTCAACATCACATTGATCTAATCCCAGGATAATATTTACCTAATTAGGTAGCCTATAGGATGAGTCCTACACAACATGTAGATCTCAATCGACAAGTAAAAAAACTCATAAATAAAGGTGTGGTAAGAGAAAGCATGAGTCCCTGTACTATATCGACATTATTGACTCCAAAAAAATATAATAAATGAATGATGTGCATAGATAGAAGAGAAATCAATAAAATTACCATCAAATATCATTTTTTTGTACCACGTTTGGACGACATGATGGATGTGCTTGTTAAGCCCTAATATTGGCTCATTACCCCTTAATTGGGGCATATTAGATTAGTAATTTTATTTATTATCCCTTAATTGGGGCATATTAGATTAGTAATGTTATTTTATTTATGTCGGCTTTAGGCCATTAGTTGTAATTATACCTCCTAGTCTCCAATTTATACCAAGGAGACATTTTCATTTTGAATCATCTTGTACTTGAACATTTAAGTGGGGTAAAAGGAGGTTTCCCCCTCGAAGAGGCTTATTATCTAAAATTATTTCTTTTTCAAGGCGTTGAGTACTTTTCTTGAGGTTTTTCTATGCTATATTGATGTTTGGTTCTTAACATATGGTATCAGAGCTCAAGGTCTTGGGGTTTCGCTACTACATTAGAGACACCGTGGAATTTTCCCTATAACATTTTTTCTAAAATGTTTTAGAAGGAACAGCTTGGATGATATTTAGTAGATGGATCAAGGTATGTTCGGTTCAAATTTCACCTCCTAAGGCCTTATACTTTCGGAGATACAGTATGTACAAGATAGGGTTCTGGAATCATCCTGAAATGAGTCATTGCAGAATTTTCGCTATAAACAAATTTCTGTAATGTTTTAGACCCTGAACTATAGAGGACATTTACAGAAATTATTAATGTATCTGTGGTAAAAATTTAAGATTCTGGGTCATCTTAAATTTGTAGATACACCCTGTGTAAGATAGGGTATCTGACTAGTCCTATTGACTAGTCTCAAGAAGGTGTTCCAGGTAAAACAATCATAACTTCTCCCTAGAGTATCAAAATTGCATGGGACTGGTTGCATTGGATCACGGACAGTATTTAGTATTTTGGGTGCGAGTTTCAAAATTTTATATCAATTATTTTGTGCGGGGCACACTATACAAGTGAGATATCCTGGAAAGGCCAAAAATCGGCAAGTTGTGGGGAAGTTACCGTAAATTCCACTTGGAACATCCAATTTTGATCAGGCCTGTGGCATTGTAGAGAAGAAATATCAGAGAAATACATAAGAGAAAGTTTCATACCCAGAAGGGCCAAAAATTGGGAGATACAACAGAAGAAATATTGTCTAGCAGAACCAACTCAAAATAAAGGTTCAAAAGTGATACTTGGCCAACATGCCACCCAAAAAGGGAACTTCTACACCAAATAAGCCTCCAGAAAATCCTACTTGGACTCTTGATGAAGGTGAAGAAATGCGTAGGGACATAAATGAACCACAAAATAAGATGGATTCAATGGCAGCTAAGATGGATTCAATGGAAGCTAAGTTGGATGCTAAGATGGATTCAATGGAAGCTAAGTTGGATACTAAGATAGATGGTTTAAAAGGGGAGATCATGGAAGTATTGAAAATTTTCGTAACAGAGAAGACACCTGAAAGTGAAAATGCATCCCATGAAATTCATGATGTGGACAC
>ML781489.1:484643-495003 GCA_009831015.1 Picea engelmannii
CTTTTGGTTCCGTAATCTTTCCTTTCACCATATCCAGAACTTTGTTCTTGGCAAGGATAAGGTCAATCCTGATTTTCCACACTCTGAAGTTTGATGCCCCTTCTAGCTTGTTTGATGATTTCATAGAGGAAGCCATAGGTGTATAGAGAAGAAGAAAGGTCTTCTTAAAGATATGTCTCTCGTTGACGGTGATCTCAGAGTTCTTTTCTTCACCAAAGATCTGATTCCATGTTGAAATTCCTAGTACAATGGATCTATGAACAATATTTCTGAAAAACTGATAATTACTTCTAATGATGCTAAACTTCCTTTTCATTTTTCAATATATCATCAAGAAATTACACTTCAGAAATTCAACCATATAAATGCAGTAGAATAGTAGAGATCGCATAAAGACACAAGATTTACCCTGGGAAAACCCACGAAGGGGAAAAACCCAACAACCCTTTTTAATAGATAAATTCTATGTACAACAAGAGAAACCCTTAGAACTTGGTCTCCGTCCTTCAAGACAAACCCTAGAAATTTCAGCCTTAGCAAATCCAACAGCAGTTGATGCAGCTACATAGAAAAGATGTGCATAGGAGAGAGAGAGAGAGAGAGACTCCACACGTACGAGCTGGAGATGAAGAGAGAAAAGGATGAAAGACAAGATGCGAAGAAGACTTCGCTTGAGATGCCCAGTTGCTTCAAGAATCAACAAACCTGTAGTAGCTGCAGTTGCTCTTGTGAAAGGCAAATTGTTGTATTGCTAAATGAAGAGCTTAGGGTTATATTTATACTAATTCGTCACTCAGTTTGGGGCCGCCGACTTCTTAATTCTGCCGAGACCAACTTGTACAATTGGAGCCAAAAATTCATTTTTACAAATTTAAAATTTCCCTCTTAAAATTCTGGAAGAGGAATTGACTCAAAAATATTTTTCCTTTTTCTTGAGCATAAAAATATGCTTTACAAATACATTATGAAGACCAACCATAGTTACAAAAATTCAACACCTATTGGACATGATAGGTGCAGTGGTTAACTATGTCAACTTTGAATGTAGTCTTCTGTTAAAGACATTGAAGTGTATCCAGTAAGCTGTAATTTCAAAAGATCATTTTGTTTTGCTCATGGGAATTTTAAGAAAATATTCTGATAGGTTATTTAGTCCAAAATCAGGGTTAATGCAAATATTAGCCTATAGTTCTTGTCACCTGGTAGTGACCTATTTAAATTGCAACGAATAAACATTTCCCTATGACAGCATAATAGGTTGTTATGTTATAAATCGATGCTTTGTTAATAGAAGTGATGCAGGAGCATCACTCACTCATCAAGTGAGCCAGCGCATCGAGAGGGAAAAGCTGGATAGAGCCAGCACATATTTTGAAATACTTGGGAGTTGTTGCGCCATCCTTTAAATGAAGTCATTTATGAAGAAGCACACTTGTATTGTAAAGGGGACCTTGAGCCTTTAAGCTCACGTCCTTAGTAGATAGGAAGGCATTTAATAGAATTAATGCTGGTAGGTAGATTTTAATTGTAGATTTGATAGCATAGAGTCCAAGAGGGAAAATGGATATAGACACCCTCCTTTGTACATTGTAACATTATTATTGAGAATTGAGAATTAGCAGCATTCAGGAGCAAGAGGAGGGAACGAGCAGAGAACTTGTGAAGAACACCCATGTACAGAGGTTATTGAATTAATAGAAGAGAGTATTTGGTTCAATTTCATGGTTGGTGTTGTTTCTCTGTGTATGATGCTTATGTGTTCATGAATAATTGTTTTCTGTTCATGCAGTTGCTTTGAATATGTTGTGCATGTGATTTCAGGGTTTTAACTAAAGTCTGTGATAAAAGAGAATGAGTTTCAATGGTTTCTCTGTTTGATCCGGGAGATTCCTGCATAGAGTGCAGTTGAATTCATCTGCATAGAGTGCGTTGATGAGGCTTGACAGTTAAACCCTTATTCTCATTCACCCAGAAGTTGGTTTGGGTTGGTAGAGCCGTGCAAGGTGTGCACAGGCTAGATGAAGCCTTGAAGTTGCGATACAGAGCAAAGAGAATTAAGACTGCTGCTGAAGGTTAGTGCGCAGAGTCAAGAATCTCGACACTTTGCGGGTGTGGAGAGTTTGATGCAGGAAATGCGTTTCAGAAATTTCTCATAAGGACTTGTGAAGTCGAGAACAAACTTAGGAGGAATAGACCTATAGTTCACTAAGGGAGAATCGCAGGGGTGTTATGGAAATCTCGAGCGAAGCTCCACAGGTCAGTGATTGATTGAACAAAGTTTCACCGAGGGAGTGCTTGATTCATCCTGTAAGAAATATTAACGGAGAGATGAACGGTTAAAGTCTCCTGGAGAGATTTCACAAGGAGTCGAGGACCGTTAGATTTTGCAAAAGTGCACAGAGATTACAGTGTGAGATTTTAGAAGTTTGAAGCTCAGGAGGAAGCAGTGTCGTCGATCTAGGTTCATAGAGGCCATCAGATCTGCGCGTGCCATCGCATATCAGCATATCGCGAGTTGGAGCAACAAGTTACCGGAATGGGAGTAGCGATATCGCGAAGAGTGATATTCCGATAAGCTCTGAGCTGTCGATTGTGGGAGACATGTGTCAGGAGATTCTGGAGAGTCAAGGTTCGGCACTTCGGAACTCCTGGTGTCAAAAAGGATAGCGGAGGATTCACAAAATCTCGAATTGCGACGAGTCCCACGGTGATAGTGTGTGGTATTGACAGGTGGTATCACATATCGGAGTTCGGGACTTTAGAGGTCTTGTGAAACGGTGCCACGGAAATTACAAATTCCCAATCGACGATTTCCCGATTGCTACAGGCGTTTGGGGTCCAAGCATCAGAAATGAGGACAGGTGTCATCGGAGAATCGGTGCATCGGGATTCGGAGGTTGAAGCCTCAACTCGTTGACATCGCGAGTAGCGATTTCCCGATAGGGAGAAATCCGATAGAAAGGGGGAGGAATCAACGATTGACCCCATCAAGTTTCGAGGAATTGAGAAACAAGAAACACGTGACCATAGGAATCGCGAATTTGTGAAGTCTGATTTCCTGATAGTGAAGGGAGGTAAGAAAGGAGCTGTTGTGGGTGAAGAATTCCTGATAGGGAAAAAGAGGAGCATTTAACGCTCTTCGAGCCGTGGTTAGAGGAGGTCTTGGTGATCGCGATCGTTCTTCGAGGAGTGGGGAGGGTTGCACCAGAGTGGTATCAGAGCGGGATAAGTTCTTTGTTTTCGAGCAGAGGAGGAGAAAGAAGAATTCATCATGCCACCCAGAAGGGAGAGACAGTCACCTGACCCAGAAGACAGGGAGGTGAGAAGAAGAGGTAGGCTGGCAAGAAATCTAGAAATGGAGCGGCAAATGCGAGATCTCCGAGCAAGACTCGAGGAGATGGAGACAGCACAAAGATGAGGAGTTGGTGTAGGGGATCTTAGTGATTCTGAGGTAGAAGAGGAAGCTGGACATGAAGAAGAGATCACAGCAGAGGATGCATCAATCGAGCGATTGATTAAAGCTATCGCCAGGATGGGCATGAAGGCGAAAATGGACATCCCGACTTATGAGGGAAACCTGGATGCAGAGGAGTTGTTAGACTGGATAAGGGCTCTTGACACATACTTCGATTACGAAGATGTGGAAGAGGAAAAGAAAGTCAAGCACACTGTCACGTGCTTGAAAGGTCATGCAGCATTATGGTGGGACGAGTTGCAGACTGATAGACGCTGCAAAGGAAAACAGAAAATCAAAAGATGGGATAGAATGATTGCTAAGCTGAAGGCGAAGTTCATCCCAAGGGATTACCAAATCACACTGTTCAGGCGAATGCAAAACCTGAGACAGAAGTTGATGACAGTGAAGGAGTATACCGAAGAGTTTTATAAGCTCAATATCAGAGCAGGTCATCGGGAGAGCGATGATGAGAAGGTGGCGAGATACCTGAATGGTCTGAGATATGACATTCAGGAAGAATTAAGCATGGTAACCATCAGAACTATAGAGGATGCTTACCAGATGGCTCTAAGAGCCGAGGAGAAGCTGAGCCATAACCAAGGTCAGCGAGGGCGAGGCAGAAGTCATCCCAGAGGTAAGGCAGTTTCCCAAGAGAGAACTCAGAAGCCCAAGGAGGAATGGAAGAGACCTCAGGGTAAGACTGAAAGAGGCGGAACCTCACAGAGGCAGCCATATGCTGAGCGGAGGAGACAGCATACAGAGAAGGGTGGCGGATATGCTGACGCGAATACTTTTCCTCATACCAGAGGTAGGGGAAGAGGCAGAGGAGGAATCATCACATGTTTTACATGTGGGAAGGATGGGCATAAAGCCATTGATTGTCCAGACAGAAAACCGGATAGAGGAGAAGCTCACGTCACTGAGGCGCAGAGGCATGATGTTGAGTCTGAAGATGCAGACAGTGGAAGATCGCTTGGGATGCATAAAGTCCTTTTGACACCTGAGAACGAGGTGGAAAGCTCAGTACAGAGGATCAGACTATTCAGGACAGCTTGCACAGCCAAGGGCTGGAAATGCAAGGTCATTGTGGACAGTGGGAGCATCGATAATCTCATTTCGACCGAGATGGTGGAAAATTAGGGCTGGAAACAACTAAGCACCCGAGCCCATATAAAGTCTCGTGGCTACAGAAAGGACACCGGGTGAGTGTTACTAAACAATGCTTAGTTGAATTAAAGATAGGGAATTACAATGATGAGGTTCTGTGTGATGTTATTCCCATGGATGTATGTCATGTATTGCTGGGTAGACCATGGCAATATGATAGAAATGTGGTTCATGACGGAAGGATGAACACATACACTTTGGAAAAGGATGGGAGAACCCATAAGTTGCTTCTGATAAAGGATAAATAAGTGAAGCCGGAAGTAAGTAACACCATACTTCTCATGAGTGGGAAAGAGCTCCTTATAGAGATGGAGAAGAAGGAAGATCCACAATTCTTTGTGGTCAGGAAACCGAGAATTGTCCTAACTAGCACAAGAGTGGATGACTTACCAGTTGAGATTCAGGAACTGCTGGGAGAGTTCGCTGACATCATCGTGGACGAACTACCTCGTTCGTTACCACCGATGAGGAGTGTGAGTCATCACATTGATCTCATACCAGGGAGCAGTTTACCAAACAAGGCTGCATACAGGTTGACGCCTCAAGAGAATGAGGAAGTCAAGAATCAGGTACAGGAATTATTGGATAAAGGACTGGTCAGGGAGAGCCTGAGTCTGTGTGTTGTTCCGACAGTACTAAGTCTGAAGAAGGATGGAGACTGGAGGATTTGTACAGACTCCATGGAGATAAATAAGATTACCATCAGGTACAGATTTCCACTACCGAGAATGGATGATCTGATGGATTGCTTGAGTGGGGAAAATTATTTTTCAAAAATTGATCTTAAGAGCGGATATCATCAGATTCGCATGAGGGAAGGTGATGAGTGGAAGACAACATTCAAAACAAATGAAGGTTTGTACGAATGGCTGGTCATGCCGTTTGGCTTGACAAATGCACCGAGTACATTCATGAGGCTGATGAATGAAGTCCTGAGGGAATTCATTGGGAAGTTTGTAGTCGTATATATGGATGATATATTGATCTATAGTAAGATGAAGGCTGAACATTTAAAACATTTGGCCATTGTGATGAGGAGGCTACAGCAACAAAAGTTGTTAATCAACATGAAGAAGTGCTTCTTCATGAAGACAGAGCTCATTTATTTGGGTTTTGTTATCTCAGCAAATGAGTTGAAGATGGATCCTGAGAAGGTGGAAGTGATTAAGAATTGGCCATCACCCAGGAATGTTTTTGAGGTGAGGAGTTTCCATGGTTTATCTAGTTTCTACAGGAAGTTCATCAAGAATTTTAGTGGAATTAGCGCAGCAATGATGGATACGGTGAAAAAGCGACACAAGTCTTTTCATTGGACAGTGGAGGCTGAGAAGAGCTTCAATCTGTTGAAGCGAAAGATCACAGAGCAACCAGTGTTAGTGTTGCCAGATTTTCAAAAGACATTTCAGGTGAAATGTGATGCCAGTGGGTATGCCATAGGAGCGGTCTTGAGTCAGGAGGATAGGCCAGTTGCATATTTCAGCGAGAATCTAGATGAAGCAAAGCTGAAATACTCCATGTATGATAAAGAGTTTTATGCCATCATCCAGTCATTAAATAAGTGGAGACATTACTTGATCCCAAAGGAATTTGTATCGTACAGTGACAATCATGCATTGCAGTTTGTGAGTCAAAATAAGTTGAACCAGAAATATGCAAAATGGGTAGAGTACATGCAAAATTTCACATTTGTAATTAAGCACATTTCAGGAACTGCTAACAAAGTGGTTGATGCTTTGAGCAGGAAATGTTTTCTGTTACAGGAGTTCAGAGTCAAGACATTGGGTTTTGAGAATCTGAAGGACATGTATGCCGGAGATGTAGACTTCGGAGAAGCATATGAGGCAGCTGAGAATCCAGTTCTCAGAGATAGGAGTCCTTGGATAGACTACATGATCCAGGAGGGATTGCTATTCAGAGGAAATCAACTGTGCATTCCGAATTGCTCCACGAGGGAGAATCTGCTAAAGGAAAAACATAGTGGTGGATTAGCAGGGCACTTTGGTCACGATAAGACATTTGCCAAACTAAGCGAATCATATTTTTGGCCAGGGATGCGAGCATATGTTAAAAGGTTTGTTGACAGATGTAGGATTTGTCAACATTTGAAGGGCAGAAAGAAAAACGTAGGTTTTTATCAGCCATTGCCTATACCAGAGAGACCATGGGAGTCGATAAGCATGGATTTTGTACTGGGATTACCGAGAACGCAGAGAGGGGTTGATTCCATCTTCGTGGTGGTAGACAGGTTTTCAAAAATGGCACATTTTATTCTGTGTCAAAAGACCAGCGATGCGATGCACATCGCAAACTTGTTTTTCAAAGAGATTGTTAGACTTCATGGATTACCGAGAAGTATAGTCTCGAACAGGGATACAAAATTCATAGGTCATTTTTGGAGGACGCTATGGAAGAAGCTATGAACAAATTTAGCTTTTAGTTCAGCATATCATCCACAGACAGACGGACAAACTGAGGTGGTTAACAGAAGTCTTGGAGACTTGTTGAGAAGCTTGGTGACAGAGCACCATAGCAGCTGGGACAATATATTGCCACAGGTAGAATTTGTGTACAACGATTCGGTGAATCGGAGTACGGGAAAAAGCCCATTCCAGATTGTGTATGGGACACAGCCCAGGGGAGTTTCTGAACTCAGGGAGTCAGATCAGATTACAACTAGCAGTGCTAGTGCTAAAGAGTTTGCTGAAGCGATGAGAGAACTTCATAGTCAGGTGAAGCAACGACTAATTAACTCAAATCAGGAGTACAAGTGCAGAGCCGATCAGTGGAAGAGACAACTTCAGTTCGAAGTTGGTGATTTGGTTCTAGCACACTTAAGGAAGGAAAGGTTCCCAAGGGGAACATATAACAAGCTCAAAATGAAAAATATTCGGCCATGCAAGATTCTGAAGAAGTTCGGAGAGAATGCGTATGAGATTGAGTTGTCGGATGACATCGGGATATCTCTGATATTTAATGTTTCAGATTTATACCCGTACAAGGTTGGGGAACCAGAGACTGGATTTGAGGAACCAGTGATCCAGTGGCACAAGCAATTACCAGTTGCAGAGAAGCCGCAGATGGAGTACATACTGGACAAGCGAGTGGGAAGGAAAACCAGGCGAAAGAAGTATTTCGAGTACCTGGTGAAGTGGAGGAATCACCCAGTGGAGGATGCTAGCTGGGAGACAGAAGCAGTTATCCAAAAACATGGACAGACTGTGCAGGAGCTCATGGACAGGAGCCCATGAAAGTTTTCAAGCCGAGGAGTATGATGCAGGAGCTTCGCTCACTCATCAAGCGAGCCAACGCATCGAGAGGGAACAGCTGGATAGCGCCAACACATATTTTGAAATACTTGGGAGTTGTTGCGCCATCCTTTAAATGAAGTCATTTATGAAGAAGCGCACTTGTATTGTAAACGGGACCTTGAGCCTTTAAGCTCACGTCCTTAGTAGATAGGAAGGCATTTAATAGATTCAATGCTGGTAGGTAGATTTTAATTGTAGATTTGATAGCATAGAGTCCAAGAGGGAAAACGGATATACACACCCTCCTTTGTACATTGTAACATTATTATTGAGAATTGAGAATTAGCAGCATTCAGGAGCAAGAGGAGGGAACGAGCAGAGAACTTGTGAAGAACACCCATGTACAAAGGTTATTGAATTAATAGAAGAGAGTATTTGGTTCAATTTCATGGTTGGTGTTGTTTCTCTGTGTATGATGCTTATGTGTTCATGAATAATTGTTTTCTATTCACGCGGTTGCTTTGAATATGTTGTGCATGTGATTTCAGGGTTTTAACTAAAGTCTGTGATAAAAGAGAATGAGTTTCAATGGTTTCTCTGTTTGAGCCGGGAGATTCCTGCATAGAGTGCAGTTGAATTCATCCGCATAGAGTGCGTTGATGAGGCTGGACAGTTAAACCCTTATTCTCATTCACCCAGAAGTTGGTTTGGGTTGGTAGAGCCGTGCAAGGTGTGCAGAGGCTAGATGAAGCCTTGAAGTTGCGATACAGATCAAAGAGAATTAAGACTGCTGCTGAAGGTTAGTGCCCAGAGTCAAGAATCTCGACACTTTGCGGGTGTGGAGAGTTTGATGCAGGAAATGCATTTCAGAAAGTTCTCATAAGGACTTGTGAAGTCGAGAACAAACTTAGGAGGAATAGACCTATAGTTCACTAAGGGAGAATCGCAGGGGAGCTGTGGAAAGATCGAGCGAAGATCCACAGGTCAGTGAGTGATTGAACAAAGTTTCACCAAGGGAGTTCTTGATTCATCCCATAAGAAATATTAATGAAGAGATGGACGATTAAAGTCTCCTGGAGAGATTTCACGAGGAACCGAGGACAGTTAGATTTTGCGAAAGTGCACAGAGATTACAGTGCGAGCTTTTAGAAGTTTGAATCTCAGGAGGAAGCAGTGTCGTCGATCTGGGTTCATAGAGGCCATCAGATCTGCACGTGCCATCGCATATCGGCATATCACAAGTTGGAGCAACAAGTTACCAGAACGGGAGTAGCGATATCACGAAGAGTGATATTTCGATAAGCTCTGAGCCGTCGATTGTGGGAGACACGTGTCAGGAGATCACAGAGAGTCGGGGTTCGGCACTTCGGAACTCTTGGTGTCAAAAAGGATAGCGGACGATTCGCAAAATCCCGAATTGCGATGGGTCCCACGGTGATAGTGTGTGGTATTGACAGGTGGCATCACATATCGGAGTTTGAGACTTGAGAGGTCCTGTGAAACGGTGCCACGGAAATTGCAAATTCCCAATCGGTGATTTCCCGATTTCTACAGGCGTGTGGGGTCCAAGCGTCAGAAACGAGGACAGGTGTCATCGGAGAATCGGTGCATCGGGATTCGAAGGTTGAAGCCTCAACTTGTTGACATCGCGAGTAGTGATTTCCCGATAGGGAGAACTCCGATAGAAAGGGGGAGGAATCAACGATTGACCCCATCGAGTTTTGGGGAATCGAGAAACAAGAAATGCGTGACCATAGAAATCGCAAATTTGTGAAGTCTGATTTCCCGATAGTGAAGGGAGGTAAGAAAGGAGCTGCTATGGGTGAAGAATTCCCGACAGGAAAAAAGAGGAGCATTTAACGCTCTTTGGGCCATGGTCAAAGGAGGTCCTGGTGATCGCGATCATTCTCCGAGGAGTGGGGAGGGTTGTGCCAAGAAGCATTGAAGTCTTCATTGATATTATATTCCCTTCTTTCCCTTTTACTAGTTTAACCATCTGTTTACAATATATAGTTATAAGATTCTTTGATATTGGAAATTGATGTTCTGCAGTTACTACTTTCTTTTAGGTAATTGAAAAACTGTATCGATTAAGGTGGGGTTCTATGGATGGTGTTGGTGCTATTATTATCTCCCCAACAAGAGAGCTATCGGTAAAAAATTTTGACGTGCTACGGAAATTGGGAAAACACCATTCTTTTAGTGGAGGCCTTCTAATAGGTGGGAGGAAAGATGTTGAGATAGAAAAAGATTGTGTGAATGCACTCAATATCTTGGTGTGCACACCAGGGTGGTTACTTCAGCATATGGATGAGACTCCCCTCTTCGACTGCTCACAGCTTCAGGTCAATGCCTTTTATTTTTTATTTATTTTTAATCCTCATGACATAATGCATAAACAATATAGGATCAAGGCAAAACTTCCAGCTGTCAAGACTCACAAAATGTGGAATAGTTGGATAACTTTGAAAAGTGTCAAAGTAAATGT
>ML781489.1:509971-535076 GCA_009831015.1 Picea engelmannii
TAATGTTTATGCTTCACATTTTGAAATGATCAATATCATCAAAGGAAGCGTTCAAACCAATAATCTAACTGATGTCATGAATCCTCTTATGATGTGTTCCCCATTGATATATTCATTTCATCGAAGTCATAGTTTGCATCCTATTTTTTATGACAGGATCTTAGAACGACTTGAAGATTCGTATCTAAAAAATCTTCATAATAAAGATAAAGGTGTGTTTTCTTTGTTTCTACCTAAATATCTAGGAAGTAAGCATGACATGATTTTTTTAGATCCTCCATGTGAAGAAATGGATGAACACTTGGAGAATTGTCAAGAGGATGGGGCACTTAGGCCTTTGTTGATGGTCATGTCAGGTCCCCATAATATTGACAAGTTTTCCAAAATTACTTACACTCTTCCATGCCATTATGACCCATATCACGACAAGATTGCAGAATGGTTGGAGGATTCATACATCAAGAAGTTTCAAAAAAATGGTAAGTTCGTGCTTGTTTTGTTTTTAAAAGAATATATAGGAGGTAAGCATGACATATTTCTTTTGTATATGAAAATACTACATTCTTTTATTCTAATTTTCAATTTTCTATGCCTTGCAGGATTGAAGGTGCTCTTGTGGCTGCACTGGAAATACGATTTTACTTAGCGTTTTAATATATTTAGTAGTTTAGAGTAGGTTTAGGAGTAGGTTTCCTTTATCTTTATTTCTCAGTGTTTCTTTGTAATAATGCAGTTATGAACACAAGTGGGCACACCAAGAGAACCATAATATGAATGTTGTCAGGGAAGTCCACTTTCAATCTTTTTCTCTCTGCTTTTTGTTGAATATTTATTTTCAAAAACGTAGTATCATCATGAAAATTTTAAATGGAAAGTAAAGAGATAAGTAAATTTTAACTATCAATTCAACCCTGACCCAAGGTGCCACGAGTAGGACTGCACTCATATTAGTAAGGATTTTTCTATTTTATTTTAGTCTCTTTTATTTTTAATAATAATGCTTGGTCAAAGTAACATCTTATGCATCACTATCTTAAAAAAAGAACTTGCTCGTACATGATATTTTATATGATTTAGTTCTTCCTTTATTTTACAGTGGGATGCTAGTAGATCCTAAAGCTCAGGTTTATCTTTGGCCTAAATTGTTTATGAAAGTGTGCTTTTGCTATTTGGATTTTGTTTGTTTTGATATACTTCTGATTTTGAATCCCATTAATAAAATCTGATTCAGTTTGTTGTGTGTTTGTTTTTTTTTTCTTTCTTTGATTGAACTTTCTTCTTGTCTTTCTTTTTGAATAATTATATTTTTGATCAAAGAGCGATTGTCGAAGGAAGCATTCATTTCAATACTTATGTTTTTGAAAGAAATTTGAAACAGTTCAAATAGTTTCTGATGTTAAGGTTCAGCTTAGATAATTGATCTGTAAGTCGGTTGAGTACTATGAAATTCTAAATGGTCTTTGTCAGAGTATTACCCCTGAAATGTGTCGAGATCTTTGGGAATTACGATTATCCTTAGACTTTTTACACCATCCCTGTTCTTAAAATATCACTTTTAAGTGCTTCCCCATTCTTTAGATGATTTCTTAACCAAAATCTAAAATCTCTAAACCATGATAAAACTTCCAATTTTGAAAACAAATAAAAAAAAAATGATCAATTGTTCACATGTATTACAATTAACCTCTAGTATCATCTCGCTCTCTTTGTCATCAATAAATCTATAATTGTATTATTATTTAAAAGTGGCATAAGAGTGTTTGAAGAACTTAAGTGTGGGAAGTGTGTGTAAACCCGTCGAGGTACTGAATAGGCTCGCTGGCAGTGGGTAAATGCACACATGATACCAAGACAACTTTGTCGGGGTACTGAATAGGCCTGCTAGCAACGAAGCAATGTCGGGTCGAGAGGTAGAAGATGTTTTTAAATTTTATGGAAGTATACATCATGTGGATACAACTATTGGATGGGATTAAAGCATTTGAGTGGGTTAAATGACATCGATGTCGAGGCTATGGTCTTCTGCTGGTAGCAGTGGCTCTGTCAATGGTATTGAATTCCTTTTATAAATATCGTGACTCTTTCATTAAAACACAACTTCAGGTTATAATCCTCTGTAAAAGCATTATTTTCTCCTTTTCTGATATTTTCTATAAATCTAAGCTAGTCTTAATATTGTGTAATATTAAAGTGGATTTGTTTCAAAGCAACTTAAAATTATATCCAAGTCTTTTTCTTCTTCCCTATAATGAAAGTTCAATAGGTCAAAGATAACTGCTTCACCTAGTAAGTCGCCATTTGTTGGGCCCCAACAACCCCCTTCTTTTTCTTTAATCAAAATCTAGGGTCCCTCAAAATTTTACTTGGATTCTTCATTTGTTTCCCTTTGATTTGATTGGATTGGTATTGGTTTGTTTTGTTTCGAGGTTGGTTTGAGTTTATATTCTTTTCTTTTGTTTGGTTTGAGTTTCATGAAATTTAAATTCCATTTCATTTTTCTTTCTACAGAGTTTTAATGTTGATGGATGAGCTTCATAATTTGGGAGTTTTTATTACGACGGATCTTTTCTATGACATTTGTTCACATTTGATAAAATTTGAATGAGGGAAAGATGAACATAGAAATCTTAATTTAAACGAAAACCTTAATTTTAATCAACTTTTACTTTTGTTTAAATTATGATTATGTTTTCATCTTTTGCTCATTAACAATCATTTTCACAAAATCATTTGGTAGGTTTAATTAATTAAATTATTTTGTTAGTTTGCATCTCATTTCAAAATAAAAATAAAATAATAAAAAAAAGAACTATCTATCATTTGTTTGATTTTGTGAAAACCAAAAATTAATATTTTTCTCCTCTCCATCAACTTGAAGCTTCTAGAATTTTAAAGATCATATTTGAAAGGAAAATATAAACAATATTTGTTTAAAACTTATAGTTAGTTTAAATTCATTATTTATTTTAGTGTTCTAGATTTTGTTTTATTCACAATTTTTAGGTTATTCATTTAGGTTTCTTTTTGTTTCACAGGTTTCTATTATCAGTTATTTGGTATGGATATGATCATGGCTTGATTTTATTATCCAAATACGTTCAAGATAATTGATCCAAAAATAATAATGGATTGCTGCAAATAATTTTTTAGCAACAATAAATAAGATTTGGAAATGCGTTCAAGAACAGAAAGACAATTTTGAGGTACTTTTTTCAGCCAAACCGTAAGAAATCTGAAGAAACGGTTGAAAACCCATCTCCAAAATGGACCCATTTAGCTTACATGCGAACATTTTCCCATAAAATGCACGCTTTGAGAGATATTTGTGTCTCTTTACGAGGCAAATTTCAGGTAGTGGAAATTATTAGTGACGCCCAAACTATTCGTTCATTGTATAAACATATGAGAAAGTTCAGAGCCATGGGGATCCAGGAAATTGAGAGGAGGATTTTATCCTTTCTCTTTTGTATATTATTTCTTTTGTAATCTTTTCTTCTTTTCCAATGGAGTAACAGATGGTTGGAATCTTTGGGAGAATGGACAAGTATTTTCAAAGAAGAATATGGAATTCCAGGTTGCTTAATGGTTTTTGTCCTCTGAGTAAAGGGTTTTATTTTCATTATAATATCTTCATATTCTTTGAATAATTGATTATGCATTGATTTAAATTAGCTTTAGTCTGTTTTATCAATACATGGTTAATTGATATCATTTATATATTAATTTTTTCAATCTTTAAGAGTCTATTATCCCAAAAGTTCTTCGTGGACCAGATGTTGAACATATTTTGTTGAAACTATATGAGAAAAAAGTTTACTCTTTGGCTTTTGTGCTTTTGTAGATTGTGCAATGTTAATATTGTTTCTCATATAATTTTTGAATATGAAACTTTATTTGTATTGAACTAGCTTTAGATTGTTCTGCATATAATTTTTCATGTTATGTTTTCATTTATATGGTTCATTATCTTTTGGTTTAGTTTATATCTGTGACTAATCATCTATTCAAGTATTTCAAGTTTACATCTGATGGTAAATAGTTGGTAACACCATTCCTGAGAATTGGAATTTCTTTCATTTTCAGTTATTAGACATTTCAAGGTCACAAGATATATAAGTATTTGTCTTTCTATCATTATAAACTCACTCTAGAATATGAAACACTTCCTTGAATTTCTTCAAGAAGTATTATTCTTGTTTTTGTCATAGGTTTACACTCGATATAGGTTAAGAGGAGCTCATACAAATATAGAGAGATGAATTTAGCTTAGCACTGCTGATCAACGAGAGGTTAGTAGGTGCAATGCTTTCTTTTATTCATATTTGTTTATATATGAATGGGAAGATGATTGCATTAATTAGCTTTGATTGTTTATGTGTCATTGTTTCAATTGTATTTTCTTAATATTTATTAGTTTAAAATCTTTAAACATTAAAAAAAACAAAAAGATTTGTGTTCTTACGTTATCTTATTTTGAAACATTATTATGAACACTCATTTTTGCAAGATTTCAAGTAAACCTTGTAAATTGTATATAGATTGTTTATAATCATTTGTATATTCATGTTTCTTTTTAATAAACATTAGTAAGTAATATATCATTTGTTAGAATCATAGCTTTAGATTAGTTTATTTCTTTTACTTTTTTTAGGACTTTAGTTGGCTAACAGAGCCATTAAACCTGTCGGGTCAGATCATACCAAACGGCTTGGGTTAATTAGACAACCCCAGTCTGGATTTGACCTTCCAGTTAACAGTGTGTTATTTACGCCCGTCAACACCTGTGAAGGAAGGTTTACTACCTTATTCAACTACCTCTTTATGATATTGTCACATCCTCACCATGGGAAGTTGTTGAACATCCTTTAATTTTTGCTAGAGTCCATGAAGCTAATGGATATATTTGTGTGTCGGTCCAAACATCTGCAAGCCTACGTTTCAAATCATGGATTGATCAAGATTTTGGTCATCCATGCACTAGAACAAAGAATGCAACTTGGCTCGAATTCACCACCCTCGTTGGAACTCAGGGTTCGGTGGAGAAAAAAAGCAGTGACATAGAGAAACTGATAGAGAGAGAGGAAGCAGAGATCGAAGGAGCCAATTTAGAAACATAACTCATTGTTAGAAACAACAAGTCTAGAGACAAGGATTCCAAGAATAAGGACAAGACAAAATTATAAAATATCCATGATGATATGACCACCGGAATGGAAATAAAAGAGAATGAAGGAGGGGTTAAAGAGAAAGAGGATGAAGGAGGAGATTCAAAGAAATGGGATGAAGGAGGAGATACAGATAAATAAGACGTAGGGGGAAACATATATTAAGAGTTAAGTGTTGAATGTTGAATGTACAAAAATAGACCAAGAGGACCCTAGAGAAGAAGAAGAGGCTGAAAAGACATAGACACAAGGTAACTCCCCTGTTGCACAGAATGTTTTGTCGTTACCGTCTAGTGATGAAGTAGAGATTATAGGTGAAAACCCCACTTGGGAAGAATGTAAACCTTTCCTTGTCATAGAAGAACCTCCACAACAGAAGAGAGGGAAGAAAAGTTCATATCAAGGAGTTGTTGATGACCTCCTAAGAAGAAGAACCAGATCTTCCTTAGAAGTAGTGTCAACCCAACCATATGAACAATTAATCATTGTTGAACACCCACGAGAACCTGTTGGGAAACTAGTTGTTGCAAAGAAGGGAAAGTCAAGAGAAAGAACTAGCAGCTCCAATCCTGGTAAAACTACATCCTTGCTTAAGCAGATTGATCATTTAAAGGAGGAAAATTCTAGGCTTGAGAGACAACTTAGGGTTTTAAAAGGAAAGTTTCAGGACAAAGAAAACCCCTCAGGGTTGGGAGCCCTGGTCGAGATTTCCTAATTAGTGGGAAAATAATTTTCTCCTTTAAAACCCGAGGCTAGAATACTAGAGGATAAGGAATCCAGGGCATAGTTATGTTCAACATGTGGTGACGTCCTTAACTAGGAAGGGTATGCACAGAATGATGTGCTACCACCAAAATTCATTTCAGTAGGCATTCAAACAGAACCTATTCAGGAGGATGATAATTTTACTGGGGTTACCCAAAGTGGTCAAGGAGTGGCTGAGAGAATTACTCCTACACAAGAACTAGTAGTACTTAACATAGAGATGATTAGGCATGGTCAAGCTACCAAAATAAATGGTGAGACCCCAGGAGGTGGGGAACAACATAGTAATAATAGAACATAAGAACATGTCCAGGATACTACTATCACACAAGAACCAGTAGCACCTAGTACATAGATAGGTGAACCTTTTCAAGGTGTCATAGGAAATCATGCCCAAGATACTATTGTTACATAAGAACCATTAGTACTTGGCGTAGAGACAACTAAATCAAACCAAGGTGTCAAGATAGATGTTAAAACTACATGAGGAAAGAATGTTTAAATAATAGAAGATAAGGATGTTGATGTTGACATGATGGTTTTTGAAACTCCCAAGTGGAAGCAGCTACCCCTGTCACTCCATGAAGGGGTAATATCCATCCAAGAGCATAAAAATATCATCTGTGACCTCATATAAAAATGGGTAGAAGAATTGGTGTTCTAAATATAGATGTGGGATAAATTGAAGAAAGAGAGAAAGAAATAGAAGGAGCTAAAAGACCAGGTTCAAGCCCTGCAAGACACAAAGGTAAAAGTATGTGACCTGGCACAAGAATTGTTGAATTGCATAAAAAAATTTGCTTCCTATCCACTATTTATTCAAGAACAATTCATTATGTTTCAACTAAAAGACATGAAAGAAGATAGACTCTGTAAGTTTGATTCAATTATTTATTTTCTGAAGACTTTCTTTTAGAGCAGCCTTGCAAAAGAGCATATTCTACGTGAGTTATACTTGCATGATTTTTTTTTTTTTTGGAGAATGAAAATTTAATCTCTCTCCATATGGTGGAGATATTCAATTAAGAGCATTTACCTCATTTGTTAGCAATCAAGCAAAGTGGAAGACATCCCATGTTATGAAAATAGCGTAGAAAGATAAAATGTTATGTATTAAAGGAGAACCTACCCCTATTGCTGATATAATTAGAGCCTTCAAAAAGTTTTTTGGTTCAAAAGGATGGGTTGCCACTATGAATGATGTCCAATACTTCATATTGGACCTCTACTCCACATGCATTAATATGCAGTTGAAGGAAGCTCTCGATGGCAGTCAGCTCAGATGGGAAGCCTCTAATGATGAGTTGAAGAGGAGAGACCCCTATGGCTATTCAAGCAAGTATATCATCATGAAATGTGGATCAAGGTGGCTTGACCTCAGATATAGATTCCCTTTGATTTGTCTCCCTATAAGGAAATATCAACATCAATACCAACTAAGGTAAGATGAATGTTGGTGGATAGATGTGATGATGAGCAATGGATATAGGGCTAGTCAGGAGGACATCGTCGGGGCATATAATCTCATTGAACTTCACATGTAGTATTCTGATTTGGAATCTAACTGATTAGTAGGTTGCATGAGGACATCCAGTTGCTTTAGCTGGGGGGAGATGTTGGGTTAATAAATTGACACCTTTTTGACACCCTTTTATTATTACTTCACTCGGTTTTCTTATACCATCAATGTTCTTTTCATAACCATTATGGTCCAAAATATTTTCTTTTTGTCCAGGTATGTGAAGTTTGTATGATGCCTCAATTCATTAACTTTTGCTTGCATTCAGGAAGGACAGTAGTTGTTTTGTGTATTTACTAACAAGGTATTGAGAATTCCTTGCAGGATAATCAATCACTATAGGTGTTGTTACTCCGAAGTGTTGTTACTCTCAATTGTCGTTACTACCAGAAGATCGACAATGTTATTTGAGGATCGTTCATGTTGATGTTGATTAGGTCATCGATATACGTGCCCTCATGACAATGACTTGTCATATTGATGACGTGGCTATTTTCCAAATCACATCTATTGAATTTGTCATAAATTTGTTATGTCAGCCCAAATTATAAGACAGTTCAAAGGGAAAGATATGCAATTAGTCATGCTCAGTTATGATAGTTTGTAAGGAATATTGAATATATTCCCAGTTAATATTGTATTGAATAGCTTGAGAATCAAAATATTCTCAAGGTTGTTCATAATTGTTAATTTTTTTACATTAGTTTATAGGAGGGAGCTTTAAAAAGAAAAGCATTTATGCTCCCAAACTAGTATATTTTTGGAGATCAATCAATCCAATCAATGAGAAACAAAATTTGTACCTGTACTTCTTGAGTTGGATTAATAAAATTTTAGCAAGTTTGTGATTCAATTTTTATGTGCAATTAAGTTGTAGTTCCTATATATTTTCCAGCCCCTGCTAAGGAGGAAGGGACCTCCTCTTTAGCAAGATCGTTGTTACTATATTATTAGGTAGATTTATATTAAGAGTGATTGTTGTAGTGTGTTTCATATCTTTGTTGTTACTGTTGTTCATTATTAGATTATCAGTCTTCTTGTGTGTGTGTGCAAAGTGTTGTTACTCATGTTGTATTTGGAAGTTGTTTTAGTTTGAAAGATTATTCATGTTACAAATATTTTGTGTCATATTGATTGGGGTTAATTATGTTATAAATTTATCTAGACTTATAATGTTGTAAACAATCCCCATTCTATGAATCATCAACTTGTTGTTAATTTATTTCATATCAGCAAGGTGTGCTTCTTTCTAGTTAGATGTATTACTTCTTTTACAAAGAGTGAACCCATTTCATTTTCAGCAAAGTGTGGTCTGCTTTATTCTTCAGCAAGAGTGTGGGTTGTTTCCTTTTAAGTAGTGATTTCCCTTTTTCAGCAAGAGTGGTTTATTTCATTTATGCAAGTGTGCTTTGTATTTCAACAAGTGCAGATTGATTTGATTTATAGCAGTGTGTTTTCATTTCAATGCAAGTGATATTTGATTTCATTTCCAGTAGTGTGTTACATTAAATGCAAGAGTGATTTCATTTACAACAATGTGTTTTCATCCCAATGCAAGTGAGTTTTGATTTCATTTCTAGCAGTGTGTTACATTCAATACAAGAGTGATTTTATTTACAACAATGTGTTTTGTTTCCATGAAAATGTGATTTCCTTTAAAGCAGTGTGTCTCATTTCAATATAAGTGTGATTTCCTTTATAGCAATGTGTTCTCAATTCAATACCATTATGGAAGTAGTTTTATTTCCAGCAATATGCTTTGGTCTCAATAGGATTTCAATTGTAGGAGTGAATTTTTCTATTTCAACCGTTTAGGTATGTTGTAGATTAAGGGTACTGGTGATTTTCAATACAACAGAGTGATTTATTCAGTAAGTGTGATCTATAAGGGTGTTTTCCTTTAGTAATCTATAATGTAAGTTTGACTAGTGAGATTTTTTTCTTGAGATTTCAGGATAGTGCTAGCTAGGAGTTGTTTCCTACATATATTTTGCATGATAACCTTGGAATAAGAAAACGAATCACGGGTTGACAATTAAATGTATTGGATGTTTTAATAATGCAATTAAATACACCAAAGACATTGTTGGAGTGAGGATGCTTTTGGGAGTGGATTAAGCAGTATATAGAGGAGTACGTTCACACTTGCCTTATATGTCAGCAGGATAAGACAAACACCAGAATGAGAGCATGGTTGTTGCAACCTATATCGATTCTGGAGAGACTGCGGACGATTGTCTCGATGGAGTTCATCACACATCTTCTGATGGTTCTAGGATACAACGGGGTTTTCTTTATGGTGGATCAATTCTCCAAGTATGTTGTCTTCATTGCAATGAAGGTGCCTTGCAATGCTGAAGAAGTTGCGAAGTTTTTTTTCAATCACATAATAAAGTATTTTTTTCTTCCGCTGAACATTGTGTCAGACAGGGATGCAAGGTTCACAAGTAATTTTTGGAAAAAAAAATTCAATCTTTTGGGGACAAATTTGTTGAAGAATTCACGCTACCATTCGCAGATAGATGGGAAGACCGAACGAATCAATGCACTTCTAAAGGACTACTTGTAGCACTACGCGCAGGTGGATCAGATGAATTGGTCGAACTTGTTGGATGCTGCCTAGTTCAACTACAACCTATAGAAGAGTTCAATGACGGGATACATTCAATTCAAGTTAACGAATGGAAAACAACCCATAATTCCTAAATTTGTAACACAGGGTTACTATGGATGAATCCATCGGCTGTGGGTTTTGCAAAGAGTTGGCAGGATCGGTTGGAGATAGCTCGTGCACACTTGACTAACACAACAGACACAATGAAGCAATGGGTAGATCGCAACATACGTGATGCATAATTCCAAGTGGGAGAGTTAGTATTTCTCAAGCTAAGAAGATATCAATTCCCACCACCGAAAGGGATGGCTCCATATCTCATGCAGAGATATGAGGGACCATTCAAAGTTCTTGAGAAGATTGGAAACGTCACCTACAAATTGGGATTGTCGTTTCAGATGTCTTCCACGTTAGCCAATTGAAGTCATGTTAGAGGGACCCAGACGATCCAAGCTGAGTTGAGCCATCCAGAGCACCATCCATGGTCGTAGATAAGCCAGAGTTGGAGGTAGAGAATATTTTGGTGAATCGCATCCTAGGACTAGGCAGAAATCGAGTGCATGAGTACTTCATCCAGTGGAAGGACAACCCCAATGAAGAGAATAGTTGGGAGAAGTATGAGTCCTTGTGGAAGTATGAGTACATGATTCAAGAGTTCGACAGAGGTCGCTACGGATCACAAGTGAAACGGAAGTTGTCGGGACGACAACAATTTTAGTAGGGGAGGATGTAAGACCTCCTAGGACACCCACTGAGTGTGTGCACTCCTTGGAAAGATTCAACGATGGACGAAAAAAGAGCAGAAGGAGGAAATGATTGATTGGACGAATGAAGATGGTTTGGGTGTGGGTAGGACCACCTTGGGGTATGGTGGTGACATGCGTGCCCAAGGGGGAACACACCCTTCTTCCCTTACGAAAGATGAAAAAGACTTGTGTTGCATTTGGGAAAGGTTAGGGTAACTTGGGAGTGTTATCACCCTGTAATTTCTTAGGCTGAGGAGGAAATCACAGAGGTAACATCAAAACCGCTTTGTAGCTTAGGATCTATCCCTCCTAAACTTAGAGAGGGATCTCTCCGTATGATTTAGCTTTGTTTTAATAGATATTAGGCTAGCTAATGGGTTTAGAGTTTGGATTTTTGAATTGGTTTGGTGGGGAAAGGAAGGGAAAAGGCCATTGGGCAATGGAGTCAAAAGGCTTGGGTGATCGATTTGCAAAAGTATTAAGCATGAGTGAAACAGGGCAAGCTAGATGTACTACTATGGATCTTGGAATTTTGAAAGGATTATGAAATGGAAGAGAATGTAAGGCTAGGTAGAGCCTGAGGAGCAATTAAGAATTCCTCAATCTGTCGTTAGTGGAAAACATATAGATTGTAAACACAACCAAAATAGGGTGCTCTAAATAACAAATCCTATTCATCACTTTCTGCTTTACAATTAGAATCTCAGAAATACAGAGAAAGATAAACAACAGAAAAATACATAAAAATAGGAGAAGACTTCACCATTTCAGAAACGACATGAATCCTGAACAGCCGGTCTTGTATTACTTTGCAAACAATCACTTGAAACTCAGTGAGAACATTTACATGATGGGACTTTCTCCTATTACAAACCCCCCACCCCGCTCTTTTCATTCTCAATAATAGAATTTATAGAAAAAACAATCATAGAAACAGTTGCTAACAATCTGAAACTAAAATGGAAATGATTTTGGATAGGTTGCAAGAAATCTGGAACTGCAAGTATTGAGCCCTTCAAATCTAGAAATGCATTGTCATCCGTTGCCAAGTGTTCTAACAATTGTTCCTCTTTTCTTCATTTCTGCCATTGAATATGGAAAGGATATTTGATCAACATGTTCCTTGAAATCACGAGGAAAACTCATTTACATCGATCCTCATTTCAAATCCGGAGTTATGTTTCACTGCCAAAATCTAGGACCAATTCCTTGAAACCCTTGATTTGTTTTAGATATGCCAATATTCTCTCCTTTTGCTAGTTCATCATTGACTTGGAACCTGGATGATTCCGAGCCAATAATATCTTGATGCAATATGCTAGAGAATCTGATCTTTATTACTAAATCAAGATATGTGATTTGCTATAGAGCCAACTATAACAGTTGATATGCCAGAAACTTGGTCAAAGGTGATGATCTGCGCCTACAAATGTTGGATAATTGGTTGATATGAGGATCTGGATATTACCTTTGTGTTTTAAAATAACCCCTAACCTTATCCTTTCGTGAACTGAGTGCCAGACTTCACCTGAAAATACTATGTTTTTAATACTCTGCCACTAAATAAAAACTAAATACAATTTTCATTCAATCCCTGGAAATCTTCTTGGAATTCATTTCAAGACCGAATTGCATATCTTTAGTTGCCTTCGATGTTCTTTAAATGCTCGAATTGATACCCTGAGTTGATCGTTTGTTGCCTAAGTATCTGGAAATTACTGGAAGTAAGAAACCATATTTAATGTCATTGAGCAGTAGTTTTGACTGTCAAGCTTCTCACTGTGAACCTTTATTTCTCATGCCTTAGATTGAGCAGTAGTTTTTGACTGTCAAGCTTCTCACTGTGAACCTTTATTTCTCATGCCTTTATTTCAATCTCCATGCCATCCAATTGGCATAGCTTTCATCATGGACTTTGTGGAAATTTGATGACAGCCTGGGCGTTGCTTGTGCAAATTTTACCCCCAACACCGAGTATTTGGAGTGAGAATATCTCTATCAACTACTTGACTGAAATATGTCGAGCAACCTCGCGACGAACCCCATCATCACCTCCTCGAGTAAACAAAGAACTCACACTCTTGTTTTTCTGAATTTAGGAGAGAATTAGCAAAGTCGGGGGCAAAGGCTTCCTATTGTTTGTAATTGCAACCATATTAAAAACTATCCAGGTTGAATTGCAGTTCCATATGTGATGATGACCAGAGATATAAGCAAACAACATATCATATTAGCTTTGAAAAGGTGGAATAATAATCCTTTCGTCTATATGAGTATGCTACTATGTTTACAACAAAATATCTTCGGGTTCAAGCTTGCTATCGACCATTTAGATTACAAATCTGAAAACCAGAATTGTCAGAAGCGATTAACAATCTTTTCTTCACAAGTACTGGTATAAATCTGTTGTGTTCACTCTAGAAGCTATTTCATATATAGTGGATTGTATGCCCCAACTTATTAGCATTAGATGAGGTATAAGATGACAGTGATTTTTTTTTAAGCATCACGGAATCCTTGCTCAATTTCTGAATAAAAGAACCTGATACGTGCTCTTGACAATATCTTCATGCACAAAACGTCCAAAGTATTTAATCCCAATTTCTAAAACAAAACTTGTTTTTCTTTTTCTGTCAGGTTCGCAATTTGTTCCCACAATAGTGGGATGGATCCCCTTACTTGCACATAAGATGCTAGATATCCATTTGCCTCCAAGATTTGTTCAGTTTGCACAAAGTTAGCAACATTTCCATTTAAATCAGCTCCTCTGCGCCACATACGAGTCCCTGTTCGGTGCATGCATCTCCGTGCTATCAAAGTCACATTCAAAGTTGTTTTTCCAAAAACTTTCTGAAAGGTCTGAAAGCTTTCTTGAATCACAGGGAGTATATATGGATCGAGCTTGCTTTGAATAAACTCCTCTATCATGTGTTTGTTCCAGAGATATTTGGTGTCTGCCACCTCAGCATTCCTCCTGTCACCACGTTGATCATTTGAACACATCTTTTGATACCTGCATATTACTTTGGCACCTGGCAGAAGAGCGTTAACAACCTGCATTTCTTATTGTATATTTTTTTTACCTTTATGGGACTTATCCCACATGGAGGAGGAAACCCTATCATTTACTCTTTATATATACAAATCTTTTACTGCATGGTTGATTTAGTGAGCCCAAGCTTATTCACTTGTGTTCGGCGTTGGCGTGTAAGATGTTGCTAATCATTGGTTGTGTTGATATGTAGTTGCTCGATAGCTTGTGGATATGGAGATTGGGCCCTGGCCAATATTTATTTTCGGTTAAAATTTTAATATAACCTTGTATCCAGTAACAGGCCCGAGAGCTATTTTGGCTCTAAAAATAGACCAAAAGCGGTTAAAATTTTAATATAACCTTGTATCCAGTAACAGGCCCGAGAGCTATTTTGGCTCTAAAAATAGACCAAAAGCTGAGTATAAAACCAAACTTTGGCTACCCAAAAACAAATTCATAAATGCAGAATTTTTTCCCAAGCAAAACCTAAAACCAAACTTTGGCTACCCAAAATCACATTCAAAAATGCAGAATGTTTTCCCAAGCAAAACCTAAAACCAAACTTTGGCTACCCAAAACCACATTCAAAAATGCAGAATTTTTTCCCAAGCAAAACATGAGAGACCACTGATGAAGATAATTTATTTTACGACAACCCGAGGAGAGGTGCTGAGAGTTATTTCTGAACTTTGCATTTTCACTATGTGCCACGAGCAATCTGCTTTAGGGTATTTTTGAAAATATTTTTGCAAGAACAATATTCTTTTCACCTCCCAATTCATCATATAGATATCAATCAGTATCTTGATTACCCTATAAATTATAGGGTCCTAACAGGGAGCACGCCGAAGAAGTGGACCCCTCTTCCCTTAGTAGCATGGGCATGCCAGCGAGGTTGAACAAATCCATTGGCACACCCACGAAGATTTGTGACTATCAACATAAAGGGGAGCATGAGAGAAGGGGTGTGCACCCAAGGATGGGGCGCACTGGTCCAAGAAATGAATGGTCGATGGGCGCATGGACTTAGATGGGCACCTTGGGTCCACATATGGGTGAGATGATTGCTTGAGTGTGGTGATTCGCGAAGAGGTGCGATGCACTAAAGAGACACAACATTTCGAACAAGTGACTCTTGGAGTCCATATAAAGGCAAGGGCACACAACAAAATGAAGGCAAGAAAAAACAAGTGAGTAAGAGATGGAGCTCTAAGGCTGGGTTCACTAAAGGGGCGCACCTCAGGCTAAGGCAAGGAGGAAAAACAGTAGGAGAGTCTTGGTGGGACAAAATCGTAGGTCTGGATAGTTCTAAAATGTAAGGCATAGTCATGAGGCTCTACCCATTTTTGTAACGGGGACAATAGCGCCCTCTTGTAAATATTTCTCTTTGTATAAATAAACGAATTTGGGTATTAGGCATGGTTCATGTCGCCCGCACTTTATATCTGTCTCTGTTGTTCTGCATTTTTTTTGTTGTATGTCGAATTGACTAAATTTTAAACTAAGTTAACAATTGTATAAGTATACAAATGAGTTACATAAAGTAAGGATGTGACTCGTCCGTAGCCTATAATGAAATATGGGTATGCTCTAGGTGAAGAGGCATAGTCTGGGTGAAGTATCCTTGGTTGAGTCAAGTTGCCAAGGGAGAACCACCACGGTGTTGCACGCCAACAAGATACCAAGATTGGACTTGGGCATGACTTTTGGGGGCGTGACAATTTGTATATTAAAGAAAAATATTTATTTCATCAATTATGGTTTCTACATTAAAAAAAAAAGTTTATTTTGTAAATTATTCCTAAAAAAGTTGTCTATTTCATAGAAATAAGCTTGCAGCGGAAAATTTTAATGTACCAACCACAGAAGAGAGGAGTCTCTAAGAGTTCCTTTGAGCTTTGAATATTTGTGATTTCAAGTTCTTAGTGAGAAGATCCCCTTCAGATATGTTTTGATGAGTTTGAATATTTATGATTTAAAATGTTTTCATGTGACTTCTATGCATCATTTAAGTATAAAAATCGAAGGATCTATGAATTAATGTTGTGAATGTTAGCAGATTCTAATATTTTTTGTTATCTATAATATTAGCACAGTGTAAAATATTTTCTTTGTATAATTAGGTTGGATGTATTGCTAACAAATGGATTTTATTGTTTTCTTTGGAAGTTAATTGGACGGATATCATATTTTCCCTAAAATAGCTTAGGAATATTTATTTACAACGAGTATATTTTAGAGTAGTAGTATTTATTCGCTTTGTATATAATAAGACTTTTGAATAAATTCAATTTTTTTCTTATGTTGTTGGCTTAATCCAAAGTTAAAATGGATTTTGTGTGTGTGACACATACACACACACAAACCCACACTTATTTGTTGTCAATTTTATGTTGAGCACACTATTTTGTGTTTTTTATTTATCTTTTGAAGAGTATGTAAATTTGAAGGTTTAAATTTTTAACACACCTTCATTATTGAAAAGTAATTTTTTAATCAAAACTTAACTATTGAAATGCAATTTTTTATTAAAACTTTATTGTTGAAGGACATAATTTTAAACACGTCATTTTTTGACGGGAAAGATAGAGAACTAAGGCATCAAAAAAATTGTTTGACGGGTGTTGTGCATGGACTACAGTACCCATTCAGGAACTAACATATCTTGTAAGAAATCGGCCCAGGACCTACAAGCATTACTATTCATCTAACTAGACCCCCACAATTCCTTCATTGGAGATCGAGTTGGTTGAGTCGATTCAACGGTGGGGAGAGTCCCACTACTCCCTCCAAGTATCGGTGTTCCTAAAGCACTTGTACTCAAGTAAGACATTTCTTGATGGTTTATTCGGTCATCCTGGATTGGGTTGACCCAAATCCAACCTCGGAGTAGAAATCATATCAACGCTATCTGGTAAAGAATCAAGATTCAGTACAACACTTTGTAGAAACAAACAATTGAACACTCCGCTCTTATTGAATTTATGAACGATATGTGTATTTTAGATCATTCCCAATTGGTCCATCCTACAAACTAAATGAAATGGAAAAATAATATAACAGATTAGTTCTCAAGCTGAATTTTGAACAACTAGATGATTTTATTTCGATTTGACTCTGAAGGTGATCCCTGAATTGAGAAGGCCTTGAAAGGCCCTTCCTTATTTCCTTGTCCTAAGCATGTTCTAAGCTTTATTGATTGTATGTATCCACAATAGAGGTAGCCCTATTTCCAATTCCTTCTTAGATGATCTATATTGGATCATTATATTGTTTGTCATCTATCTTGATCCTTTCAGAGAGAAACAAACTAGAGGAAATCAACTTGCAGTGCCATTTTAGTGGTGGGTCCTAGTTTGGAAAATAAGGGTCTGGAACCTTTTGGGGCTATTTATGTTCGACAACACAGGTACTCCAACAGAGGACGAACACCTTCAGTAACCACTCACACAACCAGATCAAAGATCAACACACCGATGTTTTGACGTGGTAAAACCCTTATAGGGAAACATCCATAGCCCCATCCAACGTGACCACTTGGTGCAGTTTATTAATGCAAAAGAAAAAGATTACAGAGAGATTTTACAAGAGATTTTCTCACATTCGATCATCGGAAAATGACCCTCCATTCTCTTTAAATAGAGATCATGGACCAATAGGGTGTTAAGCCACAGATCAATGACCGTTAAGATTGAGGAGAGTATGAGTTGTCGGATCACTCTATGTCGGGAACATATCGTGACCGTCGGATTTCCTAACTACAAATGCATACTAATGCATACTAAAGAAACACACTAATAAACACACTTTTACCTAATGACACATTTAGACCAAGTAGATCTTAACTAACTCCTATGTGTCTAAATATCCTAACATCCCCTCTTAAGAACAACTTGGGATAGGATTGAAGGATTTACAATGTTGACACAATAGGAGAAGGAAGGAGGCATTAGAGCCTATCCCCCCTTAATGACAACTTCCTGAACTCCTAACATAGATAGAAATTTGGAAAAATTCACTTTTGTAAGAGACTTTGTGAAAATGTATGCAACTTGATCTTCTGTAGGGAAAAAGAGCACTTCAATAACTTGATCATGAATGATCTTTCTTATGAAGTGCATGTGTAGCTTGATGTGTTTTTTGCGCTGATGTTGAACTGGGTATTTGGTGCGCTTGATGGCACTTTGATTGTTGCAGCAAAGGTTGGTCAGATGTTGTTGTTGGAATCCAAACTATGAAAGGATCTGTCGAAGCCATAAGGATTCCTGACTTGCATTTACTGCTACTTGGTACTCTGCTTCTGCTGAAGAGAGAGCAATAGCCTGTTGTTTCTTACAGGCCCAAGTGACAAGTCCTAAACCAAGGCTGAAAACATAACCTCCAGTAGAATTCTGATCATCAGGGTCTCCAGCCCAATCTGAATCAGTGAAACCAACCAATAAAAGAGTCCCCCCTGAACTGAACTGTACCACGAACATAGTGAAGTATCCTTTTAGCTGCTTTCCAATGGATATCATGGGGTGTTTGCATATACCGAGCAACAATACCAACAACAAATGAAAGATCAGGACAGGTATGAGTCAAGTATAAGAGGCTACCAACTAACAGATGGTATAGGGTGGCATCAACTTTGGGAGAAGTACAGGTGGCAGTAAGCTTGACTCCATACTGGAAGGGAGAAGGGGTTGGTTTACAATCGTCCATGTGAAAGAGACAAAGAAGGTCACAATAATACTTAGATTGGGAAAGAAAAATTCCTTCATTGGTTTGCAAAACTTGGAGGCCAAGGAAATAGTGCAAAAACCCTAACTCTATCATTTCAAATTTTTTCTTAAGGCTGGTTTTCACATGGTTTAAAAGTTTTGAGTCACTACTAGTAAGGATAATATAATCAACATAAAGGACAAAGATTATGTGGGTTCCTACTTTATTGGTATAGACATTATGATCAGAATGGCATCTATAGAATCTGGTGTCAATAAGAAAGTTGTCCATTTTGGCATACCAAGCTTGGGGAGCTTGCTTAAGACCATAAAGAGATTTCTTAAGGCGACAAACAAGGCTAGAGTCATTTTGGACATATCTAGGAGGTTGTTCCATGTAGATTTCTTCTTGCAATTCTCCGTGCAAGAAGGTGGATTTAACATCCATCTGATGGATCTCCCATTTATGTGAGGCAGCAAGGACAAGAGCAAGGCAGATGGAATTCATTTTGTCTACGGGGGAAAAGGTTTCATTATAGTCAATTCCTTCAACTTTGGAAAATTCTTTGGAAACTAACTGAGCCTTGTGTCTTTCAACACTTCCATTTGATGCATACTTAGTTTTGTAGACCCATTTACATCTGACAAGTTTTCTTCCTTTTGGAAGAGGTACAAGATCCCAAGTATCGTTTTCCATTAAAGAACGATACTCTTCATTCATTGTTGTATCCCAATCTGGCTGACCTAAATCTTTCGCAAATGTCTTTGGATCATGAGTCTCTGAAACTTGATCCAAAAGAGAAGAGGCTTGTTGGAACTATGAACATGTCTGACGCTAATTTGAAGGATCACCGACAAGATCACCAACTTCTTCTCGTGTTGAATAGACCAATCTAGGAAGCAGAGGAGCTGGTGTTGGTTCAGGTTCAAAGGACTTATTTGGAGGAGGGTGAGCAGGCAGAGGTGGATTTTCATCCTCACTGACATCATCTGAAGAAGAAACTAGAATAGGACCAGAAGAAGGCACAAATGTCGAGGATGGATCGCAGGACGAAGAAGGCACAATCATTGAATTAGGCTTCTAGGCCTAGAGATTTTCATCAAATTTAACATCTCTTCTAATAATACTTTCATTACAATGTGGTTGAAGAAGTCTATAACCTTCGACATCTTCAGAATAACCAACAAATATACACTTCTCACTTTTAGGATGCAATGCTTTCCTTTTCTCATCAGGAATGTGATCCCATGCTATACTGTCAAATATATGGAAGTGACTTACATCTGATTTAATTTTAGTCCAAGCTTCTTCCAATGTTATACTTTTAAGAGCCTTTATGGGAGTGTGATTTACTATGTAATTTGCACAGTTGATGGCTTTCACCCAATAATTTAGATTTAATCCCTTAGATTGGATCATACAATTATCCATTTCTTTTAATCCGCGGTTATTTCTCTCAGCAACACCATTTTGTTGTGGTGTATATGGAACATTGTGTTGCATTTGGATGCCCTGTGTAGTGCAGTAACTTGTAAAATTATTGTTCACATATTCGCCTCTATTATTTGTTCTTAACCTTTGAATATGATGTCCATATTGCTTTTCTACAAGGGCCTTGTAGGCCAAAAAATTGTCAAAATATTCACTCTTAAGTTTTAATAAGTAAACCCAAGTACGTTTGGAAAAGTCATCAATGAAATTTAAGAAATCCTTGCATCCAAAAAAAGAAGGAGAAGAAAGTGCACCACACAAATCACTGTAAACAAGCTGCAAAGGGCCTGAGGTGTGCCAAGAGGCATGTTTGTCAAAACTATCTGATGATGTTTGCTGAGAACACAACCGGAACAAACACCATCTCTGCATGAAACAAGAGGAAGATCAGTCGCCATCTATTGATTACATAGTTGTTTCAATGAGCGATAGTTTAGATGACCAAACTGCTCATGCCAAAGTTTTCTCAAGTTATCACTATGAGTAACAAAAATTGATGAAAAATATGATGACCCAAAGTTTTCAAATGTGTACAACCTGGTAATATCATCAACAATTCCAATTGAAAGAACATGTGTAGGATCTTTTAGATCCTTGATTACAACTTGGTGAGGTGAAAACTCTACGGTTTTACCTTCACCTGAATGAGTGATTTGATATACTAATAGAAGGTTACAAGAAAGACTTGGAACACATAATACATCATTGAAATGACCATTTTCTACTTGAATTGTTCCAGATCCCACAACACTAAGAGATTTATCATCACCAACAAACATTTTCTTGGTGTTACATTCATTTAGAGCAGAAAATATGTCTTTATCCTTAGCCATATGATAAGATGCTCCAGAATCAATAAGCCACCCATCAGAAGAAGAAGTAGATATTGTATTGAAGGAGAAACCAGAAGAAGAAAGTGCATGTCTATGAGCAGAAGAAGAAGAAGTAGAATCAATATTGATCTTGTGCTTCTTCATCGTTGCTTCAAAAGTTGCCATATTCTTGAAACATTTGGACTCATAATGACCATCTTTATCACAAAAGTTGCAATGTATGTCAGTCTTCTTATTTTTATATTTTGCTCATTTGTCACCATTAGGAGCGGAAGTTGGTTGAGTGGGTTTGGGACTCTTATATTGCTTGTTGTTGTGGCGAGGATGTTGCTTCTTGAGATTCTTGGGTTTATCTTTTTGATGGACGACTAAGGCTTTGTTGGAGGTACCTGCGGTGTTGATCACTCCAAGTTGTACAAGTTTATCTTGCTCTCTAATCAAAGCATCACAAAAGTTCTCAAGAGTGGGTTTTTTATAAGCTGCCCCTAGAGCCTCTTGCATGGCATAAAAGGTAGATACAAACACAGAATATGCACTACCTAGCTTAGAAATAATAAGATAGATGCAATGATATTCTTCTATCTTTATCTTACATTCTTCACAGAAAGTTCTGAGTGATTTAAACTTAGATAGATAGTCTTCAATGCAAGAAAAATCACTTGGACTTAAAGTTGGTACTTGGTTTTCTAACTGTTGTGCTCGAATAATATTGTGTTTACCAAACACAGATTCAATATTTTCCCAAGCTTCTTTGGGTTTATCTATTGATTGGAGGTGGAACCTTAAATCATGAGAGATGGACATTCTGATTAATCTGTGTGCTTCATCATTCCTATTATCCCATTTGAATTTCTTATCAGCATCAGTGGGTGTTGTTTTATTTCCCAAGGTAATCCAGTACAAGCCTTTACTTCATAATAAATCTTCCATATGGGATTTCCATTGGAAGTAGTAGGTGCTAGTAAACAAAAGATTACTTGAAGAATCCATATTAAATATGTAGATAATATGGATTTAAAAACTGAAACTGATTATCTAGATGGAAAGATCTTGAAAAATTGGGCGGTTTAAAAAAACAACAGCACTGAAAACGGACTTCGGATGTGAAAGTTATTCCATTTAAAAAAAAGGCATAAACAGTAACCAAATGACCACATGATGGTGTAAGTTGCTTTATGAAGTGACCCACTTTTATAAAGAGAAGTGGGATCACTTTTACAATGAAGTTATTTTATAAAATAAAAGTTGCATGCAAAATAAATAACTCTAAAATAAAATATTAAAGCTACTTATAGTGATTCACTTTTATACTTAGAAGTGAAATACACCTTACAATTTGAGCATGAACCTTTTTTCAAAAAAGGTAATAAAAAGAGAGACTTGAACCAACTTTTAACCAAATGGGCTAGCAAAACAAATTGTATTGTTTCACAAGATGATTGGGGTTGTTGATGTTGTTGTTGTTGTTGTTGTTGAAGATGAACTTGGAGAGCATGCTAAAAAAAACTCTTTTCACACAAGAAAAAAATTTCGCTTCTCAATGACAACAAGGGTTAGATCTCGGTTAGCTTACCCGGAAGATGCACCTTTTCCTATTTGTTTATGATTTTCCAAGATCGCACAAGGCGTAGGGAAAATAGAATACGCAGATCTAAAAGAGTAGCAACCCGGAAACAAATAATACAAAACCGAAATAAAACCAAAATAATACTCTGCAAAAATTTAAAAAAAGTGTATTCAGGCTTTGTAACTCTGGATCTGACTGAAATGGTCGTATCTTAGGCAAACGGAAACCTTTTCGAGTGAAAAGAAATGTGTTCCTGACTGAAACAAGCGCTCTGGACGCAATGGAACAATCCTCTTGGCCTATAAATGTATGTAAATGATAGAAAATGGAGATGAGATAACTCTGATTCACGATCTCGATCTACAACAGGAGAGGGTCTTCAAACAACCTTTGATACCATGTTTGACAACACAGGTATTCCAACAGAGGATGAACACCTTCAGTAAACACTCTCAAAACTAGATCAAAGATCAACACACCAATGTTTTGACGTGGTAAAACCCCTATGGGGAAACATCCACGGACCCAACCAACATGACCACTTGGAGTAGTTTATTAATGCAAAAGAAAAAGATTACAGAGATATTTTACAAGAGAGTTTCTAACAATCCATCATCGAAAAATGACCCTCCATGCTCTTTAAATAGATATCATGGACCAATCGGGTGCTAAGCCACAGATCAATGACCATTAAGATCGTGGAGAGTATGAACCGTCAGATCACTCTATGTTGGGGACATATCGTGACCATCGGATTTCCTAACTACAAATGCATACTAATGCATACTAATGCATACTAAAGAAACACACTTTTACCTAACGACACATTTAGACCAAGTAGATATTAACTGAATCTTAAGTGTTTAAATATCCTAACAATCTAAGGCATCAAAATGGAATTTTTGGGGGTTAAAAATTTCCCAGCATATATCGTACTCCATGATGTTATTCCACACATTGAGACCTTTCCAATAGTGCAAAAATTGCGTCAATTGGAGCTCATATGCAAATGTTATATCTCTCACAAGTTGAACTACCATGTTGACCACCATGGTATGAGAGGATTCCACGTCAGCCCCCGTTACTCACACATATGGGGCTAGCTACATATGTAATTTTAAGAAGGTTCTAGAAGGTCCAAAACCCTATCACAATTAAGGGTTGAGGAAGTCAAACACCTACCTCTAGATGGTTATCAAGCTATGTTAAATATCGAGCCACTAGGAGGAGAAGGGCTTCCATTATTTTGCATTGTATCTTGTTCCATAGCTTAGAAAAAAATCTAAGAGTGGTATTCTATGAGCATTACATAGGAGAAGAGATTATGTGTCATCCTTACAGGCCATAGTGTCAAGGGAAACTCCAAAAAGAGTGTCTCTTTCTTTGTACTTGCCTTATTTTCATACCAAAGAAAAGAGAGCAGAGCAACCTCACCTTCTAGCTGGGTTTTCTTCCGTTTTGGGTTTCCCAGGTCATATCTTATGTTATTTGTGGATGGTTTGATTATATTTTACTGATATCTATTTTTTGTATTTTATCTATTTCATGCATAAGCAGAAGATTGGTAACTAAATATTATGAGATCTAAAAGAAAAAATAACCTTAATAGTCAAGATTTTAGTATTTTATTAGATTTGTTGTGACAAAATGTTTCAGTGGAATATCCACGATAGTTTCCAGATAATTATAAAAGCCAAAAAAGTCATCTACATGAATTGAATTAGATATATTTCTATTACTTAGTTGAATTAAGTCAATAACGTAAACAACTCTAGCCTTATCTCTTTTGGCTCTGCATTACCTAGTAGTGAAACTGCATGAACTCAATATCCATCTTTATTTTCTCTCTGTGTGGGTAAGGACCTGTTGATTTCTAAAAAGAAGTATTTAGTTATTTATTAGTCAACTTATCACTGAGTGAATATCCAATAGTGAAGATCGTTGTTTGAGCAGTAGTGAATCCAGAAGGATTCACCAGTGTGTCACAAGCTAAATTTTCTATAGTGTTTCTTCTCCCTTATTTTCTTTCCCGATTACATACTTATATATAGTATACACCTCCACAACCCCCTATCAAAATACATTCATGGGGTCTTTTTACCCAAATAATGGTCCACATATTCTCCATCGTCAAAACATCCCTAAATAATTTCAATGTTCCCCAAGGCTATAGTGTACTTTGGATTCTTATGTGCCCATCTGATAAAAGGAAATGCAACATTAATGAGAGCTTTCCACCTTGAAGCCATCCAATTGTTAGAATATCAACACATTTTGAATCCATCCAATTGTTAGCACACATGTATGTTTTTTAAGCCATTCAATTGTTAGTGTATCGACACGTCATTAGTGTATCAACATGTGTATGATGACAACTATAATAGAGTTTAATATAATTATATAGTCTTAAATCAAGTGTAATTCGATGTCAACCAATTTGGGAAGATTTAAATTATAAAATCTAACTATATGTAAATCGTGCCATTCTATCACATTGATCAATAAAACTTAAATAAATTATAACATATGATAAATTGTTCTGAACTTATTTCTAAAAAATATTCTAAACTAATAATGTTTTCAAAATGATCAAGTTTGATATACTACAAAGTAAGTAGTAATATGATAGTGAGTGTTAAGCGTCCTCCATAAGAAAATTATGAATAA
>ML781489.1:535126-557461 GCA_009831015.1 Picea engelmannii
TCCAAACTTTATAAATGTGCAAAATTTTGAACAAATATTTATGTCACTTGAAAATTCATAGCCCTCACGATAATATGATATTTAAAAATACAATGAATATGATATTTACTTATCTTGAATGATGTGATGTGAAAATCTAATTAACCCCTATACGTCAAGCATTTAGCTAATCTAAAGCATTCTTCATAAATCAAGTAATGTGAGACTCTAAATTAACCACTATCTCTTAATCATTTGGCAAATCTTAAGAACTCCTCACAAATATTTTCCAAAATGTAAAGTGACGAGTTCCAAGTTTTAGGGTGAGGTTCAGTCCCAATGCTATGGGAAAAATTCATGAAGAGTGCTTATTTAAAAAAGATAAAAAAATGAATTTAATGTGATGTAGTTATTTAATTAATTATGCCGAAGGCATATATTAGGGTAAAGTTTTTTAGAAAACTTGTCAATCAGTTGACAGGTTTTCTAAAACCATCCCTTCGAAACTGTTAGCAATCAATTAGAAATATTTAATTTTTTTTCACATCCAGTGGTCTATCACGTCTTGTCACCTCACACCTCCACCACCTCACTGCTACCAGCTAGCCAACATGTCGCTTCATCTCGCTTGCTCGTGTTCGATCCCCACTCCCTCCAATCCTCCACTTACTACTTCATATTTATTGCTCGTGTTTGATCCCCACTCCCTCCAATCCTCCATTTCCTACTTCATCTTTCCTACTCGTGTTCGATCCCCACTCCCTCCAATCCACGCCCTAGGGAAAGAATTTATCTGCTTCGTGGCTTGGCCTCTTTTCTCTTGGTGTTTGACCTTTTTTGATCGGTCGATCCTGTCTATGAAAACTTGAGTCTTATGCCTGAAAAAAGTGCTTTGTTTCCTGAAAATCAACTACTCTTGCATCTAAATAAAATCCCATACTAATACCAAAGCTAGGGAGTAGGGAAATTAACAGGAAGGAATGTCCTGCTTGGGCTTTTATGACCACTACGTACCTATTTGAGAAATTGAAACCATGAGTTTCATATATATCTTCTATTTTCGTAACAATTAATATGCAATTGGAATCTGTTCAGCTATAGTTATTGACCAGCAAAATACTCAGTGAAGTGAGAGTGTCTTTCTCCCCGAAGACATCGACTGTCTAGAAACGCGATTTGCACTGCAGTCCATACTCAATGAGGATTCCATGAGAGGTATTATTTTCTACTTAATATCCTTTTAATGTGATATTGCTCTCGCTCCAGGAAATCAACAATGGGTATGCGAATTAATACGTGCATTTTAATGTGATATTGTCGTCGCTCAAGGAAATCAACAATGGGTATGTGAATTAATATGCGCATAGATGATGATGAATTTTGTTGATGGGTGTGAAGCCCTGAATGAGTCATGTTCTGGTTTCTAATAGACTGGTACTAGTTTTGTTGGGATTCCCTGAAATATCATCTAGTACTCGTTTTGTTGGGATCGCCCGAAATATCATTAGAGGAAGACATGGATCCTGGTCTTGCCGCTGACATACTCTGAAAAATTTATTTTTCTTCTTCGATATAGAAAAATATTGCAATCTTTCCATCTCTCTGTGCAACCTTTGAAAATTTTCTTCCTTTGCTTCGATATAGAAAAATATTGCAATTTTTATTGATGTAATGTCATGTACTATTAACAATTCACAAATTTATATCTCACATTCAAACACATTTGTTCAGGCCAATAAAAGTTTTTAAATGCAGCGAAGGGTAGCATATTTTTTATGGTTGCGTTTATTAATGGGGTGACGAGATTTTGGGTGGCTTCGAGTTTACGTGGTGAGCATGCATCCGCCTACCACATTTCCTACCGTCTTAGTTATGTTTTATCTTGCTTGCATATGGAAAATGGAGAGTCCCAAGTGTCATCATTTTAAGGAACTGTCACCCTATAATTTATGTGTAAATCGTAGATGGGCCAAAATATTGTTAAGCAATTGGGGTTTTGGTATTTTCATATGTTTGGACTTTGAAATATATTTAATTATTAAGGTAAAAATTGTTTCCTAAAAGGGTTAAAAGTAATTTGATACAGTGGGATTGTTATGTCGAAGGCATATATTAGGGTTAGGTTTTCTAAAACCATCCCTTTGAAACTGCCAGCAATCAATTCAAACTATTTAATTTGTTTTCACCTCCAGTGGTTTGTCACGTGTTGTCACCTCACACCTCCATCGCCTCACCACTACCAACTAGCCAACATGTTGCTTCATCTCGCTTGCTCTTGTTTGATCCCCACTCCCTCCAATCCTCCATTTCCTACTTCATCTTGTTTGCTCGTGTTTGATCCCCACTCCCTCCAATTCATGCTCTAGGGCATAGATTTCTCTGCTTCGTGGCTTGGCCTCTTTTCTCTTGGCATTTGACCTTTTCTATTCGATCGATTTTTTCTGTGAAAAATTGAGTCTTCTGCTTGAAAAAAGTGCTTTGTTTCCTGCAAATCAACTACTCTCGTGTCTAAATAAAATCCCATACTAATACCAAATCTAGGGAGCAAGGAAATTAACAGGTAGGAATGTCCTACTCGAGCTTTTCTGACCACTCAGTACCTATTTTAGAAATTTCAAGCATGAGTTTCATATCTATCTTCTATTTTCATAACATTGAATATTCAATTGGAATCCGCTAAGCTACAATTATTGACTAGCAAAATACTTAGTGAAGTGAGAGTGTCTTTCTCCCCGAAGACATCGACCATCCAGAAACGTGATTTTCACTATAGTCCATACTCAATGAGGATTCCATGAGAGGTAATATTTTCTAGTTAATATCCTTTTAATGTGATATTTCTCTTGCTCCAGGAAATCAACAATGGTACATGCGAATTAATATGCGCCTTTTAATGTGATATTGTCATCGCTCAAGGAAATCAACAATGGGTATGTGAATTAATATGCGCATAGATGATGATAAATTTTGTTGATGGGTGTGAATCCATGAATTATTCATGTTCTGTTTTCTACAGACTTGTACTAGTTTTGTTTGGCTTCCCTGAAATATCATCTGGTACTGGTTTTGTTGGGCTCGCCCGAAATATCATTGGAGGAAGACATGGATCTTGGTCCAGCCACTGCCATATCTCTGTGCAAACCCTGGAAAATTTCTTCTTTTGATTTGATATAACAAAATATTGCAATCTTTCCATCTCTCTTTGCAACCTTTGAAAATTTTCTTCTTTTGCTTTGATATAGCAAAATATTGCAATCTTTACTAATGTGAGGTCATGTACTGTTAACGATTCACAAGTTTATATCTCACATTCAAATACATTTGTTCAGACCAATAAAAGGTTTTAAATGTAGCGAAGGGTAGAATATTTGTTACAGTTGCGTTTATTAATGGGGTGACAAGAGTTTGGGTGGCTTCGAGTTTACGTGGTGAGTATGGAACCGCCTACAACATTTCCTACCATCTTAGTTGTCTTTTTCTCTTGCTCGCATATGGAAAATGGAGAGTCCCAAGTGTCATCTATTGATACTGAGAGGGGGGTGAATCAGTATCAAGTACAATTTAAAAACTTTTTTAAACTTATACTTTCAAGGGAAGTAATGACTTCCAAAGGTAGCTATAGCTTCCAAATGTAAAGGGAGGGATAAACCTCCAAGAGGAAGATACAATCCTCAAATATCAAGAGAGAGTTGAACTCTCCATCCTTTCCCCTTCCTTCCACCAAAGAATATATGAGAGATAATAAAACTTTACATTAAACCATCACCATCAACCAAGCATCACATAGAGCCTGATAATGCTTCATGAGACTTCTTCAATTTATGAAATTCTTCAATTCTTGGAGTACTCTGATTTTATCATTTACTTAAGATCTAAAGTGAATGATTTTGTATTGATTGGAGTGCATGATTTGATTTTCCTGTTGCAGACTAGGGTGTTTTTCCATTCTATTGTTCGCTTTTTCATTGTCTTTGTAAACTATGGGTAAGTGTGTAGGATTATTATGTGTATTTTTCCTAAAAAAGGAAATCTTCAAAATAATATCAATATCTCCTATCTCAGCAAAACGTAGAAAATAGAGAACATAAAAGGTTGCCCTTTCCACATAATGAAAAGTAACGGAAATGGAGACAAACCCTAAATTGCATTGTGAAACCTACTTCATTGGGAAAAAAAAGGCAAGGCCAAAAATTCTAAAATACTTTTTAAAAACTTAAAACCTAAATTAATTTAGTAGACCCAAATTAACTTATTAGTAGACTTGAATTAACTTATTCTACTAAGTTCTGCATCTTTAGAAACATTTTTAACATATATGCTCAGGTATGTTGAGAAAAATGTGTTGAGATCATAAATAGATCATGAATCTATTGAACACTTTAGCAAACCATAATCCATAGTAAACCTTGAACATAAATATTACATAAAGAAATGAAAACTTCCTCAAATTACTTCGGCATTTTCATTCTCTCGTTTAGGAATTATACTAATATTTAATACTAGCATACCCCTGAAGCGGGGGAAAGAAAATGCCAAATTGTTGTGGTGATTACAATGTGGAAAGAGAAGAGGTGTTTCTTTTGGATGAAATATGAGTAATGAATAGAGGATCCATTCAACAACTACATTTGTTTCTTATTCATTAGTATGCAGATGGTAGTTGTGTATAGTGCCCCAAAAAATAAGATTCCAACAAGTTGATCATAAATGGACATATGGTGAGAGGAATATTAGATTAAGAGGGAATTGGGGTGATTATTACTTATTGGTACATTTTCATGGGTAGTTGATACAACTTAAGAAAAGTGTGAATAAAATTGGGTGAGATGGGATCAATAGGTTAGAGTGCACAAAAACCAAAGAAGATGTTGCTCGCTCGCACATATGCTATAATTGATGGTCATTTCAGTTGACCCGTCTCGAATGATAAATTAACCTCTCCACAATATTTTACACATTCATGTTACTTGTAAACATTCAATGACAATGTGTTGATACGTCGAGTATGAATTGACATTAAATTCCCCTCTAGATGAAATTATTTTATTACCCATGTGATTGTTAGATGAATCACCTCCAATTAAATATAATTTAATACTGGTAACTCTTTCATGGGAAATAGAATCCAAGAAACTTCAACTAATCCTATCCCTAATCAAGTTATCAAAAATTATTTTCATTTAAGAAATATACAATTTAGATTAGTTTGTAGGTTGCTTTTGTTAAGACATGTTCTCATGGTTCAATCTCATTCTATTTTAACAAGGTTGTGTTTGTAGAATATACATGTACCAAAGAGATATTTCCATGTAGTTTAGATTGTTGAAGAGAATACACATACTTAAGACAAATTGATTGAAAATGGTTTTCAAATTTTGGGGTTACTTTAAATATCACCCACATTTAACATATGATGTTTAATGCAGTAAATCTTAAAAAACCACATCAAAGAAAAAAAATCAAAACATGGGGAAAGTCTCGAAGTTTAGTGTTATTATTTTATTTAATCCTATGTTGACTGCTTTGAGGAAAGTTTAGCGTTCTAGCTCCACGTGAGAAGCCAATACACTTAAAAATAAACATGTAATGAAAAATAAAAGAAGATGAGATCCAACTTAACCTAGACATAGCTTAAGGATCAAGTAGTTTGATGTAGTTCTATCTTTTATAGGATTAATTGGTAGATCCAGGATTAATATTGTTCGTTGTTAGTGTATTCTCGTTAAGGTGTTGATTAACACTTTTTTTTTGGGTGTGCATTTGTTGACGTTGATAATTTCAACGCACAGTTTTTATTTTTTATTTTTTTATAGTATCAATTGGTAGATCCAGGATTAAGATTGTTCATTGTTAGTGCATTCTCATTACGGTGTTGATTAACACTTTATTTTATTGGTGTGCAGTTGCTCACGTCAATAATTTCAGTGTTGGATTTGGTGGTGGTGGCAGGTTTGGCGGTGGTGGTGGGCTAGTAGGAGGATTTGGTGGTGGAATTTGCAAGGTTAAAGGAATTGGAAAAGGTGGAGGAATCGGTGTAGTTATTGGAAAAGGTGGAGGAATCGGTGGAGTTATTGGAAAAGGAAGTGGATTTTGAGGCATGATTGGAAAAGGTGGAGGAATCAGTGGAGGTTTGGAAAAGATGGATGAATTAGTGGAGTGTTGGAAAAGGAGGTGGATTTAGAGGCAGGATTGGAAAAGGTGGTGGAGTTCGAGGGAGTAGAAAAGGTAGAAGGGGAAGAATTGGGAAAGGTGGTGGATTTGGAGGAGGTCACAATGAAGGGATCGGTGGAAAGATTGGAAAGGGTGGAGGATTTGGAGGGGGCCACAATGGAGAGATTAGATATGTCATGAAGAAGGAGTCGGGCCCTACACCACTTTATGGGAGAGAAATTTCTCAACTACTATACCCTGGCGATGGAGGGCATGATGGGGGAAGAGCGGGAGGAGGAGTTGAAGCGGGATTTATGTGTTTGACGAGGAAGAAGACCATTTTATATACGTTGGGGAGTTGAAGAGCGTTTTGAGACCAAACGTAATTCACACTTAAATCCTCACAAGGGAAGCAGTAGCAACAAATGTCTTGAATACATTGATATTTCAACACCTGTGGAGTTCGATCTTAGGACCCCCTCCACCACACTGAAGTGTCTGAGTGTGGGAGATTTTTTATTTCTATGCAAGAGGTTTCTAGTTCAGGTTCTGTGGTTATATATTGATATCCCAACTCTTGTGAGGTTCAATATTGAGACTTCTCAATGTTGAAGCTTCTTCCTTTTTGTGAAAGAGGTTTAGAGTTCAATTTCTTTTTCTTTTCCATCAATGGAGGCAGGGGAATTGTTGAGAGGACGATTCCTTTATATGTTTTTTTCATCTATTTGTTCCATATTAAAACATTCCACATATCATAGTATTTGTTTTGTAGACCTACCACCTATTGCATTGTTTTTCTTTTTAACTTTGTTTGTTGGCTTGTGGGTGATGAGTTTCAGGGCCTAAGGATCCTAGCTTCAATTTGACTTGATAATGCTTCTAATGTTATTGTTATTCTCACTCTTCCTTTTTCTCATGACATTATCTGCCAAGAGCATCACTCTAGCTAGAGATATTGTACATCTTTCAATACGTATAGTGAAAATGGATGAAAGAGGGGCGGGATGAAATCTATTACATCATTGATGAGAGAAAGAAGCAGATGGATAATTGTCCATTCATGGAGAGACTGAAAAGGATGTGATAGTAATATTTGTATACATGTTGGGAGTCTCCATTCTTCTTGAGGAACGATTAAGTTATACGAGGAAGGTCCTTTCAATGTAAATTCATTTTAAACTTGTTTTGATATTATCTAAACTATAAGAATATTGATTCATATACCTTATGAGAATAAAGAAAGGTAGGGTCATTAATATAGTACCTCTGACCAAATGTCAGAATCTAGGAAAGTTAGAACATATCTAATCATCATTTATCTTTGACCCATCATTGTACCACCTCACCATGTCATTTGTAGCCATGTCTCATTAGTCTTCATAAGGCATCACACTACCTAGACTGTTTCACCATAGAAGAAGTAGACCGAGGCTTCATCATTGAGCCATGTCAACGGAGATTGTTTTTTGGGAAAAATATTTTCATCTCTTTTCAATGCATATACTATGATTTGATTGTTATTGATTTTTAATCTTAAGAGAAGTTAGGTAACTACAAAGGGATGACAACGTCCATGGAATATATGGAATTTAAAAAGGGCACAAAAGATTCCCACTATAGTTTAAAAAAAATAAAATCTTTTGTAACATATACACTTTGCATTAAGCACCCAAAATGAACAATAGTAGCCATGGAGTGAGTTATGCTTAGGATTATTGTGATGATAATTTGAACAATAAGTAAATTTCCCTTGGCTTCAACAATCCTTTGACCTTCTACAACTTGGTTATGATGCTAGAGATTGGTGCCCATCATTGCATGTAATGTAAACTCTAGAAAACCAGCTTAGAAATCAGTTTATATAGCCAAGGAAACCAACTTTTCAATTTTTTGTGAGAGTAGAACCAAATACAACCATAGCAAGAGAGCCATAAACCATGTTTTCATTTCCATATTTCTCAAAGCCAATTACGATAGCCTTGTGATTGAATCCTTCAATGGACACAAAAACCCTATATCCCATTCAAGAATAGAAAAATTAACATTGCATGTAACACCCATGTTTCCCCCAGTTTGTAAATATAACTATATTGGCCAAGAGACTATTGCAAACTCGATATGTGTGAATGTTTCATTTGATGAACCTTTGTATAAAAGGTCAATTAATGTAATTTATGTTATTAATAGAAAATGTCTAAGTGTTGCATAACTGCTGAAAGGAGGGTTTGCCAAGATAGACCACAGATGCTATGAGAGAGATGGTGAGGGGAACCAGGAATGGTTGAGATAACCCCCACAAAACCAGTACCTTGCTGGATTTAATTGCTCAGGACAAGAATAGTCCTTTGACTCAGGGATGAATTACAGTCAGGCTGGTAGGTGGGAAGACCTCCTCAAGAGTTAATGAGGGGATGGGGCAGAGTGCCCATATGAAAGGATTTCAAACCTGACCATGGACTGGGAATTTAGGCCACACACATTATTGTTGAGGAAGGAAATAAAGGAAGGCATGGTGGGCATAGGAAGAGTTGCGAAGAGAAGCAGAGAAGAGATACTAAGCTCTCGGGTTCGAGGAAGAACTGAGAAATGAACATGTTCTAGTCGCAGGATGTGGCTAGCAGGTTTATGATACAAGCTGATAAAAAAGGGTGCTGAGTGACTGAGGAAGTACTCAGGCAAGCCTTATTGCTTGGTATAGAGAGAACCCATTTCAAAGATCCCGTGGAAGGAGGAGAGTAACCTCCATCCCTGACTTCTGCTGAGTCGGAAGAAAGAATTCTCTCTCGGAGCATCGTGGTCTAGCTTGGGGGTGGCCAGTGGTAAATCTGTTAGGAGTGATTGATCCTATGGTTGCGTGGAAACAGGCACCCCTTTCAGCAGTTGCATCACATCGCCTGGTTCTAATAGATGTTTCCATACTTTGTGTTTTGAAATGGAATAGTGAATGAATGCATGTATTTATACATCTAAGAATTGTTTGTGTATTGAATGATCAAATTCTGTGTATGCATTTATCTTCTGGTGGACTTATGCTTCTGATTGATCACCTATATGCCCAGCTTATCCCTCGATATGTCGTGGGACGTAAACCTATAGGACGGTCGACATAAAAAGTATTGCTTCAATCTGGCCTTGTCCATCTGAAGAGGATATCTTCTTCAGACTCCTTATTGTGCAACCGGAATATCATGCCCAAGTCCTTAACAACCTTATGATGAAGAGATTTGTGTTTAACTCATGAGAGCTTAGAAGGACCCATATGACCAACACCCAGAAACCCTATGCTAATCTTAAGGGAGACAAGTCCTTCTGGCTTCGGAGCTACGGAAGTCCAGGACTTCAGAGTATTGTCGGCCCTAATAGCCACAAACTAGTCAAAGGTGACCGAGAGTCACGGTTACATGTAAGGTTGACCGGCATTGGGTGGGTTCCCTAGTGGATAGATGAACCTATCTTACCGACTAGACCGTGATCCAACTCCCCATCAAGAAGTAGTGTGAGCCACCGATCAAGAGCATTCGGGGGTTCCCTCAGCCGTTGGATCTACACTGAGAAGACTTCTACGAAGTTCTACTTCAAGAGAATAGAGATGTTATAGAATCAAAATACCCAAACACCAAAGTTATGAAGTAAAGGAAAGCCATAGATTTGGGGGGAGATTGTCAGGAGCCCCGCTTACTATCTGATCATTCAGGAGGAGGGAACCACACACGGTACTTCAATGAAGTCCTTCAGGAGAGTTGAGTGGCAGTAAAGCAAAAACCCCCAAAGGTCGGAGCCGTGAAGTGACCAGAACCATCGATCTAGGGATACTTCAGGTTCTTTCCTAGCCGTCGGATTTACGGTGTAGTCAGCTCGGCGTTGACTGCTTCAGGAGGGCAGGGGTTTTGTAACGCCAAAACTCCTGAAGGTCAGATCCCCGAAGTGACCAGTACCGTAGATCTAGGGATACTTTGGGTTCTTTCCTAGCCATTAGATTTACGGTGTAGTAAGCCCAGTGTTGACCACTTTAGGAGGACAGGGGTGTTGCAACGTCAAATCCCCCGAAGGCCAGAGTCGCGAAGTAATGTGGACTGTGGATCTAAGGATCCTTCAGGATCCCTCTCAGTCGTCGATAAACAGGGGACGTGTGGCGCTATATCCTTTAGTTCAGAGATTGGGCACTCTAATGAATTTGAGGTGTGGTGTGTCGAAAATCTCTGAAGCCTAGAGTAAAGAGAGTCATCGATTCGAGGACACTTTGGGACTTTTCCTATCTGTCATATCTAGGTTGTGGTTAGCCAAGCACTGACCAACTCCGGGAGAAAAGAGGATTTTTGCATCGTAAAACTACCGAAGTTCAGAGTCGCGAAGTAACGTTAGTCGTGGATCTATGGATCCACATGGCTGGATCTCAACCTTGAGATTCAAGGGATGTTAGAAGGCTCTCAGTATGTTGTGATGTGGCAAGCTGATGTCACCAGGGTGACATGGACCCACAATCGATGTGCCACGTGTCAACTCGATCTATGTTTTTCGTAGACCCTATATGCCTATTCGAACGTGACACATGTCACCCTTGGCCCTTCTACGTGCTAGCCCCTGGTACGTGCCCGCCTAGCCAAAGTGGTTGGTGAAGTGACCGAGACTCCGGGAGTCTGGGACTTCAGGACTCTGGAGGATTTGGGGTGTAGCAAACTCCAAGAATCCGGGACTTCGGGACTTCGGAGGATTTGCAGTGTAGCAAACTCCGAGAGTCGGGGACTTCGGGACTCTGGAGGATTTTTGGTGTAGCATTATAGAGAGACCCAAAAGACCCAAAGGTCAGAACCACATGGCACATTTACGTGACTTCGGGATTTTGGGACTCCTAAAGGTCTCATGCGTAGATAGGAAGGAGGCGTTTAGCATCGAAGTGTCGAAGAGGCGAAATGTCAAATTTCTTGTTGGCCTACATGTTAGACACCTGTGTGTTAGATGAAGATTGAGTCCAGTCATGGGATCAGATGATGGATGGACTTCCACCATGGATTAAGGAACTTGGGGACAATACGTGTGAGGTGGAATCACGTGGATGCCACGTGGCCTCAACCAATGAACACCCGAAGAACTTTGGGAAGCCATACATGCAACCCAGAGCTCGGATTTGAGCCTCATAGTAGTCATTAGAACTCTACGGGTAAGTAGAAGAGGATAAAGATGATGGATAGAGGATTTGAGATGTTAAGGAGAGCGAAACTTTGATGCCCCATCCCTAAGAAAGTTACTCAGGGGTCGGGTGTGTTACAAATTGGTATCAGAGCATGGTTACAACACTTGGCCTGCTTGGGCTCATGGATGAGTTGCGTGAAAACCATATTTAAAGGAATTTTAAGGGAGACACCCTATATTACCTATTTCCTAAAGAGTCTGGTTAAACTGTTACTGAAGAAAATAATGAAACTTTCTACTGTGTGTGTGTATTTAAGAAATATGAACTATGTGTTGTTCATAAACCAATAGACTGTTGGCTAACAGTAAGTGTTTTTTCAGCACTCAAGCAGTCATTAAATCACGGGTGAAATACAAGTATAAAGGATGGTGACGCGCCATGAAGTGGGGGATGGCTCTCATAATAGACATGAATAATCTGATGAAAGCAAGGCAGTGTAAACCCCTCTGGATCTGGCTGAAACTATAAGGAGCCTCATGGCCAAATTATAGAGTTGCAAGGCCGAAAACGAAAGGTTGATAAAGGAGAAAGAAAAACAAATGGAAATTAATGCAGTCTTGTTGTAGAGCTTATCCAATATATAGAGGAAGCTACAACATGGACCCATAACCAGTCAGGTGGACCGACGACATACAAAGGGAAGTCAAATCCCACCTGAGATACAAAAAAATGGTCCCATAAGTGGCCACACTAAGAGGAGTACCTCGAGGAAGGTCCAACCTGGAGGTAGGAGACACTCATCGAGAGAATCCTTTGGAGAGGAAACTAGCAACTCCGAGGGATATTCTACTAGCAAAGCTAGTTCGCATTCTCAAAGGAAAGGAAAGAAGCGAAAGCATTCCAAAAGTCATGATCCTGAAGAGTTCAAGAAATCCAAACCACCCTCTTTCAATGGAGATATTCAGAAAGGGGAAGAGGCAGAAGCTTGGCTGCTTGGTTTAAAGAATTACTTCAGAGTCCATGACTACTCTGAAAACTTGAAGGCTCGAATAGCCATCTTCAACCAGAATGGAAAGGCTTCCATTTGGTGGGAAGACCTTAGGAATGTGAAAGGAATCCATGAGAAGGACATGTCATGGAAACAGTTTGAGAAACACTTCAAGAAGAAGTAACTATCCAAGAAATAATTTGATGGGAAGACAAAGGAGTTCTATGAACTCGGGCTGGGACAACTCACCATAGAGGAATATGTCATTAAATTCCTTGAGCTGCTAAGGTATATACCCTACATAAAGGATGAAAAGGTAAAAGTGCAACGATTTATTAGTGGGTTACCTCAGACCTATCGGGACAGGATTGAGTTTGACGATCCAAGGACCTTAGAAGACACTATCTGGAAGGCAAGGTATTGTTATGAACAGTTCAGGATTCAGACAGAACCTCGCAAGGACTGGAAGAAGAAAAGTAGTTCGGGATTCAAGAAGAAGGATTTTAAATTCTCAAGATTTAAGAACTATGAGAAGGGTTCTAGGATGAGCCTTCCTACTAGAAGTGTGTATCAGTAAAATTTCCCCTCTCAGAGTAGAAATAAACCTTTTGAAGAAACCCCGGGAAATAGTGATAACCCAAAGAAGGAACCCTTGAAATGTTGGGGTTGTGGAGAAGAACATCTACTAAGGGATTTTCCACACAGGCAACAGAATAGTAGGCGATTCTACAATATCCAAGAAGCTACCATAGTCAATGATGTGGCTAGAAGTATGCCACAGATTTATGCAGCCTTGGCTAATAACCAAGCTGACCACCAAGCCTCAATGGTGGAGATGGAAGGTATGATCGCCAACCGTCTAGTTTCTATTTTAATTGACCCTGGTTCTATTTTGAGTTATGTGACCCCTCAAACTATTGATAAGTGTAAACTTCAACCAATTAGACATGTTAAGCCATGGTTAGTACAACTAGCCACTGGGACCAAAAGAAAAGTAATAGAGGTCATACCATCTTTCCAATTCATTATGGATGGATTGCCCACCCAAGCAACCCTTAACATACTTCCCCTAGGATCTCATGACCTGTTGGTTGGCATGGACTGGTTAGCCACTTATAAAACCAAGTTGTATTGCTACCATAAAACTTTGGAGTGTGAAAATGAAGAAGGGAGAAAAATAACCATTCAAGGGATTCAGAGGCATGTCTTAATGAGATGAATATCAGCCCTTCAAATGAAAAAGTATTGTAGGAAGGGATGCCCTCTATATGCAATACATGTGTTGGAATATGTTGAGGATGAAAAACCAAACCTAGGGGACCACCCCTTATTAAGAGAGTATAAATATGTGTTTCCATAAGAGGTATCGGGTCTACCTTCGAGGAGATACATTGACTTCTCCATAGAACTTGCACCAAGAACAGTGCCAGTGTCTAGAAAGCCCTATAGGATGAGTACACTATAGCTAGTTGAGCTCAAATTACAGCTAAAGGAGATGATGGACAAAGGCTACATCCAACCCAATGTGTCTCCATGGGGAGAACTCACCTTGTTTGTGAAAAATAAATATGGCACACTCCAACTGTGCATAGATTATAGACAACTCAATAAGACAACCATAAAGAACAAGTATCCCTTACCAAGAATTGATGACTTGTTTGACCAATTAAGGGGTGCTTCCATTTTCTCAAAGATTGTCTTAAGGTATGGATACCATCAAGTCCGAATCAAGGATGAAGACATCCACAAAACAGTCTTCAAGACAACATATGGTCACTATTAATTTGTGGTGGTGCCATTTGGATTAACCAATGCCCCCACCAATTTTATGTTCTTGATGAACTATGTACTCAGAAAAATCCTAGGCACATTTGTATTGGTTTTCATTGATGATATCCTAATATACTCCAAGTACAGAGAGGATCATGAAGAACATCTTAAATTAGTGCTTCAAGTACTAAGAGAGCATCAACTCTATGCTAAGTTTTGCAAGTGTGACTTTTGCCAGAAGCAAGTACAATACTTAGGCCATGTTATTTCTAAAGAAGGAGTGGCAGTAGACCCTAACAAGATCAGATCTATCATGGAATGGCCTACCCCAAAGGATGTATATGATATTAGGTCCTTTATGGGCTTAGAAGGATACTATAGAAGGTTCATAAAAGGATTTTCCAAGATCAGTTGCCCAATCACTGCCCTTCAAAAAAAGGGGGTTAAATTCACTTGGACATCAGAATGTGAAGAAATATTTCAAGAACTGAAATACCTTCTAACCCATGCACCTATACTGAAGATTGCAGATCCTGATGATGACTTCCTCGTGTGTACAGGTGCCTATAAGGAATGACTCGGAGGAGTCTTTATGCAAGAAGGATGTGTAATTTGCTACGAATCCATAAAATTGAATGAGCATGAAATCAATTACGTGACCCATGATCTAGAGTTGGTTTCCTTAGTGCATGCTTTAAAAAAGTGGAGGCATTACCTCCTGGGTATGAGATTTGTACTTATGACAGACCATTGTGGGTTGAGGCACCTGTTTGATCAACCAAAACTCAATGCTAGACAAGCTAGGTGGATGGCTCTCCTTAGTGAGTTTGATTTCTAAATCAAACACATAAAAGGAAAGGAAAATAGGGTGGTCGATGCCCTTAGTAGAAGTGTGAAAATGATTCACCTGGTAGTGGTAAGCACCTATGAAATGGATGTCAGGGAGAGAGTCGGGAATGCACAAGAAACATATTCTTTTTTCAAGACCGTGACGTCATACCTAAAGCAAGAGCCCACAGGGCTAAAGTATGAAGGCTATCAGATGCTTGATGAAGGTCTGTTGACTTATAGAAACGGATTGTATATTCCAAGTTGTGACGACTTGAAGAGGTTCATAATGGATGAACTATACAAGAGACCATATAATGGTCACTCAGGTTATCAAAAAATGATCACGGCCACTAGGAAACAATTCTATTGGTCTGGATTGAAAAGGGACATTGCTGACTATCTATCTAAGTGTCTAGAATGCCAACAAGTTAAGGCAGAACACCAGCACCCAACAGGGTTGTTACAACCTCTACCAATTCCAGAATGGAAATGGGAAACCATCTCCGTGGATTTCATCACCGGATTACCAAAATCGACCAAGCAAAATGATGCCATCATGGTAGTGGTGGAAAAATTGAGCAAGCCTACTTACTTTGTTCCTTTCAAGTCAACTTGCAAGACAATAGATATTTCCAACATCTTCATGAAGGAGATATTTAGATTGCATGGCATGCCTAGGGATATTATATCTGACAGAGACACCAAATTTACTTCAAGCTTTTGGAAATCCTTAATGGTTGGTTTTTAGACTAAATTGTTTTTTAGCACAGCCTATCACCCTCAAACGGATGGACAGATAGAAAGAGTGAACCAAATATTAGAAGAAATGTTAAGGATGCATGTAATGCATCAGCCTAAGAAGTTGGAAGACTACCTGCCATTGGTAGAGTTTGCCTACAAAAATGGTTATCAAGAGTCATTGAAGATGATCCCTTTTGAAGCCCTCTATGGTAGATAGTGCAAGATTCCAATCAGTTGGAGTAATCCAGTGGATAGAATTACAGTCGGACCCAACATGCTGAAAGAAATGGAATAACAAGTGATTCAGTTTAAGCAAAATCTAAAAACTGCTAAGGATAGACAGAAGAGTTATGACGACAAAAAGAGAACTCCCAGAGATTTCAAGCCAGTAGACCATGTCTATCTCGGAATTAGACCAAGGAAGAGTTCCCTGAGAATGGGAGCTTTTGCCAAGATGACACCCCGATATTTTGGAACCTTTGAAATCTTAGATAGAGTGGGACATGTAGCCTATAAGCTATCACTTCCTCCCATAGTGAAGGCACATAATATTTTCCATGTTTCGTTATTGAAGAAATATGTACATGATTCTAATCATATAATTGACTGGTATGTGATTCAGGTGGAACCGGAGGGAGAATTCCTAACAGAACCTCAATGCATACTAGACAGGAAGGAAACCTCACTCAGGAACCGAACCATTGCACAGTTCAAGGTCCAGTGGAAACACTTTGGCCCAGATGAGGCTACCTGGGAAATGGAGGATGCCATGAAACAAGCATATCCATCTTATTTACTTCTGTATATACAGAGCACATTGACAGATAGAACATTGAGGACGATGTTCCTTTAAGGGCGAGGGGATTGTAACACCCATGTTTCCCCCAGTTTGTAAATATAACTATATTGGCCAAGAGACTATGGCAAACTCGATATGTGTGAATGTTTGATTTGATGAACCTTTGTATAAAAGGTCAATGAATGTAATTTATGTTATTAATAGAAAATGGATAAGTGTTGCATAACTGTTGAAAGGGGGGTTTGCCAAGATAGACCATGGATGCTATGAGAGAGATGGTGAGGGGAACCATGAATGGTTGAGATAACCCCCACCAAACCAGTACCTTGCTGGATTTAATTGCTCAGGACCAGAACAATCCTCTGGCCCAACGATGAATTACAGTCAGGCTGGTAGGTGGGAAGACATCCTTAAGAGTTAATGAGGGGATGGGATAGAGAGCCCATCTGAAAGGCCTTCAAAACCGAACACGGACTGGGAATTCGGCCCTCGGGCCACATGCAATGTTGTTGAGGAAGGAAAGAAAGGAAGTTGTGGTGGGTAGAGGAAGAGTTGCGAAGAGAAGCAGAGAAGAGAGACTAAGCTCTCAGGTTCAAGGAAGAACTGAGAAATGAACGTGTTCTGGTCACACAATGTGGCTAGCAGGGTTATGATACAAGCTGATAAATGAGGGTGCTGAGTGACTGAGAAAGTACTCAGGAAGGCCTCCTTGCTTGGTATAGAGACAACCCGTTGCCAAGATCCTATGGGAGGAGGAGAGTAACCTCCATCCCTGACTGTTGCTAAGCCGGAAGAAAGAATTATCTCTTAGAGAATCGTGGTCTAGTTCAGCAATGGGCAGTGGGAAATTCGTTAGGAGTGACTGAGCCTATGTTTGGGTGGAAACATGCACCCTTTTTAGCAGTCACATCACGTCAACTGGTTCTGATAGTTGTTTCCATACTTTGTGTTTTGAAATGGAATAGTGAATGAATGCATGTATTTATACATCTAAGAATGGTCTCTGTATTGAATGATCAAGTTATGTGTATGCATTTATCTTCTGGTGGAATTATGCTGATGATTGATCGCCTATATGCCCAGCTTATCCCTCGAGATGTCATGGGACGTAAACCTGTAGGACGACCTAGATAGAAAGTATTGCGTCAATCTAGCCCTATCCGTCTGAAGAGGATATCTTGTTCAGACTCCTTGTTGTGCGACTGAGATATCATGCCCAAGTCCTTAACAACCTTATCATGAAGAGATTCACGTGTAACTCGTGCGATTTTAGAAGGACCCATATGAACAACACCCAGGAACCCTATGCTAAGCCTAAGGGAGCCAATTCCTTCTGGCTTCGGAGCTTCAGAAGTCCGGGACTTCGGAGTATTGTCGGCCCTAATAGCCACAAACCGGCCGAAGGTGACCAAGAGTCACGGTTACCTGTAAATTTGACCGACATTGGGTGGGTTCCCTAGTGGATAGATCAACCTATCTTACCGACTATACTGAGATCCAACTCCATGTTGAGAAGTAGTGTGAGCCACCGATTGAGAGTGTTCGGGGGTTCCCTCAACCATTGGATCTACACCAAGAAGACTTCGATGAAGTTCTACTTCGGGAGAATAGATATGTTATAGCATCAAACTCCCCGAATGATGAATTTACGAAGTAAAGGAAAGCTGTAGATTTGGGGGGAGATCTTCAGGGGCTCTACCTACTGTCTGATCATTCAGGAGGAGGGACCCACACATTGTACTTTGAAAAAGTCATGCTTCAGGAGAATCGAGTGGCAATAAATCCAAAACCCCCGAAGGCCAGAGCCGGGAAGTGACCAAGACCATCGATCTAGGGATACTTTAGGTTCTTTCCTAGACGTCAGATTTACGATATAGTCAGCCCAATGTTGACCGCTTTGGGAGGACATGGGTGTTGTAACGCCAAAACCCCCGAAGACCAGAGCCGCAAAGTGACCAGGACCATAGATCTAGTGATACTTCGTCTTTCCTAGCCATTAGATTTACGGTGTAGTCAACCCATAATTGAACTCTTCAGGAGGACAGGGGTGTTGTAACATCAAATCTCTCGAAGGTCGGAGTCATGAAGTGATGTGGACCGTGGATCTAAGGATCCTTTGGGATCCCTCTCAACCATCGATAAACAGGGGAAGTGTGGCGCTAGGTCCTTTAGTCCGAATACTGGGCACTCTGGGGAATTTAAGGTGTGGTGTGTCGAAAATCTATGAAGCCTGAAGTAATGAGAGTCGTCCATTTGAGGATGCTTTGGGACTTTTCCTAACCATCAGATCTAGGTTTTGGTTAGCCCGACATTGACAAACTCTGGGAGAAAAGAGGAGTTTTGCATCACAAAACTCCCAAAGGCCATAGTCGCAAAGTAATGCTAGTCATGGATCTATGGATCCATGTGGCCGGATCTCGACCGTGATATTTGAGGGATGTTAGAAGGTTGTCAGTCTGGTGTGATGTGGAAAGCCGGCGTCACTAGGGTGACATGGACCCACGATTGATGTGCCACATGTCATCTCGATCTGTGTTTTGCGTAGACCCTATATACCTATTGGAACGTGACATGTGTCACCCCTGGCCCTTCTATGTGTCAGGCCCTGGTACGTGCCCACCTAGCCAAAGTGGTTGGTGAAGTGATTGGGACTTTGGGAATCTAGCACTTTAGGACTCCGGAGGATTTGGGGTGTAGTGAACTCCAGGATTCCAAGACTTCAGGACTCTGAAGGATTTGGGGTGTAGTGAACTCCGGGAGTCCAGGACTTCGAGACTCTAGAGGATTTGGGGTGTAGCGTTATAGAGAAACCCAAAATACCTAAAGGTCAAAACCATGAGGCAAGTTTACGGGAGTTTGAGACTCTGGAAGGTCTCATGCATAGACAGTAAGGAGGAATTCAACATCAAAGTGTCGAAGTGTCGAAATGCCAAATTTCCTATTGGCCTGCATGTTGGATGCCTACGTGTTAGATGAAGATTGAGTCCAGTCATGGGATCGAACAGTGGATGGACTTCCATCGTGGATAAAGGAACTTGGGGACAATACGTGTGAGGTGGAATCATGTGGACGCCACATGGCCCTCAACCAATGAACTGTGGGATCTTGTTGTCATTGATGCCAATGGTTTGATTGGTTGATGTTAAAGGATTGCTGTCAAGTGATTGAATGATTCCAAGTGAATTATTGATGTCAAGTAATGATTGATTGATTGTTGTGAATGGATAGATGTCAAGTGGAATCATAGTCATATTATGTCATGCATAGATGAAGATGGATCAATGAGTTGTCATTGATATGATGCATTGTTGGATTGATGTAAAGATGAATCATTATTGTCTTATCATGGTTGATAAGGTGCACAAATGGATGAACTCCAAAGTGGTCCCCTTATGGTGAAAGCCCTCAGGGGAAGATGTTTAATGGATGAGTTATCCTTGAAGTATGGTTATGCTTATATGCAGAATAATGAGATTAAGATCAATAAATTTGTTGGTGAAACTATCCTAGATGGATAGTGCTTGTCATGCCATTTCCAGTGGTATGTGAAATGTCACATATCTCCTCATATTTTAATATTTATGGCCCTATGAAGATGAAGGGCCCTCATATGTTGGCTTGAAGCCCCAAAAGTTCAAAGAAGTCAAAGAGATTGCAAAGAAGAAATTATTATTTAAATGATAAAGTAAAGAGACAAAGTCAAGAAGGAGTATTTAAATAATAAAGTGAAGTGACAAAATCAAGAAGGATTATTTAAATATTAAAGTGAGGTACAAAAATCAAGGAGGAATATTTAAATGATAAAGTAATGGAGAACCTTCTATTTATGGAAAGTGGTTAACCCTAAAATGAGGAAAATAGGTTAAGTAACCTAGAAATGGGTTAAGTGATCTAGAAGTGGGTTAAGTGACCTAGAATATGAAGAGTATAAATAAGAGGCAAGGGTCTCTTGTGAAAGGCATCCTTTGTGTATCTTTGTGTGTATCTCTTGAGCATGATTGAAGATCTATTCTGAGAGAGAGAGAGGGTATGGAGTATCTCATGAACACATCAATTTTTCGGCATGTCTGAGATCATGAAAAAAAAAGTCTCAGAGGTTCAGAAACCTTGGTTTATGAGGTATATGTGGGCTGTAGTGGGCCAGAGCGCGTACATACATGGGTTGTATGAAGACAGGGCACGCACAGTGGATGAAGTCATCAAGATTGGTGTGTGAATTGATCAAAGGCTCTTGAAAATAGAAGCAGGTTCCAGATCTACATTCTACGGGCTCAGATATGTCACTGAGACTCTCGTATGGTTATATTGTTGTCTTGATGGATACTCTTGCTTGTTGTGTAGTGAATGCTTAAGGCATTCTTGATATGGATGTTGTGATGTGGTTTGTGTTGGTTGATGGAGTGAGCAACACTCTTATGATTTAGTATTGATGTGATTTCTATAGTATGTTGATTTCTTATACATGATTGAGTAGCATTCATATTGTATGGTTGAGGAGCATGAGTGAGTTATTGGAGAGCATGCATTTGTTGTGACTGGCCATGAGTCAGTTTGGACAGTGAAAGACAGAAGAGAATGTGATTGGAGGTTGGAGAGGATCTGAGTGTGTGAAGTAAAGAAAAACCCTATTTGCTCATAAGTATGCGAAGGTTGTAGTATAAACTAGACATGTACATACGCGGGTTGTACTACTGGTAGGGCACGTACACACACGTGTTGCACTACCGACAGGTCACGTACCTATGACAGATTGATATCTTTTGAGGATTTTTTCCTCATCTCAGTTGGTGCTGAGGTTGCAAGCTGAGTCTTGCATTATAGAGTTGGTTCTCTTGTAGAGTTGTACTCTTTTTAGTTATTGCTGAAAAACCCCAAGGATTGTAGTCCATAATAAAAAGAAAATTGTACATACATCTTGTGTTCTTTGTGTTCCTTGTGGTGATGATTTATTGATGGTATATTGTTGATATATGTTGCTGATATGTGTTCACATTTAACTAGTTATAAATGACAACAATGAGTAATGAGTTAATGGTGATTTATAACTAATGAGTTTTGTGTAAGAGGGAAGTTTTGGGAAAAAGAGCCCTACACTGTTCACCCCCGTGCCCCCCCCCCCTCTCAGTGTAGTCAATGTGTCCAACAATTGGTATCAAAGCAGGCCTTCACCATAGTCCTTAACAAGCTTGGAGGAGATCTATAGACACACAAATGGATGATGAAGTTCCAATCCTTGATGAGGAAAATTATTCTACTTGGAGAATAGAGATGAGAGTACACTTGAAGGAGATGGGAGCGGGTATTTGGAAGGCAGCCATTGGTGGATCAGTTTCCTTGAAGAACAAGTCAAAGTTTGGAGCTCAAAGGGAAGGAAAGAAGAATGATGCATTGGCTCTCAAGACCATTCTTAGTGGACTCTCAAGCCCTATCAAACAAAGCATGGGACAATGCACTTCCGCCAAGGATCTATGGCTAAAGCTAGAGGAGACATATCAAAGCAAGAATAAGAAGGAAGATATTGAAGACCACTTCATCAAGATCAATAAAGGTAAAGAATATCCAAAAACTCTTGAATGCATTATTTCTAAATGTGATCTTGAAAACATTTCAAATGAAGACAAAGAATCAAGTGATGATATTAGCACAAATGAAGATCTTGAAGACATTTCAAATAAAAGCAAAGAATCAAGTAATGATGTTAGCACAAATGAAGATCTTGAAGACATTTCAAATGAAAGCAAAGAATCATGTGATGATGTTGGAAAAAAGGAAGATCTCGAAGGTATTTCAAATGAAGGTAAATAATCTCCAAAGACTCTTGATTGCAATGATTCAAAATGTGATGATGTTGAATTTTTCTCTACAAGTGAAGAAGAAAATATAGAAATAGTTTGTGTAGAGTTTGATGGTAGTTATCCCATGGAAAGAATAGAAGAAGATCTATTA
>ML781489.1:557511-570643 GCA_009831015.1 Picea engelmannii
CTCCAAAGACTCTTGATTGCAATGATTCAAAATGTGATGATGTTGAATTTTTCTCTACAAGTGAAGAAGAAAATATAGAAATAGTTTGTGTAGAGTTTGATGGTAGTTATCCCATGGAAAGAATAGAAGAAGATCTATTATAAATTCAAAAGAAAGTTGAAGATGGTTTATATGAATATAACAATGACCACTATTATATAGACTATAGCTATCTTTCGGATAACACTAAGAAGTTTCTTCGAAGGAGTAAAAGGCACATCTTGAAGTTAAGGGAAATGCTCAAGGAAAAAGAAGAAAGTAATAAGACTCAATTAGAAGAAAAGGAAAAAGTGTTCACAAGACTAAAGAATGAAAAATAAGATATGAAGGTAGATGATGAGATTAGGAAAAGTTTTGAAACTATTGTCCATCTCAAGACTCAAATTGAAGAAGCCAAAAGGGTAGAGGAACTATTAAAGAATCAAATAAATGAAAAGGAAGAGTCATGTCATAAGTTAGAAGCTAAAGTTGTTGACCTTAGAAAGAAGGTAGAGAAATCAAACAAATTCTTGAATAGCTCACAAATCTTGAATGAGATCTTGGAAAGTCAAAGATCACCATATGATAAATCAGGTCTTGGATACAAGAAAGAAGCTACACATGCTGAAGCAAGCACCTCAAAGAAGCATGAGGTAAATAATGAAGAAAAGGTTGCAATTCAACCATATACAAAAGGCAAGGAAAGTTTCAAAAGAACTAAGAAAGAAAGACATCAAGAAGCTACCTTTAAACCTCAAAGAAAATGGACACCAAAGCAAAGGTATGAAAGTGTTTTTCATGGTCAATGTTATTCATGTAATGAATATGGTCACAAAGCTTTGGAATGTAGATCTCATGCAAGGAGAGAAAATGGAAGATTTCATAACACCATAAGGTGTTGGAGATGTGATCAAGTAGGACACATTGTTGTTCACTGTCACAGCATGAGATGCTACAACTGCAGTGGATTTGGCCACAAGTCAAAGGATTGTTGGAACACAAGAAGAAAGTCCATGATGAGGATTTCATATAGCTTGACTAGAAGAAGGAATGAAGTAAGGAAGGGAGACATCTTTGAAAAGATGGAAGCTCAGAGATCAAGTTCTGAGAAGCGGGGACACCTTCAGAAGTGGGTGAAGAAGACTGAACAACCAGAGTAGAATGGAAGCCTTAAGGGAGGTTCAAGTGTGTCATCTACTAAAGAATACGCGGGTGATAATGGTAATAGTTGCGTACATACGCAAGATGACCTTGAATAGGTCACGTACATACGCGAGTTGTCTGTGCAACAAGCCGTGTATATGTGGTAAAGCCTAGGGAAAAAGGGCTATGCACAAGGGTTGCAGCTTGATGTGATGGTATAACTATGTGTTGCAAGGTCTAACATGGTTTGTTGCAGGTTCTGACATTGTTTGTTGTAGGTTTTCATGATTACATATTGGATTATGTAATGTGATGATATAAAATGAAAGGCTATCTTGGATGCATGGCACTAACCCATGAGTATGGATTGAAGCATTTTATGTTGAAGAACAATGTTGTTTATGACAAGTGAAGTTATGGTACCTTGGTTATGTGATATATCTTGATGATGCTAGCTAGAGATGTCATTGATCTATTGAAGCACACTACTAGTACATGTATTGTTGGATGCCTAGTATTTTCTGTAGTGAATGGAGGACTGAGGGTGATCTATTGGTGAACATGGTTAGTACATATTTTGAGTTTCATTGACATATATTATGATGTATTATTGGAAGCTTACTTGATGCATGCATTTGTCATATGGTTGGACTACATATTGGGACATGTAGTTGAAGAGTTGATGAGGTGATCATGTTGTACATCGTTGATGAGTCTATAGTTGATGCATGAATAGTACATTTCTAGTACATTGGTAGAGGCACCTACTAGCAGATTGATCGACACATGTTTTATGGTGGACTTGGCATACATGCATGAGGGTTCATCTTGTTGTGGTATTGATGCATGGTTTATGTACTTGCTTGGTACAAGTGGTGATGCATGTTTAGTGCATGTTTGATACACTCATAGATGGTATATGTTTGGAAGATAGTACTTGGCTAAAAGTACACCATTGGTAGATGCACATGGTTGGCATATTGATAGATGAACATGGTTGGCATGTTGATGGAGGCATATGATGGGTATACTATTGGCACACGTTTTGGTACATGATTATCTTTTGCTTCATGATGTTTGGCATGGCATGAGTTTGATGCATGGATAGGTCCAAGGATTGTCATGTGGCAGCATATTGTTCATTTTGCAGAGAAGATAGGGGGAGACATACCCATAGGGAGAGTCATTCTTCTTCCCATGATTCCAAGAGGAGATATTTATCAGATGAAAAGGTAAATACTTGAGAAAGAGCCCTATATTTGAAGAAAGAGCACAGTAGCACAATTCCAGGGGGACCGATGGTCACAGGGGGAGTGTGAGTGATGTATCTTCAGCATTACATCAGAGAGAGATCCCTTGTTCAAAAGGGGAGAGATTATTCAAAGGAAGATCAAAGGCATTCAGACAGGGGGAGAAGCCCTAGGGAGAGATAGTCATGACATTCAGGCAGGGGGAGCAACCCCAAGGAGGAGAATGACCCTTTGCCATTGATGTCAAAGGGGGAGAGATAGTCACATTGACGTGATTGATTATTATTGATGGGGAGAGATAGTCACATTGACTATTGATGTAGAGAATTCCTTATCTACATGTTGACATCAATAATTGGTAATTGGTGTTGACATCAATGTTGGTATTGCCATCAATGCCAAAGGGGGAGATTGTTGGATCATGTTGTCATTGATTCCAATGGTTTGACTGATTCATGTCAAAGGATTGATGTCAAGTGATTGATTGATGTCAAGTAATGATTGATTGATTGTTGTGAATGGATAGATGTCAAGTGGAATCATAGTCATATTATGTCATGCATAGATGAAGATGGAACAATGAGTTGTCATTGATATGATGCATTGTTGGATAGATGTAAAGATGAATCATTATTGTCTTATCATGGTTGATAAGGTGCACAAATGGATGAACTCCAAAGTCATCCCCTTATGGTGAAAGCCCTCACGGGAAGACACTTTATGGATGAGTTATTCTTGAAGTATGGTTATGCTTATATGTGGAATAATGAGATGAAGATCAGTAAAGTTGTTGGTGAAACTATCCTAGATGGATAGTGTTTGTCATGCCATTTCCGGTGGTATGTGGAATGTCACATAACTCCTCATAGTTTGAGATTTATGGCCCTACGAAGATGAAGGGATCTCATATGTTGGCTTGAATCCCCAAAAGGTCAAAGAAGTCAAAGAGCTTGCAAAGCAAGAATTATTATTTAAATGATAAAGTAAAGAGACAAAGTCAAGGAGGACTATTTAAATAATAAAGTGAAGTGACAAAATCAAGAAGGATTATTTAAATATTAAAGTGAGGTGACAAAATCGAGGAATATTTAAATGATAAAGTAATGGAAAACCTTCTATTTATGGAAAGTAGTTAACCCTAAAATGAGGAAAATAGGTTAAGTAACCAAAAAATGGGTTAAGTGATCTAGAAGTGGGTTAAGTGACCTAGAAGATGAAGAGTATAAATAAGAGGCAAGGGTCTCTTGTGAAAGGCATCCTTTGTGTATCTTTGTGTGTATCTCTTGAGCATGATTGAAGATTTATTCTGAGAGAGAGAGGGTATGGAGGATCTCATGAATGCATCAAATTTTTGGCATGTATGAGATCATGACGACAAAAGTCTCGAAGGTTTAGAAACCCTAGTTTCTAAGGTATACGCAGGTTGTAGTGGGCTAGAGCGTGTACATATGTGGGTTGTATGAAGACAGGGCGCGTACAGTGGATGAAGTCATGAAGATTGGTGTGTGAGCTGATGATGGGATCTTGAAAACAAAAGCAGGTTCCAGATCTTCATTCTATGGGATCAGATCTATCACTGAGACTTTGGTAAGGTTATATTGTTGTCTTGATGGATACTCTTGCTTATTGTGTAGTGAATTCTTAAAGCATTCTTGATATGGCTGTTGTGATGTGGTTTGTGTTGGTTGATGGAGTGAGAAACACTCTTATGATTCAGTACTAATGTGATTGCTATAGTATGTTGATTGGTTATACATGATTGAGTAGCATTCATATTGTATGGTTGAGGAGCATGAGTGAGTTATTGGAGAGCATGGATGTGTTGTGACTGGTTGTGAGTCAGTTTGGACAATGAAAGATAGAAGAGAATGTGATTATAGGTTGCAGAGGATATGAGTGTGTGAAGTAAAGAAAAACCCTAGTTGCTCAGAAGCATATGCAGGTTGTAGTATATACTGGACGCATACATATGCGGGTTGTACCACTGGTAGGGCGCGTACACATGCATGTTGCACTACCGGCAGGTCACGTACCTGTGAAAGATTGATATTTGTTGAGGATTGTTGCCTCATCTTAGTTGGTGCTGAGGGTGTAAGTTGAGTCTTGCATTATAGAGCTGGTGCTCTTGTAGAGTTGTACTCTATTCAGTTGTTGCTGAAAAACCCCAAGGATTGTAGTCTGTAATAAAAAGAAAATTGTACATACATCTTGTGTTCTTTTTGTTCCTTGTGGTGATGATTTGTTGATGATATATTGCTGATATATGTTGCTAATATGGGTTCACATTTAACTGGTTATAAATGACAACAATGAGTAATGAGTTAATGGTGATTGCTAACTAATGAGTTTTGTGTAAGAGAGAAGTTTTGGGAAAAAGAACCCTACACTGTTCACCCCCCGTCTCTCAGTGTAGTCGGTGTGTCCAACAAGAACGCCCGAAGAACTTTGGGAAGCCACAAACTACAACCCAAAGCTCGGATTTGAGCCTGGTAGCAGTTATTAGAATGCTACGGGTAAGTAGAAGAGGATAAAGACCTTGGACAAAGGATTTGAGATGTTAAGGAGAGAAAAATTTTGATGCCCCATCCCTAGGAACGTTAGTTAGGGGTTGAGTGTGTTACATTGCATCTTAATAAAAGTTAGGGAGAAGCATAAAAAATATGACCAAGCAAAATATAGTGAGTTTGTCATCATCCATTCTTGTTTTATAATCAAATTCACATTGCTCGAACAATGTAGAACTAAACTTTGTTAAAAACCATGTATGATACAAAGTTCATCTGAGAACAACAATAAACCATTCATTTTATTTAAGTCAATATAAGTGTAAATGCAAAACCTCTTGAGCTCTTGTTTGTAATTACTAATAAGGATAGAATTATCCATTGGAAAATAGGAAAAACAGGAAAAAATAGGAAACCTTTCTCTCAATATAGAGAGGTATGAAAACAATAATGCACCAAACGGAGCAACACTTTGGGCTATTCATGTTGCTAATAGATAATATAAAAGCAAGATAACCAAGTAGACTAACTGATACTTGGAAAAAAACACTTGTTGATCACTACCAAAAAACACTATTTTTCATCCCATAAAGAAATCTGTTAATATCAAGCTAGCTATGGCCAAAATTGCAGCATACATAATTTTTATTCTAATTAGAAATTAAGGATGATATATGATATTTCATATCACCTTGAAGTTTGAACCATTCATGGCCAACGCCAACACTTAAAAGACATATAAATGGAAGTTTTAATTGTTCAGCATGGCTTTTCTCCTTACCCATAACACAGTTTGTCCTATGTCCCAAAGCAAGAGCTACTGATCATTTATCTCCTTTGAGGTTGAACCTTGTGGTGATGGGCAAATTACATTTTTGCAAAATTTAGGCTTAAGCTTGTAGATTGAAAATTCAGCACTATAAATTCTTGTACCCTTCAAAAATGTTAAAAATGTACTTCTACAAAACTTTCATGTCAAAACAAAAATGAATACGATGTTAAAAAATTATATAGACATATTTTGATATCAATATTTTTTTTCCTTGCTAGAAAATTTTGTGTTTTGCATTGAAAAGATTTCAAGACAAGATAGGGTTTTTATACTATCTACCAAAAACCAATATCTTTAAATTTCAAACTCCTCTAGTTAATAGTTGTCACCCACCATAGAAAATAAATGAATGGACATCACTAAACTTGGTCACATGTCATTCATATCCCATATATTTAATATTATGAGTACATGGGCAATATAGCTTTCAATTCAACATCAAAATTACTTTGACTTTCAAAAATTGCAACATTTTCACAATGTTTTCAAATGTTGGTAAACAATACGGTTTAATCAAATCAAATTACTATAAATAAAGAAAAATGTTTTATTTTTTTATTTTTTAAATATTTAAAAATTGTGTATTTTTATTGATAAACGTAAGTGAGGTGACAAATATTAAAAAAATTTGTGAGAGAAAAAAAACAAATTAAAAAATTAAATTTGAAAAAAATTGCAAATCAGCTATGAGGAAGTGGTGTCAAGTCATAAGTAAATTGTATATTCTATTGTGATATATGATTAGTGGAATATAATAAGCATTTGGAATTCAAACATATCATTATGCTGTTGGACATCCAATTTAAAGCAACTGACTTTTATTGGATAGTTTAAATATTTAGTATTAGATGTTTAATTTTTAGAAAAATAAACATTTTCAACAAAACCAACACGGTAATGCTTAAAAAAAAAAAAAAAAAAGCAACTTTCGGCGACCAACACGTGAAGAGGGACCCTCCACTCAACACAATTGACAACTTTTGCAACTTTTCAATGTTACGGGGAGCCATAGATTCCAGAGTTGGTTGATATGATATGACATTTCTTCTGCTTGGTACAAAAATGAAATATAAATCAAAGATATCTTTGATTTCGAAGATTATTTTAATGCCTTATGATTAATAAATCAATAAATATAATTATTGATTTCTTCCCTTTTGTTCTTCATTGTATTTGCTGGGACTTTCATGATGATGCCCTTATGTATTGTATTTTGGTTTACTAAAATAAATTATTTTCTTTCGAAAAAGGAAATAATTTATCTTTGATTTAAATACCTATATAATCAAATAATTTATTTTGTATTTAAATATTATATAATCATTTTCTATAAGATAATTTTCATCACCCACAGTGTATTAGATAATTTTTTATTGATTAGGCGAAGCATACTATTCATACTACATTGCAATTTATTTTATAAGATGCCAATATCTTTTGAGACATTACTTTATATAGAAACAATGTAAAGAGTAAGTAGAGGACATTTAATAATGTGTCTAATTTTCATTAAATGATATTTAGTTAAAAGAAATTTGTCTATGCATAGTAATTAGTTTAATGTTGTAGAGATCTTTCAACTTAAAATTATTGTGTGTTTGATTTGTCCTAACTTTACATAAAGAGAGAAAGGAAAATACAAATACTTTATAGTTATATAAGTAATATCAAGACATCACAAGATTTAGACCCAAATAAACCTTCGATTTTTATCTCTATATTTTATTAAAGGACGATACTTTCTTTGGTGCAACCAGATTTTAATGAAATACTATAGGTAATTAAAAACAAAATTCAACAAAATCACCATGTTAAAAAATAGAGACAACTTCTTAAGATGCATAAAACTTGCACATTTTCAACAAAATCACCATGCTGGTAGCTTGCACATTTTCAACAAAACCACCACACTGGTAACTTGTGCATTTTCAACAAAACCACCAGACTCGTAAATAACGATAACTTCTTCATAAGAATAAAGCTTGTACATTTGTTATTCTTGTCAATAAAAATGGTAAAACGGTTAGAACAACTAAATTAAAAGAATTTTGCATGGATCATTATGAATGTAAAACTTAATATCAAACTATAAGCATATGAGAAATTAAAATATATGGTGTTCTTTTTTGGTTTACAAACAATCTTAAAATGTCGAAAAACACTATAAATCAAGTGATCAAATATGCCCTTACAGTAAAGGAAAGAGACTTGTTTCAACTTTGTAGGCCTTTGTAGGAGATAAAAATTGTAGATGCAAAATCACATAAAAAGAATTTGGTACAATGCTTCCCATGTTACACCAATCCAACTATTCCAATGTGTAAAACACATAAGCATAACTACACCTAATACCCCTTTATAAGGAAGGGGTCAACTCAATATCCTACATTACATTATGTCTATATGCCACTTCAATATTCAAATTCTCTATATTCATAGCTTAATCACAAAGATAAGTTGTGGGCAAGCATATGGACTATCAAAGAGTGATTGGAAATGGGGTGAAAAAAATACTCTCTAAACTTGAATAAACTAAGAAAAGTACCAGGAACTAAACTTGTGAAGCTCTCTATCAAATCATGATGATACAAAATAACAATATACCACTTTCAAAAGAAAATAGGCCTATTGTGTCAACAACCACTAGTTTATCGTGCAAAATTTCAACATTTGTCCTTGATCAACCAACCTAAAATGTAATTGTGCATTGCATTGGATAGACAACAATGTAAACATTAAATTACAAATCCTTTCAAGTACAAGAAAAACTTCTTATTTGAATGCTAAGAACAAGCACATTGTGCTCCCATACATTAAAAAATCTTACCCCTAACACAATCTAAATAAAAAACCCTAGGCCCATAGACCCAGTGGAAGCATTGGAAATGGGACTAAGCTATGATGTTTACCAAGTACAAGCTAACCCTCAGCTATAAATGGCTTTACTTAAATCTTATGCTAGAATATCAACTAGATAAGCTATGGCCAATGAAGTCCAAGGAGAAGAGTTGGTTGTATATGTGAAGAGTAGTTAGAACCTAATCGCCCATAAATAAATTTCACATGGTTACTTACAATAGAATTTCATCCATTGTAAATAACTAATTCAATTTTACAAATTGTGATGGATTTTATGCAAAGCAAAAATGGTTGCAACAAAGCAAATGCCTTCTCACTTTTTGGGTGATGTCACTTTAATATAATTCTTTCAATCATAAACCTACATTGTTGTCAATTTGTCCCTCTCAACTTAGACGAAGATTTGCAATTCATGATTTACTTTTCTATTTTTTATGACATGAATGAGTATGATGTGTGCAAAGCAGTCTCCAACAACAGGTTCATCTCCTCTGCCACTATTTTTGCATGAAATTTCTTTATTTCCTCCACTAAATTATGGTTCCAATGGTTTAAAGGAGAAGAGTTATGAGGATTGTACCTCATCCTCATTCATTTTCAAGCCTCATGTGAAATCTAGCCCTTCTTCTTGCATGTCACCTCTAGGAGGCATGATAACCCTCTTCTTTCAACTTCATATTTAAGCATGTTTTTTTCTAGTGAACAAAACTACAACATAAGATGCACTATTTGCACTCTCTAATCTTTGATGAAAAATAGTAACTAGAATTCCAAAGATTCCCTTTTTCGTAATTTTACAAAAAGAGTCATTGTGATGTAATTTAGTCAATAGTATATATTGGAAAAAGATACTAAGGAAGATGACCTTAGTGTGCATGTATGTTTTCCAAAGCCAAGTAAATTCATTGAAAGTTACAAGTTATTAATGGTCCAAACATTATCAAAACAAATTATCTTTTGGAAATTCATATTCTTTCTTTATTTTGGAATTGAAGAATTTATTATGTATCATCATGTGCATGTCATTCGTCAATGTAAATGTGTCTATGAAATATTCTAAGATCAAAATCAGACCCTGTAAACAATTATGTTAAGGTACCTCAATGTTTTTAAAATCCAGATTACAAATCAATTGTTGAGACGCCAATTCCCTTCATAGATAGGGCCCTGCTAACAAATGTAGTCCATGCATTAAAGGTATCCCATTATGTTGAAAAAAGTAAAACTTTTAACTATTACTAAAGGGTAAAATCATGAATATGGGTAACACTTTTGCTTGTTTTATGATAATTTTTTATTCTATTTTAACAGGTTCTTCAACTTCCGGTAAACAAAAGTATTTTTTTTATTTAGAATTTTACTTTACTGTAAAAACAAAACTTGTGAGGAATTTTTTTAGCTTTCTACTGAATATTTTTCAATTTCTTTTTTATTGAGATTTGATATGTCAATTTGGCAATTGTTTGACAGTACGTTCCTTAAAAATGAAAGGAACGATAATGAGTTCTTTTTTCCCCCAACAATGTATACATTATTAAACTTTTGTTTTTGACAAATGAAATATACTGCAACAATCTACAAAGACTCTGTTTTGTGATGACTATAGTTTTGAATCTAATGGATGAATATTCTAATTTCTAGAATTTTTTTAAGTTGACCAATCTCAAAAAGTTACAGATTTTAAACACATGTTTTCCCCCACCATGTATCTATCTTAATTTTCACTTAAAAGTAAAATCTAAAAATACCCTTTTGAAGAGAACAGTTTAAGGATTATGAATATAAATTTTCATAATTTCCCACCATGTATTTTTAGAGATATGGATTTTTCATTTCACTGAATGATAATATCACCTAAAAATATTATGTAGTGATTTTTTTATAAAATTAAATAAAATTAGATAAAAACAATGAAAATGAAAACAAATTATATCGAATGAAATTAGATTCAATTTTAAAAATGTTGGTATCAATTCCAAAACTAAATTCTGAGTATTTGTAGGAGTCCACTACCTCCAAAGATCAAGTAAGCTGGAGAGAATTTGCACTTTCCTGCAAACAGTTTCATTTTCAGGTTTTTAACAAAATTCGTTAAAAATAAACCTTTTGTCCGAAAAGTCTTTCGGCCGAAATGTGCTTATCGCAGGATAAAAACCTATCCGAAAAATATTGTACATGAATTTCGAGGGCACCATCAAGGCATCGTTCAATTTGACATGCAAATTTTTGACAGAAAAATGTTTCGGCCAAAAAAATTCCTAGCAACATTTTTTCGGCCAAAAAAATGCTACTAGAAATTTCGGAGACCTGATTCTCACAAAAGTGTTACCTAGCTTCATGATTTTACCCTAAACAATTAGTAAGGATATGAAACAAAGGCTAACATGATTACTATTAAATAAATTAAATATGATTTTGCTTGGATGGTAGTTTTGGTGAACCCCAACATGTCAACTAGCCAAAGTTCATTTCCAAAAAAAACCGATGTAAAGACCCCGATCTTCAACTTTCAAACCAACTTTTTCATCATTATTACCATTTTCAATTCCTTGGAAAATGAGTCCAATTTTCATCATCCACAAACCAATATACCATGAAAACTAAGAGAGAAAGAGACAACTATGAATTTTGAGAGAAACAAACTATGATTAAAACACCACCAACAAAGTTCTACCCTATTGCCAACCCAAGAGGTTTATCAAAGTCAACTTCAATGGTATTTGAGGCACCTTCTCTCACCTACAAACTTTGTAGGCTTTAATCTATAATCTACTATTAAACTGGAGATGGGCTCTACCATGAAAAAATTATTTTTCTTCTTGTTGTTGTTTCTATGCCCGTACACATATTCACCACCCGAAGTGTTCAATGCATGTTTGAGGTGTTCAAGTGTCGCAAGTGTCAAGGAAGGCATATTGTCATGATGCTTATGTCGTGCCTATAACGACATGAGAAGGACAATTGAAACACCTCAAACATTTTCTTTGGAAGAGGAGAAATGAGTCAACAAGCTTATGAACCTTTTTCCATCTGAAAGCACCCAAAAAACTGAGTTTTTGGAGGGGAGCGCTCCCCTATAACTATCTCAAGAGTGTTGGTTCCCCCCCATAAGCCATCAGGGAGCGTTATAGCACTACATCGGCCCTTTTGCAGGAGCGCTCCTACCCTCAAGAGTGTTGGTGCTCCCCTATACACTACTAGGGAGCGTTATAGTGCTCTGAGTGCCATTTTGAGGGAGCGCTACCTATTTTAGGCAGCAGTTGATTTGTTGAGAAGAATGGGGGAAGGATCTTTTCATTCTTAGAAGGCAGTTGGGTTCGAATTCTCAATCAAGCCATGATCTTGGGGTAGATGAAAGGTGAAAGAATATTTTTAAAGATTGACTTGAGATTAGGCTATCATCAAGTAGGAATAAAGGAAGAAGACATCAACAAGACAACATTCAAAACAAGATATGGGCATTATGAATTCACGATTGTGCCATTTGGGCTATCAAATGCCCTAGCAGTTTTTATGTGCATGATGAATGGAGTGTTCAGGGAGTACCTGGATAGTTTTTTATCGTGTTCTTAGATGATATCCTCATCTATTCTAAATCAAAAGAAGAACATGAAAAACATTTAATAATGGTGTTGCAAGTTTTAAGAGAGCATAAATTGTATGCTAAGCTAAGTAAGTGCATATTTTACCAAAAGAAGATTCACTACTTGGGGAATATAATTTCAATAGAAGGGATAGAAGTTGATCCTGAGAATATAAAGGTTGTTAGAGGAAGGCCAATGCCAAAGAATGTGAAAAAGGTCAGATCATTCATGGGTCTTTCCGGTTATTACCGAAGATTCATAAAAGGGTTCTCAAGGATTGCAAGTCCAATCACTTCTTTGCAAAACAAGGGAGTGAAATTTGAATGGAATTCCAAGTGTGAAGAGAGTTTTCGACAGTTAAAGGAAATATTGACAAGTGCACCAATATTGAAGATTGTCAATCCAAATGAATTTTTTTTGTGTGCACCGACGCATGCAAGGAAGGACTTGGTGGAGTTCTCAATCAAAGGAACCATGTGGTATGTTATGAGTCCAAAAAATTAAAAGAGAATGAGAGGAATTATGCTACACATGACTTGGAATTAGTAGCGATTGTACATGCATTGAAAATGTGGAGGCATTACCTTATGGGTAAGAAGTTCGAGCCAAGAACAAACCACTATGGTATGAAACATTTTTTTGGGCAGCCAACACTAAATGTCGGACAAAGTAGATGGCTATAATTTCTGAGTGAATATGACTTCGGAATTAAGCACATAAAGGGAAAGAAAAATCAAGTGGCCAATACACTCAGCAGGATAGCTCATGAAGTGCATATAGAATCCATTAGCATGTACAAGACAGATCTGAAAGAAAAAAATTGTTGCAACAACATATTCAAATCAAAATTATTTAAAAATAAAAGAGACATTACAACAAGGTAATTTTCAGTAGAAATTCAATTCTTATGAGCTGAAAGAAGATGATATTCTCATGTAGAAA
>ML781489.1:609890-622068 GCA_009831015.1 Picea engelmannii
TTTTATAAAATTTTGGCGATTTTTAAGGTAAAATAATTTTATCCTATAGAATTTGGGCGAATCATTTTTAAAATAGCGAATCTCATTTTTGGAAAAACCATGGAAAATTAGCCCATGAGTGAAATTTAGCCCCTAAAATCATCAATGCTCACCTTGTTTGTGAAAAATAAAGATGGCACACTCCGACTGTGCATATATTATAGACAAGTCAACAAGACAACCATAAATAAGAAGTATACCTTACCAAGAATTGATGACTTGTTTGACCAATTAAGGGGTGCTTCCATTTTCTCAAATATTGACTTAAGGTATGGATACCATCAAGTCTGAATCAAGGATGAAAACATCCACAAAATAGCCTTCAGGACAAGATATGGTCACTTTGAATTTGTGGTGGTGCCATTTGGATTAACCAATGCCCCCACCACTTTTATGTGCTTGATGAATAATGTACTCAAAAAATCCCTAGACAGATTTGTGTTGGTTTTCATTGATGATATCCTAATATACTCCAAGAATAGAGAGGATCATGAAGAACATCTTAAATTAGTGCTTCAAGTATTAAGAGAGAATCAACTCTACGCTAAGTTTTGCAAGTGTGACTTTTTCCAGAAGCAAGTACATTACTTAGACCATGTTATTTCTGAAGAAGGAGTGGCAGTAGACCCTAACAAGATCAGATCTATCATGGAATGGCCTACCCCAAAGGATGTATCTGATATCAGGTCCTTTATGGGCTTAGCAAGATACTATAGAAGGTTCATAAAAGGATTTCCCAAGATCGGTTGTCCAATCACTGCCCTTCAAAAAAAGCAGGTTAAATTCAGTTGGACATCAGAATGTGAAGAAAGATTTCAAGAACTGAAATACCTTATAACCCATGCACTTGTACTAAAGATTGCAGACCCTAATGATGACTTCCTCGTGTGTACAGGTGCCTATAAGGAATGACTCGGAGGAGTCTTTATGCAAGAAGGGTGTGTAATTTGCTACGAATCCATAAAATTGAATGAGCATGAAATCAATTACGTGACCCATGATATAGAGTGGCTACCTTAGTGCATGCTTTAAAAATTTGGAGTCATTACCTCTTGGGTAGGAGATTTGTACTTATGACAGATCATTGTAGGTTGAGGCACCTATTTGATCAACCAAAACTCAATGCTAGACAATCTAGGTGGATGGCTCTCCTTAGTGAGTTTGATTTCGAAATCAAACACATCAAAGGAAAGGAAAATAGGGTGGTCAATGACCTTAGCAGAAGTGTGAAAATGATTCACCTGGCAGCGGTAAGCACCTATGAAATGGATGTCAGGGAGAGAGTCAGGAATGCATAAGAAACGTATTCATTTTTCAAGACTGTGACATCATACCTAAAGCAAGAGCCCACAGGGATAAAGTATGAAGGCTATCAGATGCTTGATGAAGGTCTACTGACTTATAGAAACAGATTGTATATTCCAAGTTGTGACGACTTGAAGAGGTTCATAATGGATGAACTACACAAGAGACCATATAATGGTCACTCAAGTTATCAAAAAATGATCACGGCCACTAGGAAACAATTCTATTGACCTGGATTGAAAAGGGACATAGCTGACTATCTAGCTAAGTGTCAAGAATGCCAACAAGTTAAGGCAGAACATCGGCACCCAGCAGGGTTGTTACAGCCTCTACCAATTCCAGAATGGAAATGGGAAACCATCTATGTGGATTTCATCATCGGATTACCAAAATCAGCCAAGCAGAATGATGCCATCATGGTAGTGGTGGAAAAATTGATCAAGTCTACTCACTTTGTTCCTATCAAGTCAACTTTCAAGACAATAGATATTTCCAACATCTTCATGAAGGAGATATTTAGATTGCATGGCATGCCTAGGGATATTATATCTGACAGAGACACCAAATTTACTTCAAGCTTTTGGAAATCCTTAATGGCTGGTTTTGAGACTAAATTGTTGTTTAGCACAGCCTATCACTCTCAAACGAATGGACAGACAGAAAGAGTGAACCAAATATTAGAAGAAATGTTAAGGATGCATGTAATGCATCAGCTTGAGAAGTGGGAAGACTACCTACCATTGGTAGAGTTTTCCTACAACAATGGTTATCAAGAGTCATTGAAGATGATCCCTTTTGAAGCCCTCTATGGTAGACAGTGCAAGATTCCAATTAGTTGGAGTAATCTAGTGGATAGAATTACAATCGGACCTAACATGCTGAAAGAAATGGAATAACAAGTGATTCATATTAAGCAAAATCTAAAAATTGCTCAGGATAGACAGAAGAGTTACGTCGACAAAAAGAGAACTCCCAGAGAGTTCAAGCTAGCAGACCATGTCTATCTCATAATTAGACCCAGGAAGAGTTCCCTGAGAATGGGAGCTTGTGCCAAGATGGCACCCTGGTATTTTGGACCCTTTGAAATCTTAGATAGTGTGGGACATGTAGCCTATAAGCTATCACTCCCTCCCACAGTGAAGGCACATAATGTTTTCCATGTTTCGTTATTGAAGAAACATGTATAAGATTCTAATCATATAATTGACTGGTATGTGATTTAGGTGGAACCAGAGGGAGAATTCCTGCCAGAACCTCAATGCATACTAGACAGGAAGGAAACGTCACTCAAAAACCGAACCATTGCACAGGTCAAGGTACAGTGGAAACACTTTGGCCCAGATGAGGCTACGTGGGAAATGGAGGATGCCATGAAACATGCATATCCATCTTATTTACTTCTGTATATACATAGCACATTGACAGATAGAACAACGAGGATGATGTTCCTTTAAGGGGGAGGGGATTGTAACACCCATGTTTCCCTTAGTTTGTAAATATAACTATATTGGCCAAGAGACTATGGAAAACTTGATATGTGTGAATGTTTGATTTGATGAACCTTTGTATAAAAGGTCAATGAATGTAATTTCTGTTATTAATAGAAAATGGATAAGTGTTGCATAACTGTTGAAAGGGGGGTTTGCCAAGATAAACCATGGATGCTATGAGAGAGATGGTGAGGGGTACCATGAATGGTTGAGATAACCCCCACCAAACCCGTACCTTGCTAGATTTAATTGCTCAGGACCAAAATAGTCCTCTGGCCTAGGGATGAATTACAGTCAATATGGTAGGTGGGAAGACATCCTCAAGAGTTAATGAGGGGATGGGTCAGAGAGCCCATCTGAAAGGATTTCAGACTTGAACACAGACTAGGAATTCCAGCCACATGCAATCTTGTTAAGGAAGGCAAGAAAGGAAGGCGTGGTGGGCAGAGGAAGAGTTGTGAAGAGAAGCAGAGAAGAGAGACTAAGCTCTCAGGTTCGAGGAAGAACTGAGAAATGAACGTGTTCTATTCGCAAGATGTGGCTAGCAGGGTTATGATACAAGATGATAAATGAGGGTGCTGAGTTACTGAGAAAGTACTCAGGAAGGCCTCCTTGCTTGGTATAGAGAGAACCCATTGCCAATATCCTGTGGGAGGAGGAGAGTAACCTCCATCCTTGACTGTTGCTAAGATGGAAGAAAGAATTATCTCTCAGAGAATCGTGGTCTAGCTCAGTGGTGGCCAGTGGTAAATTCGTTAGAAGTGACTGAGCTTATGGTTGGGTGGAAACATGCACCCTTTTCAGCAGTCGCATCACGTCAACTAGTTCTAATAATTGTTTCCATACTTTGTGTTTTGAAATGGAATAGTGAATGAATGCATCTATTTATACATCTAAGAATGGTCTCTGTATTGAATGATCAAGTTATGTGTATGCATTTATCTTCTGGTGGAATTATGCTTATGATTGATTGCCTATATGCCCAGCTTATCCCTCGAGATGTCGTAGGACATAAACCCATAGGATGACCTAGATAGAAAGTATTGCGTCAATCTGGCCCTATCCATCTGAAGAGGATATCTTGTTCAGACTCCTTGTTATGTGACCGAGATATCATTCCCAATTCCTTAACAACCTTATGATGAAGAGATTCATGTGTAACTCATGTGAGTTTAGAAGGACCCATATGACCAACACCCAGGAACCCTATGCTAAGCTTAAGGGAGCCAAGTCCTTCTAGCTTCGGAGCTCCGGAAGTCCAGGACTTCAGAGTATTGTTGGCCCTAATAGCCACAAACTGGTCGAAGGTGACTGAGAGTCATGGTTACTTGTAAATTTGACTGATGTTGGGTGGGTTACCTAGTGGATAGATCAACCTGTCTTACCGACTATACCAAGATCCAACTCCCCGTTGAGAAGTAGTGTGAGCCACCGATCGAGATTGTTCGGGGGTTCCCTCAACCGTTGGATCTACACCAAGAAGACATCGATGAAGTTCTACTTCGGGAGAATAGAGATGCTATAGCATCAAACTCCCCGAATGATGAAGTTACGAAGTAAAGGAAAGCCGTAGATTTAGGGGGAGATCGTCAGGGGCTCCACCTACCGTCTGATCATTCAAGAGGAAGGACCCGCACATTGTACTTTGGCAAAGTCCTTCTTTGGGAGAATCAAGTGGCAATAAATCCAAAACCCCTGAAGGCCAGAGCCGCGAAGTGACCAGGACCATCGATCTAGGGATACTTTGGGTTCTTTCCTAGACGTCAAATTTACGGTGTAGTCAGCCTGGTGTTGATTGCTTCGATAGGACATGGGTGTTGTAACGTCAAAACCCCCGAAGGCTAGAGCTGTGAAGTAACCAGGACCGTAGATCTAGGGATACTTCAGGTTCTTTCCTAGCCATTAGATTTATGGTGTAGTCAGCTCGACATTGAACTCTTCGGGAGGACAGGGGTGCTGCAACGTCAAATCTCCCAAAGGCTGGAGTTGCAAAGTAATGTGGACCGTGGATCTAAGGATCCTCTGGGATCCCTCTCAGCCATCGATAAACAGGGGAAGTGTGGTGTTAGGTCCTTTAGTCCAGAGACTGGGCACTCTGGGGAATTTGAGGTGTGGTGTGTCAAAAATCTATGAAGCCTGAAGTAATGAGAGTCGTCCATTCAAGGACGCTTCGGGACTTTTCCTAACCGTTAGATCTAGCTTTTGGTCAGCCCGATGTTGACCAACTTCGGGAGAAAAGAGGAGTTTTTCATCGTAAAACTCCCAAAGGCCGTAGTCGTGAAGTAACGCTAGTCATGGATCTATGGATCCATGTGGCTGGATCTCGACCGTCATATTCAAGGGATGTTAGAAATTTGTCAGCCTGGTGTGACATGGCAAGCCAATGCCACCAGAGTGACATGGACCCATCATTGATGTTCCACGTGTCAGCTCAATCTGTGTTTTGTGTAGACCCTATATGCCTATTGGAACGTGACACGTGTCACCCTTGGCCCTTCTATGTGTCAGGCCCTGGTACGTACCTGCCTGGCCAAAGTGGTTGGTGAAGTGACTGAGACTCTAGAAGTCTGGGACTTCAGGACTTTAGAGGATTTGGGGTGTAGCGAACTCCAGGATTCCAAGACTTCGGGACTCTGAAGGATTTGGTGTGTAGCAAACTCCGGAAGTCCGGGACTTCGGGACTCCAGAGGATTTGGGGTGTAGAAATATAGAGAGACCCAAAAGACCCAAAGGTTGGAACCATGAGGCAAGTTTACAATACTTTGGGAGTTTTATACTCTGGAAGGTCTCATGTGTAGAGAGTAAGGAGGTGTTCAGCGTCGAAGTGTCGAAGCATCGAAATGCCAAATTTCCTGCTGGCCTTCGTGTTGGATGCCTACGTGTTAGACAAAGATTGAGTCCAATCATGGGATCAGACGGTGGATGGACTTCCACCATGGATGAAGGAACTTGGGGACAATACGTGTGAGGTGGAATCACGTGGACGCCACGTGGCCCTCAACCAATGAACTGTTGGATCATGTTATCATTGATGCCAATGGTTTGACTGGTTGATGTTAAAGGATTGATGTCAAGTGATTGAATGATGTCAAGTAATGATTGATTAATTGTTGTGAATGTATAGATGTCAAGTGGAATCATAGTCATATTATGTCATGCATAGATGAAGATGGATCAATGAGTTGTCATTGATATGATGCATTGTTGGATTGATGTAAATATGAATCATTATTGTCTTATCATGGTTGATAAGGTGCACAAATGGATGAACTCCAAAGTGGTCCCCTTATGATGAAAGCCCTCAAGGGAATATGCTTTATGGATGAGTTATCCTTGAAGTATGGTTATGCTTATATGCGGAATAATGAGATTAAGATCAGTAAATTTGTTGGTGAAACTATCCTAGATGGATAGTGTTTGTCATGCCATTTCCAGTGGTATGTGAAATGTCACATAACTCCTCATAGTTTGAGAGTTATGGCCCTATGAAGATGAAGGGCCCTCATATGTTGGCTTGAAGCCCCAAAAGGTCAAAGAAGTCAAAGAGCTTGCAAAGAAGAAATTATTATTTAAATGATAAAGTAAAGAGACAAAGTCAAGAAGGAGTATTTAAATAATAAAGTGAAGTGACAAAATCAAGAAGGATTATTTAAATATTAAAGTGAGGTGACAAAAATCAAGGAGGAATATTTAAATGATAAAGTAATGGAGAACATTCTATTTATGGAAAGTGGTTAACCCTAAAATGAGTTAAATAGGTTAAGTAACCTAGAAATGGGTTATGTGATCTAGAAGTGGGTTAAGTGACCTAGAATATGAAGAGTATAAATAAGAGGCAAGGGTCTCTTGTGAAAGGCATCCTTTGTGTATCTTTGTGTGTATCTCTTGAGCATGATTGAAGATCTATTCTGAGAGAGAGAGGGTATGGAAGATCTCATGAACGCATCAAATTTTTGGCATGTCTAAGATCATGATGACAAAAGTCTTGGAGGTTCAAAAACCCTAGTTTATGAGGTATATGCGAGTTGTAGTGGGCCAGAGCGTGTACATATGTGGGTTGTATGAAGACAGGGCACGTACAGTGGATGAAGTCATGAATATTGGTGTGTGTGTTGATGAAAGGCTCTTGAAGATAGAAGCAAGTTCCAGATCTGCATTCTATGGGCTCAGATCTGTCACTGAGACTCTAGTATGGTTATATTGTTGTCTTGATGGATACTCTTGCTTGTTGTGTAGTGAATGCTTAAGGCATTCTTGATATGGATGTTGTGATGTGGTTTGTGTTGGTTGATGGAGTGAGAAACACTCTTATGATTCAGTACTAATGTGATTTCTATAGTATGTTGATTGCTTATACATGATTGAGTAGCATTCATATTGTATGGTTGAGGAGCATGAGTGAGTTATTGGAGAGCATGGATTTGTTGTGACTGGCCATGAGTCAGTTTGGACAGTGAAAGACAGAAGAGAATGTGATTGGAGGTTGGAGAGGATATGAGTGTGTGAAGTAAAGAAAAACCCTATTTGCTCTTAAGTATACGCAGGTTGTAGTATAGACTCGACGCGTACATACGCGGGTTGTACTACTGGTAGGGCGCATACACACGCGTGTTACACTACCGACAGGTCGCGTACCTGTGACAGATTAATATCTTTTGAGGATTTTTTCCTCATCTCAGTTGGTGTTGAGCTTGTAAGTTGAGTCTTGCATTATAGAGTTGGTTTTCTTGTAGAGTTGTACTCTATTCAGTTGTTGTTGAAAAACCCCAAGGATTGTAGTTCGTAATAAAAAGAAAATTGTACATACATCTCGTGTTCTTTGTTTTCCTTGTGGTGATGATTTGTTGATGATATATTGTTGATATATGTTGTTGATATGTGTTCACATTTAACTGGTTATAAATGACAGCAATGAGTAATGAGTTAATGGTGATTGCTAACTAATGAGTTTTGTGTAAGAGGGAAATTTTGGGAAAAAGAGCCCTACATTGTTCACCTCCCCCTCTCAATGTAGACGGTGTGTCCAACAATTGGTATCAAATAAGGCCTTCACCATAAGCCTTAAGAAGCTTGGAGGAGATCTATAGACACACAAATGGATGATGAAGTTCCAATCCTTGATGAGGAAAATTATTCTACTTGGAGAATAGAGATGAGAGTACACTTGAAGGAGATGGGAGTGAGTATTTGGAAGACAACCATTGGTGGATCAGTTTCCTTGAAGAACAAGTCAAAGTTTGCAACTCAAAGGGAAGGAAAGAAGAATGATGCATTGGCTCTCAAGACCATTCTTAGTGGACTCTCAATCCCTATCAAATATAGCATGGGACAATGCACTTCCACCAAGGATCTATGGCTAAAGCTAGAGGAGACATATCAAAGAAAGAACAAGAAGGAAGATATTGAAGACCACTTCATCAAGATCATTAAAGGTAAAGAATATCCAAAAACTCTTGAATGCATTATTTCTAAATGTGATCTTGAAAACATTTCAAATCAATACAAAGAATCAAGTGATGATATTAGCACAAATGAAGATCTTGAAGACATTTCAAATAAAAGCAAAGATTCAAGTAATGATGTTAGCACAAATGAAGTTCCTGAAGACATTTCAAATGAAAGCAAAGAATCATGTGATGATGTTGGCAAAAAGGAAGATCTTGAAGGTATTTCAAATGAAGGTAAAGAATCTCCAAAGACTCTTGATTGCAATGATTCAAAATGTGATGATGTTGAATTTTCTCTACAAGTGAAGAAAAAAATATAGAAATAGTTTGTGTATAGTTTGATGGTAGTTATCCCATGGAAAGAATAGAAGAAGATCTATTATAACTTCAAAAGAAGGTTGAAGATGGTTTATATGAATATAGAAATGACCACTATTATATAGACTATAGCTATCTTTCGGATAACACTAAGAAGTTTCTTCGAAGGAGTAAAAGGCACATCTTGAAGTTAAGAGAAATGCTCAAGGAAAAATAAGAAAGTAATAAGACTCAATTAGAAGAAAAGGAAAAAGATATCACAAGACTAAAGAATGAAAAAGAAGATATGAAGGTAGATGATGAGATTATCAAAAGTTTTGAAACTATTGTCCATCTCAAGACTCAAATTAAAGAAGCCAAAAGGGTAGAGGAACTATTAAAGAATCAAATAAATGAAAAGGAAGAGTCGTGTCATAAGTTAGAAGCTGAAGTTGTTGACCTTAGAAAGAAGGTAGAGAAATCAAACAAATTCTTGAATAGCTCACAAATCTTGAATGTGATCTTGGAAAGTCAAAGATCACCATATGATAAATCAGGTCTTGGATACAAGAAAGAAGCTACACATGCTGAAGCAAGCACCTCAAAGTAGCATGAGGTAAATAATGAAGAAAAGGTTTCAATTCAACCATATACAAAAGGCAAGGAAAGTTTCAAAAGAACTAAGAAAGAAAGACATCAAGAAGCTACCTTTACACCTCAAAGAAAATGGACACCAAAGCAAAGGTATGAAAGTGTTTTTCATGGTTAATGTTATTCATGTAATGAATATGGTCACAAAGCTTTGGAATGTAGATCTTATGCAAGGAGAGATAATGGAAGATTTCATAACACCATAAGGTGTTGGAGATGTGATCAAGTAGGACACATTGTTGTTCACTGTCACAGCATGAGATGCTACAACTGCAATGGATTCGGCCACAAGTCCCAGGATTGTTGGAACACAAGAAGAAAGTCCATGATGAGGACTTCATATAGCTTGAATAGAAGAAGGAATGAAGTAAGGAAGGGAGACATCTTTGAAAATATGGAAGCTCAGAGCTCAAGTTCTGAGAAGCAGGGACACCTTCAGAAGTGAGTGAAGAAGACTGAACATCCAGAGCAGAATGGAAGCCTTAAGGGAGTTTCAAGTGTGTCATCTACTAAAGAATACATGGGTGACAGTGGCAACAGTCGTGTACATACGCAGGCTGACCTTGAATAGGTCGCGTACATACGCGAGTTGTCTGTGCAACAGGCCGTGTATATGTGGTAAAGCCTAGGGAAAAGGGCTATGCACAAAGTTTGCAGCTTGATGTGATGGTATAACTATGTGTTGTAGGGTATGACATGGTTTGTTGCAGGTTCTGACATTGTTTTTTGCAGGTTTTCATGATTACATATTGGATTATGTAATGTGATGATATAAAATGAAAGGCTATCTTGGATGCATGGCACTAACCCATGAGTATGGATTGAAGCATTTTATGTTGAAGAACAATGTTGGTTATGACAAGTGACGTTATGGTACCTTGGTTATGTGATATATCTTGATGATGCTAGCTAGAGATGTCATTGATCTATTGAAGCACACTACTAGTACATGTATTGTTGGATGCCTAGTATTTTCTGTAGTGAATGGAGGACGGAGGATGATCCATTGGTGAACATGGTTGGTACATATTTTGAGTTTCATTGACATATCTTATGATGTATTATTGGAATATTACTTGATGCATGCATTTGTCATATCGTTGGACTACATATTGGGACATGTAGTTGAAGAGTTGATGAGGTGATCATGTTGTACATCGTTGATGAGTCTATAGTTGATGCATGATTGGTACACTTATAGTACTGTTATGCCCTAATATTGGCTCATTACCCCTTAATTGGGGCATATTATATTAGTAATGTTATTTTATTTATGTCATCTTTAGGCCATTAGTTGTAATTATACCTCCTAGTCTCCAATATATACCAAGGAGACATTTTCATTTTGAATCATCTTGTACTTGAACATTTAAGTGGGGTAAAAGGAGGTTGCCCCCTCGAAGAGGCTTATTGTCGAAAATTTTCTCTTTTTCAAGGCATTGAGTACTTTTTCTGAGGTTTTTCTATGCTATATTGATATTTGGTTCTTAACATATGGTATCAGAGCTCAAGGTCTTGGTGTTTCGCTGCTACATCTAAGACACTGTGGAATTTTCACTATAACCTATTTTCTACAATGTTTCAGAAGGAATAGATTGGGGGATATTTAGTAGACGGATCAAGGTACGTTGGGTTCAAAATTCAGCTCCTGAGGCCTTATATTTTCGGAGATACAGCCTGTACAAGATAGGGTTCTGGAATCATCCTGAAATGAGTCATTGCAGAATTTTTGCTATAAATAATTTTCTGTAACGTTTCAGACCTTGAACTCTTGAATCCATTTACAGAAATTAGTAAGGTATCTATGATAAAAATTTTAGCTTCTGGGTCATCTTAAATTTGTATATACACCTTGTGTAAGATAGGGTATCTGACTAGTCCTATTGACTAGTCTCAAGAAGGTGTTCTAGGTAAAACCATCATAAATTCTTGCTAGAGTATCCAAATTGAGTGGGACTAGTTTCATTGGATCGTGGACAGTCTATAGTATTTTGGGTGCAATTTTCAGAATTTGATATGAATTATTTTGTGCGGGGCATGCTATACAAGTGAGATCTCCTGGAAAGGCCAAAAATTGGCAAGTTGTGAGGAAGTTACCGTAAATTCCACTTGGCACATCCAATTTTGATCAAACCTATGGCATTGCAGAGAACAAATATCAAAGAACTACCTAAAATAATTTTTCATACACAAAAGGGCCGAAACTTGGGAGATAGAACAGAATAAATATTTTCTAGCAGAACCGCCTCAAAATCAAGATTCAAAAGTGATGCTTGGCCAACATGCCACCAAAAAAGCGACCTTCTACACCAAATAAGCCTCCAGAAAATCCTAATTGGACTCTTGATGAAGGTGAAGAAATGCGTAGGGACATAAATTAACTACAAAATAAGATGCATTCAATGGAAGCTAAGTTGATGGATTCAATAGAAGCTAAGTTGGATACTAAGATGGATGGTTTAAAAGGGGAGATCATGGAAGTATTAAAAAAATTTGTAACAGAAAAGACACCCGAAAGTGAAAATGCATCCCATGAAATTCATGATGAGGACACAAGGAAGGTGAACCAAGAATGGAGAAACTCCAACTTTGGTTTGAAGACCAACCACATTTCTAAGATTGATATGAGGAAGTTCGATAGCAAGGACCCAATCACATGGATACTTCAGATGGAGCAATTCTTTGATCTCCATAATGTGCCACATACACAAAAGGTACGAATTGCTTCTTTATATTTAGAACCTAATCAATTTTTCTGGTATCGATGGCTTTGTTCTCGCAAATCACTCATCACTTGGACAATTTTTACGGAAGAAATGATAGAACACTATGAGGATACAAGGAGCAATAACTTCTTTAGCCAATTGATAAATCTCAAGAAAAAGGGTTTAGTTACCGAGCACATTGAGAACTTCCAAAGATTGAATATAAAGGTAACTGATATTCCAG
>ML781489.1:634621-656253 GCA_009831015.1 Picea engelmannii
GAACCCCAATGCATACTGGACAGAAAGGAAACCCCGCTCCGGAACATAACCATTGCACAGGTCAAGGTGCAGTGGAAACATTTTGGCCCAGATGAGGCTACATGGGAGATGGAAGATGCCATGAAACTGGCATATCCAATTTTTTTTACTTCTGTGCATGCAATTCATGCTAGTAGATAAGAACATCGAGGACGATGTTCCTTTTAAGTGGGAGGGAATCGTAACACCCTGTTTCCCCCAACTTGTAAATATAACTGGACTGGCCAAGAACTATGGAAAACTCATAAATATGAATATGTGATGTAAATGGACCTTAAGGAAGAGGTCAATGAATGTGAATAACATTCTGAAATTATTGCAGGACTGCTGATGAGGGGATGTGCAGAAAAAGAGATCACGATGGCGGTGGAAGGTCCCTGAAAAGGTGGCGTTAACTTCCACCGAGAATTTAATACCGTATTTGGACTCCACTGGCCCGGAGAACCAAAAGCGGCTCACTGGCCCTGAAAATTAATGGCTCGCAGACTGGTAGGCGGATGGCTTAATGAGGGATGGGATGGTGAACCGCCCATCCATAGAGCTGTCAGGCCTGATCAGTGCGAGGGAAATCGCGCCACATGCAACCTTGCGAGAGGATAAGGCGTATGGCAAAGGAAATTGAGAGGGCAGACACGAGGGGAACTCTGGCATTACGCAGCGTGGGTGATAGTAGAGAGGAAGGATTGCAACCTTCACTCCTGGTCACTGGAAAACAGAGAGACGCAGTCTCAGAACATCGTGGTCTCAGCTCGAGGGTGGCTAGTGGTAAATCCTTTGGGAGTCGCTGAGTCTACGATTGGGTGGAAACGAGCACCCCTCTCAGCAGTTGCACCCATTTCTGAAGTCACTTCCGATAAGTGTTTTGTTTACATATTGCCTCTTGAAATTCATAAAATGATACATAAATGTATATCCTCATAGACCTGTGAAATTGTGAACGATTTCAGTGTAAGAATGTTTGTGCAGTGTTTTGATAAGAATTTATAGACATATACTTATAACAGAGGAATCCATGCATGATTTAAGGTGATAAATGAATCTAATTATAGGTTGAATTAAGTTAGGCCTCCAGCCCGTTCTCGGGAAGATATTTGCCTTCACCCAACTCCCGGATAGCCCCGGAATAGATCTCTTAGAGAGATTTCCTCCTTGGAAAGGTTTACCCAGGACCTGGAATAGGAACTTGAAGGTGGAAGTCTTAATAACCTTGTACGAGGATGAATGGACCTCTTAAGAACCCGAGATGGCAGCTTAAGGGAGGAATATCAAATCGACGGATGAGGATTCATCTAGGAATGCACAGTTTCCCCACAACCGTTAGATTAGCAGGAGAAGGTAGGACGTTAAAGGCCCTACCACCTGATTTTCCTTTGCCTTCATGGGTAGGGAAGAGTCTAGGGACCGTAGATCCCCATGTTCCCTGAGAACATCTGGACCATTGATTTCCCCGTCCATAAAGTTGTGGAAGAGTGCACAAAGTGGCATCAAAACTGTTAGATCTGAGCAGAGATCCCGACAGCCGTCGGATCTGCGAAAGTTACGCGGAGGGTAAGTCCTCGTGGGTAGGAGGAGGAATCGACGGTCAGGATTCGTAGAGGAAGATTGTGAAATTTCGTCAGCCGTTAGATCTCGAGAAAGTTGCGCAGGGTTTAAGTCCTAGTATGTAGACGAGGAGTCCAGAAAGATTCATCAGGATATCAGAGTCATCGAGATTTGAAGGTCAAGAGAATCGAGACCTTGTAGGTCATGAAATCCCGAGAAAGGATCCTAGCCGTTGATCTCGGCAGGACACGCGTCAGACATCAGGACCGGAGTCGGGATTTTACTCATCGGGGATTCCAGGAGTGAAGAGATTGTGGCATCAGGATTCGTGATCCGCGAAATCCCGATAAGCTCAGAATTGTCCATCAGCAGGGACACATGTCAGGAGATCCCAAGGAGTCAGGGATCGGAGAATCGGAGTTTTCGAAGGCGTGAAACTCTTACCTGTTGAAATCACGATCTGCGATATCCCAGCAAGATCATGACCATCCGTTGGCAGAGGACACATGGCGGAGATCAAGCGCCATCGGCGTTTAACGCATCAGGAAACCGGTATCTCCAGGAACAAGAGGTCGGGGAAGCCCCAGGTAAAAACCCCGACATAACCCGAGCCATCCGTTCAGAGGGACAGGTGTCGAAGATCTGACGAGAGTCAGAAAATTGGGAAATCATCATTTCTGAGGTCGAAGGAACCAGGACATCGAAAGTTCCGAAACCCCGAGAGTGAATCTGGACCGCCCAATTGAGAAGGACGCGTGGCAATCATCAGCACCCTTGGGAAAATCCCTAACAAAAGGATATGACTGTGGTTATATAGAGATAGGTCATATGGACCCAAAAGACTAGCCCAGGGGGCTAACAGGAGTTAGAGTGCGTCGGGAGTTTGGAGATCAAACCCCGATGAATGGAAGAGATCCCGTCGGGGAATCTCAGGGTCTATAATGACCGTTAGATGCGAAAAAAAGACGGTAATTTAGGCTAGGATGTGGTTATGCTTTAGGATAAGTAGCGAGTAGATCTGGACGGTCAGAGTCCACCCGCCCAGATCTACGGTTGAGGTTCGATTCCGAACCCCCCTTGCCATTCTACCTTTAATGGGGGGGGGGTTCGGAATTGGTCATGCAACTCTCGAACGGTTGAGATTATTTCATCGCGATCAATGGTGCTCAAGTGGATTCCGGACCCCCCTTGCTATTCTGCCTTTAAGAGGGGGGGGGGTCCGGAATAATGTGGTGTGTGAAGTGGGGCCCCTCCCTATCATGACGACCCTCGTGTCGCGTTCCCCTTTTTGCCACCTGTATTATACCTAAACGCACAACGTGGCTTGTTCTCACTGGCGGTTCGTTACCCCTGTAGAGGATTGTTCCTATTGGCCCTTTTTCTGACCTGGTAAGAACTCAACTCATCCCCATTGATCGGGCGCGTAGATATTACTGTAGCACCGAAGCGCGAAATACCAAAGACACTACGATCGAATTGAGCCCTGGACATGTCCTACGATCACAGGGAATGGAGTAGGGGAGAGATAGAGCCAGCTTATGCTGGGCCTCCTTGGTTATTTAGGAGCTCGAATCTGACAGAGGACCGGAAAAATTTGATTTGGTTAGTGGAGGTGTTACAGATATGATTGATTTTTATTGATGGGGAGAGATAGTCACATTGACTATTGATGTAGAGAATGCCTTATCTACATGTTGACATCAATAATTGGTAATTGGTGTTGACATCAATGTTGGTATTTCCATCAATGCCAAAGTGGGAGATTGTTGGATCGTTGTCATTGATGCCAATGGTTTGACTTATTCATGTCAAAGGATTGATGTCAAGTGATTGATTGATGTTAAGTAATGATTGATTGATTGTTGTGAATGGATAGATGTCAAGTGGAATCATAGTCATATTATGTCATGCATAGATGAATATGGATCAATGAGTTGTCATTGATATGATGCATTTTTGGATTGATGTAAAGATAAATCATTATTGTCTTATCATGGTTGATAAGGTGCACAAATGGATGAACTCCAAAGTGGTCCCCTTATGGTGAAAGCCCTCACGGGAAGATGCTTTATGGATGAGTTATTCTTGAAGTATGGTTATGCTTATATGTGGAATAATGAGATGAAGATCAGTAAATTTGATCTAGGTGGATATCGATGGCCACCCACCTTTTCCAACTGGCTCAAAACAACTTTCTGGCAATTTTGGCAATTTACTATTTTTAGCAGGTTTTAACTTCTGGGGCCTAGATGAAGGTTTTTCTAGATCAAGGTTCTCAATTATAGCCAAAGGAATTATTTATCCCCCAAAATGAATCTCCTCGATGATACCTTTCCAATGAGCTATCATACGCCTAAAACGGAGATCGTATGCAAAAGTTAGGACCTCGGGAAGTTGATGTACTAACTTACCCAAACGGGGCCCACATGACTTTTGGCACTTCATCTCCTAGGGTTAGGTTTTTGGATGTCTACGAATTTTGGCATTACTGTTTATTGTAAAAGGGCCTTCAAAGCCTCATTGTAATCATCTTATTGTGAATGCGAGTAGCCGTCACATCTCTTCTCAGAGATAAGCTGCCACCATTCTAGCGAGTCTTTCACTCTGTATTTTTACAGTCTCTGTACATTTCTTTCATTAATAGAAATCATGTATTATTGTATATCTGTGTTTATGGTTGCATCTCTGATACATTTCTGTTATATTATTGAACATCTGTGATATCTCTGTGCATTTCTTTATTATAACTCCGATCTCATTTCGTGCCAAAAATAATCTAGATCAGTGGTATCAGAGCAGGCTGCTCTTGATCATTTTTTTTTCAATGCATGTCCCCGACGAGGTCCGAGTATAGAAATTTGGGTCTCGAGATTGTCTCTCTTGAAGACAATCGCTCTTGCACACCCAAGAAACTCTCAATGGCGAAAGAAAAGAAAAACAACGGAGAAGACGATCCTATCAATCTATTGCTTGAGAAAGCTCTCACGTGACAAAGGGACGAAATGATGGAGAATTTTGCTCACATCCTTAAACGCCTGCCGATAGCATCAGGCGCATCTTCATCAAGCGACCACTTTGGGGGCACCTCGCCTTTCAAGGTACAAGTTAATTTTGATATTCCTGTATTTGAAAGACAGATAGATGCAGAAGCCCTAGAAAAATGGTTAACTCTGCTAGAAGGTTATTTCTCTGTTCACAACTTTTCTGACAAAGAAAAGATCACCTTCGCACTCCTTAAAGCTTTCCCTCATGTCAAACATTGGTGGGAAACTTACTGGGAGCAAAGTTCCACAGAGGAGTCTAGAATATATGGGGTCGATCCCACTTGGTATTTTTTTGTGGATGTGGTAAAAGAACAGTATTACCCTGTTGGCAACTATGATGACCAGTACATGAGATGGACCACACTGCGGCAAGAGAGGGGCCAAGCAGTTCTATATTTCACCAATACCTTCCATACCTTGTGCACCAAGTTGGGTATCAAAGACTCCGAGCGACATTTGGTTCTGAAATACTATGGGGCTCTACATAGATACATCTAGACTGAAATGGATTTTCTGGACATCTCATCACTCAGTGCTGCTTATCGATATGCTGTTAAAATTGAGCAGAAATTTAAGCACCAGAACAAATGGGAATTCGGGTCTACAAATCCGCAACAACCAAAGTATGACAAAGACGGCCCTAACAAACAGTCTCCCGAAAACCAGTCCAAGACACAGGAAAAGAAGGGTCCCGGGAAGAAAAATAAGGACACCGGAAAATGGTGTGATTTCCACAAAATCCCCTGGCACAACACCGATGAATGTCGCTCAAAACAGTCACTGGCGGCCGAGATCAAAGACAAGGAGTCGAACCCTAATTCAGAATCTGATTCTGAAAATACTAGTAAAGGACAGCTCATTGACGTAGACTCCACTGCTATTGTCCCGACCGCAGCAATTCAACCAGAAGAGCCAACAAATCCTGAAGAGGGGGAGCGCCTTTTTCATTCACAGATGTGGGTGAAGGGGGCCCCACTACATTTTATTGTTGATAGCGGAAGCCAGAAAAGCCTCATCTCAGTAGAGGTCATCAAACAGTTGGGATTGTCGACAACACCAAACCCGCAATCATACAACATTGGGTGGCTTCGGCAAGGATGAAATCTCCGTGTTAGCCAACAGTGTCAATTGTCATACGGAATCCAACCCTTCAAGGATAAGGTATTATGTGATGTTGCCCCACTGGATGTCTATGATGTTCTGTTCGGCCAACCATATATGTGGAAGCGCCATGTTGTTTATGAGTCTCGACCCCGTAGTGTCATTGTTACTTTGGGGGGTCATCTCTACAGAATACCAGAGGTAGTTCCAACCACTGTTCCACCTAAAAAGTGTCGCAAGGTAGTATCTCATACTGCAAAATTCAGCTTCTTCACAATCTGTTAAAAAGGAGAACAAAGGGACACTGCAACCACTACAGCCCTGCCTCTAGCACCTTCTATCCAACAAAAGCAGGTCGACAAGGCTGCAACAAAGTGTAAAGATTCCTTCTGCACATCGTCCTCTCATGTATCTCGACTTGTTGAACATCCTCAACCTCAATAGGTTTGTGATAGATTTCTACAAATTGAGTAGCGCGACATCTCCAGCAAGACAAGCAGCTCACCAAGATGCAGATCCAGCAAACGCTTTTCCCTCTCCCTCGGGAACTCAACGCAATGGAGACCATTGCTTCCTAAGGAGGGAGGACTGATCCAGGTGGATATCGGTGGCCACCCACCTTTTCCAATTGGCTCAAAACAACTTTCTGGCAATTTTGGCGATTTACTATTTTTAGCAGGTTTTAACTTCAGGGGCCATTTTGAGGGCCTAGATGAAGGTTTTTCAAGATCGAGGTTCTCAATTATAGCTGAAAGAATAATTGAGCCCCCAAATTTAATATCCTCGATGATACCTTTCCAACGAGATATCATACGCCTAAAATGGAGATCGTATGCAAAAGTTACAACCCCGGGAAGTTGATGTACTAGCTTACCCAAACGGGGCCCACATGACTTTTGGCGCTTCATCCAAAATGACTGGTTGTGAGTCATTTTGGATAGTGAAAGACAAAAGAGAATGTGATTGTAGGTTGCAGAGGATCTGAGTGTGTGAAGTAAAGAAAAACCCTAATTGCTCAGAAGCATACGTAGGTTGTAGTATAGACTGGGCGCATACATACACGGGTTGTACTCCTGGTAGGGCTCGTACACACGCATGTTGCACTACCGACAGGTCGCGTACCTGTGACAGATTGATATTTGTTGAGGATTGTTGCCTCATCTCAGTTGGTGCTGAGGGTGTAAGCTGAGTCTTGCATTATAGAGCTAGTGCTCTTTTAGAGTTGTACTCTATTCAATTGTTGCTAAAAAACCACAAGGATTGTAGTCCGTAATAAAAAGAAAATTGTACATACATCTTGTGTTCTTTTTGTTCCTTGTGGTGATGATTTGTTGATGATATATTGCTGATATATGTTGTTGATATGTGTTCACATTTAACTGGTTATAAATGACAACAATGAGTAATGAGTTAATGGTGATTGCTAACTAATGAGTTTTGTGTAAGAGGGAAGTTTTGGGAAAAAGAACCCTACACTGTTCACCCCCCCTCTCTCAGTGTAGTCGGTGTGTCCAACATGAATGCCCGAAGAAATTTGGGAAGCCATAAACTGCAACCCAAAGCTCGGATTTGAGCTTGGTAGCAGTCATTAGAACACTACGGGTAAGTAGAAGAGGATAAAGACCTTGGACAAAGAATTTGAGATGTTAAGGAGAGCAGACTTTTGATGCCCCATCCCTAGGAACGTTAGTTAGGGGTCGGATGTGTTACATTGCAGCTTAATAAAAGTTAGGGAGAAGCATAAAAAAATATGACCAAGCAAAATATAGTGAGTTTGTCACCATCCATTCTTGTTTTATAATCAAATTCAGATTGCTTGAACAATGTAGAACTAAACTTTGTTAAAAACCATGTATGATACAAAGTTCATCTGAGAACAACAATAAAACTTTCATTTTATTTAAGTCAATATAAGTGTAAATGCAAAACCTCTTGAGCTCTTGTTTGTAATTACTAATAAGGATAGAATTATCCATTGGAAAATATGAAAAATAGGAAAAAATAGGAAACCTTTCTCTAAATATAGAGAGGTATGAAAACAATAATGCACCAAATAGAGAAACACTTTGGGCTTTTCATGTTGCTAATAGATAATATAAAAGCAAGATAACCAAGTACACTAACTGATACTTGGAAAAAAACACTTGTTGATCACTACCAAAAAACACTATTTTTCATCCCATAAAGAAATCTGTTAATATCAAGCTAGCTATGGCTAAAATTGCAGCATACATAATTTTTATTCTAATCAGAAATTAAGGATGATATATGATATTTCATATCACCTTGAAGTTTGAACCATTCATGGCCAATGCCAACACTTAAAAGACATATAAATGGAAGTTTTAATTGTTCAGCATGGTTTTTCTCCTTACCCATAACATAGTTTGTCCTATGTCCCAAAGCAAGACCTACTGATCATTTATCTCCTTTGAGGTTGAACCTTGTGGTGATGGACAAATTACATTTTTGCAAAATTTAGGCTTAAGCTTGTAGATTGAAAATTCAGCACTATAAATTCTTGTACCCTTGAAAAATGTTAAAAATGTTAAAAATGACAAATTACATTTCTTCTGCCGACCAACACATGAACAGGTAAACAATATATCCTTACACTTCATAAGTCCCTATTTGGTCACTATATGGATGGAAGTTTGAAAACTTTCAAATATTTTTGATTTATTTAGTATAAAAATGAAATATAAATCAAAGATATCTTTGATTTTGTAGATTATACAAAAATGAAATATAAATCAAAGATATTTTTGATTTTGTAGATTATTTTAATGCCTTGTGATTAATAAATCAATAAATATAATTATTGATTTCTTCCTATTTGTTCTTCATTGTATTTGCTGGGACTTTCATGATGATGCCCTTATGTATTGTATTTTGGTTTACTAAAATAAATTATTTTCTTTTGAAAAAGGAAATAATTTATCTTTGATTTAAAGAGTAAGTAGAGGACATTTAATAATGTGTTTAATTTTCATTAAATGATATTTAGTTAAAAGAAATTTGTCTATGCATAATAATTAGTTTAATGTTGTAGAGGTCTTTCAACTTAAAATTATTGTGTGTTTGATTTGTCCTAACTTCACATAGAGAGAGAAAGGAAAAGAGAAATACTTTATAGTTATATAAGTAATATCAAGATATCACAAGATTTAGACCTAAATAAACCTTCAATTTTTCTCTCTATATTCTATTAAAGGACGATACTTTCCTTGGTGCAACCACATTTCAATGAAATACTATATATAATTAAAAACAAAATTCAACAAAACCACCATGTTAGAAAATAGAGACAACTTCTTATGATGCATAAAACTTGCACATTTTCAACAAAATCACCATGCTGGTAGCTTGCACATTTTCAACAAAACCGCCACACTGGTAACTTGTGCATTTTCAACAAAACCACTAGGCTCGTAAATAACGATAACTTCTTCATATGAATAAAGCTTGTACATTTGCTATTCTTGTCAATAAAAATGGTAAAACGGTTAGAACAACTAAATTTAAAGAATTTTGCATGGATCATTACGAACGTAAATTTAATACCAAACTATAAGCATATGAGAAATTAAAATATATGGTGCTCTTTTTTGGTTTACAAACAATCTTAAAATGTGGAAAAACACTATAAATCAAGTGATCAAATATTCCCTTACAGTAAAGGAAAGAATCTTATTTCAACTTTGTAGGCCTTTGTAGGAGATAACAATTGTAGATGCAAAATCACATAAAATGAATTTGGTACAATGCTTCCCATGTTACACAAATCCAACTATTCCAATGTGTAAAACACATAAGCATAACTACACCTAATACCCCTTTATAAGGAAGGGGTCAACTAAATATCCTACATTACATTATGTCTATATGCCACTTCAATACTCAAATTCTCTCTATTCATAGCTTAATCACAAAGATAAGTTGTGGGAAAGCATATGGACTATCAAAGAGTGATTGGAAATGGGGTGAAAAAAATACTCTCTAAACTTGAATAAACTAATAAAAGTACCAGGAACTAAACTTGTGAAGCTCTCTATCAAATCATGATGATACAAAATAACAATATACCACTTTCAAAAGAAAATAGGCCTATTGTGTCAACAACCACTAGTTTGTCGTGCAAAATTTCAACAATTGTCCTTGATCAACCAACCTAAAATGTAATTGTGCATTGCATTGGATAGACAACAATGTAAACATTAAATTACAAATCCTTTCAAGTACAMGAWAAACTTMTTATTTGAATACTAAGAACAAGCACATTGTGCTCCCATACATTAAAAAATMTTACCCCTAACACAATCTAAATAAAAAACCCTAGGCCCATAGACCCAGTGGAAGCATTGGAAATGGGACTAAGCTATGATGTTTACCAAKTACAAGCTAACCCTCAGYTATAAATGSCTTTWCTTAAATCTTATGCTAGAATATCAACTAGATAAGCTATGGCCAATGAAGTCCAAGGAGAAGAGTTGGTTGTATATKTSAAGAGTAGTTAGAACCTAWTCGCCCATARATAAATTTCACATGGTTACTTACAATGGAATTTYATCCATTGTAAATAACCARTTCAATTTTAMAAATTGTGATRGATTTTATGCAAAGCAAAAATGGTTGCAACAAAGCAAATGCCTTCTCACTTTTTGGGTGATGTCACTTTAATATCATTCTTTCAATCATAAACCTGCATTGTTGTCAATTTGTCCCTCTCAACTTAGACGAAGATTTGCAATTCATGATTTACTTTTCTATTTTTTATGACATAAATGAGTATGATGTGGGCAGAGGAGTCTCCAACAACAGGTTCATTTCCTCTGCCACTGTTTTTGCATGAAATTTTTTTATTTCCTCCACTAAATTATGGTTCCAATGGTTTAAAGGAGAAGAGTTATGAGGATGGTACCTCATCCTCATTCATTTTCAAGCCTCATGTGAAATCTGGCCCTTCTTCTTGCATGTCACCTCTAGGAGGCATGATAACCCTCTTCTTTCAACTTCATATTTAAGCATGGTTTTTTCTTAGTGAAGAAAACTACAACATAAGATGCACTATTTGCACTCTCTAATCTTTGATGAAAAATAATAACTAGAATTCCAAAGATTCCCTTTTTCGTAATTTTACAAAAAGAGTCATTGTGATGTAATTTAGTCAATAGTATATATTGGAAAAATATACTAAGGCAGATGATCTTAGTGTTCATGTATGTTTTCCAAAGCCAAGTAAATTCATTGAAAGTTACAAGTTATCAATGGTCCAAAGAATTAGAGCAAACATTATCAAAACAGATTATCTTTTGGAAATTCATATTCTTTCTTTATTTTGGAATTGAAGCATTTATTATCTATCATCATGTACATGTCATTCGTCAATGTAAATGTGTTTATGAAATATTCTCAGATCAAAATCAGACCCTGTAAACAACTATGCTAAGGTACCTCAATGTTTTTAAAATCTAGATTACAAATCAATGGTTGAGACACCAATTCCCTTCATAGATAGGGCCCTGCTAACAAATGTAGTCCATGCATGAAAGGGATCCCATTATGTTGAAAAAAGTAAAACTTTTAATTATTACTAAAGGGTAAAATCATGAAGATGGGTAACACTTTTGCTTGTTGTATGATAATTGTTTTTTTTATTTTAACAGGTTCTTCAACTTCCGGTAAACAAAAGTATTTTTTTTATTTAGAATTTTACTTTACTGTAAAAACAAAACTTGTGAGGAATTTTTTTAGCTTTCTACTGAATATTTTTCAATTTTTTTTATTGAGATTTGATATGTCAATTTGGCAATTGTTTGACAGTACCTTCCTTAAAAATGAAAGGTAAGATAATGAGTTATTTTTCCCCCAACAATGTATCCATTATTAAACTTTTTCTTTTGACAAATGAAATATACCGCAACAATCTACAAATACTCTGTTTTGTGATGACTATAGTTTTCAATCTAATGGATGAATATTCTAATTTCTAGAATTTTTTGAAGTTGACCAATCTCAAAAAGTTACAGATTTTAAACACATGTTTTCCCCCACCATGTATCTATCTTAATTTTTGCTTAAAAGTAAAATCTAAAAATACCCTTTTGAAGAGAACAGTTTAAGGATTATGAATATAAATTTTCCATAATTTCCCACCATCTATTTTTAGAGATATGGATTTTTCATTTCACTGAATGATAATATCACCTAAAACAATTATGTAGTGATTTTTTTATAAAATTAAATAAAATTAGATAAAAACAATGAAAATGAAAACAAATTGTATCCAATGAAATTAGATTCAATTTTAAAAATGTTGGTATCAATTCCAAAACTAAATTCTGAGTATTTGTAGGAGTCCACTACCTCCAAAGATCAAGTAAGATGGAGAGAATTTGCACTTTCCTGGAAACAGTCCCATTTTCAGGTTTTTAACGGAATCCGTTAAAAATAAACCTTTCGGCCAAAATATGCTTACCGCAGGGAAAAAACTCATCCAAAAAATATTGTACATGAATTTTGAGGGTGTCGTCAAGGCATCATTCAATTTGACGTGTAAATTTTTGGCTAAAAAATGTTTCGGCCAAAAAAATTCCTAGCAACATTTTTTCGGCCAAAAAAATGCTGCTAGGAATTTTAGAGACCTAATTCTCACAAAAGTGTTACCCAGCTTCATGATTTTACCCTAAACAATTAGTAAGGATATGAAACAAAGGCTAACATGATTACTATTAAATAAATTAAATATGATTTTGCTTGGATGGTAGTTTTGGTGAACCCCAACGTGTCAACTGGCCAAAGTTCATTTCCAAAAAAAACCGGTGTAAAGACCCCGATCTTCAACTTTCAAACCAACTTTTTCAACATTATTACCATTTTCAATTCCTTGGAAAATGAGTCCAATTTTCATCATCCACAAACCAATATATCATGAAAACTAAGAGAGAAAGAGACAACTATGAATTTTGAGAGAAACAAACTATGATTAAAACACCACCAATGGAGTTCTACCCTAATGCCAACCCAAGAGGCTTATCAAAGTCAACTTCAATGGTATTCGAGGCACTTGCTCTCACCTACAAAATTGGTAGACTTTAATCCATAATCTGCTATTAGAGTGGAGATGGGCTCTACCATGAAAAAAGTATTGTTCTTGTTGTTGTTGTTTCTATGCCCGTACACATATTCACCACCTGAAGTGTTCAATGCATGTTGTAACATCCCCATTATAGTCCCCAGTTTAATTAATGCTTATGTGGATATAACATGTGTCTATGGTCAAGCGATGTCATATGTGAATTGTATTTCAATGTTTTAATAATAAAAATGTGATGCCAACTGCTAAGGGGACATGGAAAAGAGATGGGGTTTGAATTAATCCACAAGAGGGGGAAGTGTCTAGGATAATGGCCAAGAGAGGTCAAAGGGGGAATTACCCATGTATATCAATTTAACCCATTTTCCTAAACTTGCCAATTGTACATGAACCTTCTGATGTCTGATTTAATGTTCCCAAAGACAATCATTGAATACTTGTAATAGGGTGGGTGTGAGTGGTCACATCCTTTTGATTGAGTGTTCTCAAATCCAATCATTGAATACATGTAAGAGGGTGAGTGTGAGTGGTCACGTCCTAGAGTTACTGGGCACATGGGGGTTGAGTACAATCAGCTTGGAGAAGAGTGTGAGTCAAGGAAGGAAAGCCATAAGAGAGGAATTTGTATGGGTTGGGACAACAGTCAGAGAGGGGAAGAAAGAGAGCTTGGAGCTAGTGCGGTCATGGAGGGTGAATTATGGAGCATAGATGGAGCGTAACTGGAGCGAATTGAAGATGGAGAATGGAATATATCAGTTTTCAGGCCGGAAGAGTGAACTCATGTGTGAGTTGCACACTAAAACAACAAGTGGTTGTTGTTGGTTTGCTGATAGTTTTCCTAGTAGCAACTTCCCTTGAGTTCCCAGTTGCAAGATTCCTAGTAACCTGTTCCAGAGAGACCTTGATAAACGAATGGCACATTCCTTGGGCTATCCTTGATAAACAAATGGTACATCCCTTGGGTTAACCCTGATAAATAGATGGTACATCCCTTGGGTTACCCTAATAAATGGATGATACATCCCTTGGGTGATCTGTGATAAATGAATGGTTCATTCCTTGGGTTTGGCAGGTCAAGAGGAAGAGAGATGATGGAAAAGTCAGGATAATTTTAGGAGAATATCAGTTGGATTATGAGATTTATGAATTGTAGGCGGATTGTGAGAGACCACCCTCTTTTGTGGATTACTAGCCTTAGCTCGGGGGTGATTGGATGTTGACAATTGGAATAGTCAGTCTATGGTTGGGTGTTGTTATAATCCTATAATTCATAGGATCAACTGGTGATTGAAATTTTATCCCTTTAGTGTCTTTTGTATTGCAAATAATGTTTCATCCTGTAAATGATTTGCAAAGAAAAAGAAAAGAAAAATAAAAGAAAAAGAAAAGAAAGAAAAGAAAAGAAAGAAAGGAAAGGAAAGAAAAAAGAAAATGAAAAAATGAGAAAAGAATAAAAGAGGGCATAAAAGAAAATGGATAAAGCCCCATGCAATAATAATGACTTGATCCATACAGTTTAAACATGGCCAAGTCCTTTTGAATTTATGTTAATAGGGTTAGTGAATAAGCTTGGCTAAACTGTTCAATCTTAGCCAAGTAGTTAGGTTAGCTAGTGAATAAATCTGATCAGACTGTTTAATCCTGATCAAATAACCCCAGGATAGAGTAATTTATTATCCCAACAGTCTAATTTGGGCTAAATGTGTAGGTAGGTAGGATAGGACATAGGCTAGCCAACCTTTCTTTCAATACAATTTGTATGATGTTCGATGAAAATGCATGATTTTGATGTTTGAGGTGTTTTCCTAACCCCATGGTGAAAAAAAGTAAGGGAAGCAGCGCACAAAACCCATAAATGAGCACTATCCTAAGTTTTCAAGGTGCATTTTGATTCACGCCCAGAGATTAAAAAGCACGCATAGATCTACGACGGATCTAACAACGCCTGGATATACGGCTAAGAAGGAATTTCAGACCCCCCCAACTGTTCTACCTTTAACGATGTGGGGGGGTCTAGAATGGTGATTAACAAGAGCGCATAGATCTACGTTCAATCATACAGCGTGCAGATGGACAACCGAAAAGAGATTCCAAAAAACCCCCCCGACCGTTCTACCTTTAACGATGGGGGGGGTCCGGAATGAGGCGGGTTTTCCTAGCGGGCCCCATCCTAACATGGCATAAATCTATTGTGTCAGACCCCCTCCACTCTAAAACACTTACTGCTTACCCCCCTTTTGACTTACCACCATACCAGCATTGCCATATCACCATTTCCTTGTGACATCATCCTCCACTATCCTGCCGCCTCATGATGTCACATCCCACTATCTCATCTTACAAGTCCTGTCTCATTACTCTGCCAGCGTATCCCTCCTCCTTTGACCTATCACATGTCTTATCCCATTCACCTCTCCTCCAATCATCGCATTCCACGTCATCCTGGGACGCTCGTCACCCATCCTTCACCTGCCACCTCATACCTCAAGTGATCCGTTGGCCATTTATTACAGGCTAACATATCCGTTAGCCTACTGACCTGTCCCCCGCACCCAACAAATACCCATTCGCCCAAATTTAACCTGTCTCTACCATTTTCACATTGCTCACACTCTCCACACACCAGAAAACTCATTTCCCCTCACTGTTCGAGTCAGGGACCCAGCCATAGCCTTTAACCGCTAACGTTTTTGTTTCAATTGCAGGTACCTTTTAATGTGATGGCGCCAAAAGCTAAAAGATGATCAGAGGCCGAGGAAAATCCATTTCTTCCACCTCCTGTTGATCTCGATCGAATCCCACTGGCCGATAAAGACTACCTGATCTCATAAACCAGGTGTGAATTCAACCTTGCTGAGTTGTATTCATGGTTCAGGGACACTTTCCTAGATCAAAGTGATGAGATTGGGATCGGGAGTCCAATCTCCCCCTGTAACTTTTTCCCCAAGTCCACCATTTTCCGGAGTTCGCCCTCAAGTGCCAGACGCACTACCTTCCTGATAAGAGAGTCATTGTTTCATCATCTGGAGAAACCCTTTTCACTGTCACACCCGAGTCTATTGATCAAATTATGCAAATATCCAGAGTCGAATTTGCTTCTCCTCTCACCCTTGATGTTTTAACTGAAAAATACCAGAACCTATCTTTTCCCTAGAGAGCGCAGATTTTTGAGCTTTTCCTCCCACATGATGCTCAACTTCCCAAGAAAAACCCCCCTTACCATTCCTCCATGTTTTCAGAAAAGGGAAACTAGATTATTTCATCATTATGTTGTCTGCTCGATCACTTCTCAGATGAATGGGTGGATGAGACCATCTTGGGTTACCTATCCATTTTTTATGCCGAAGAAAAAGCCAGCACCCAGTTCGACTACCGCAGTTTTCTAGCCGAGAACATGCATGACCAACTTTTCAAATTTCCCACAGAGGGCATGTTCTGGTATTCTTCAATACTAGCTTACATGTTCATGTTCTTTCAAGCCAATAAGTTCTTGTTCACCATGCAGAAAATGGACCAGGACGTCAATCCATAGCCTGCCACCTCTTGGACTTTGCTGCTCAGAAGAAACTCCACAGAGTTCAATTTCAAGCAATTTATTGAGCAGTTTTATCACCCAGTGGTGAGCATGCTCAGTGGTAGGCAGGAGGTGAGGATAAATGAGGAGATCCAGAGAATTTTACACCTTTCATACCTCGCCAAGACTGGAGACTGGTATCTGTATCAGAATCACATGGAAATCAGGATTTATGGAGGTGAGTTGGCTCCTTATAAACTTCCCAGATACGTTCTCATCAGGATACTTGCCTTGGAATACATCAGGAAAATGATCAATTCAGACGATATACACTTTGTGTCTTTGAAGAAGAAACAACAGCTGAAAATTAAGGGGCAAATAGGATCTTTTATCTGCAACAGTTGAGCTGTCGAGGAAGAGGTAGACAAACTATTGAAGGAAATATAGTTCGAAACAAGTTTTCTGTGGCACTACGTTCCTTGTGGGATCATTACAGAGATGAGATTGAAGAATAAAAATGCTATGTATGTCCATACACCCAAGCCCGAGATAGAGAAGTTTATGAATCAAATGGAGTGGGAGGTGAACACTCTGGAAGAAGTAGAACAACAATCTCCTCCAATCATTATCTCACAAACAACCACACCACAAGTACCAAAGGAGAAAATACCCTGAAAGGATACTTCCCCTTCAGTCACAGAAGTCTCGGCTGAGGATTTACAAGTATACACCAAAAGGCCAAAAGCCAGTCATACAACTGACACGACTAGTGAAAAAGAAACCCAATCCACTACAGTCATGAAAGGAGATCATTCACCTCTTGTCTCAAGCAACCAGTAGATCGTGTCTACTTCTTCATCCAAGAAGCAGACTGACACCTCACTAATCAACCAACCAAATCAAGGGGGTGCAAAGTTGAGTACTTTTGAGAAATACCATATGATCAAGAAGAAGAATTAGATGTTGACCAGCAACACCTATGCTCAATTTTGGAAGAAAACGTCCACAACACAGCACAGATTGTTATTAGCTTTTGATACAGAGAAAGGAAGAATGCACATGGCATTCTTGCAAGCACAAGTTCCCCATCCAAAGGAAATCACTTACTATAAAAGGGAAACATTTTATTTTAACACCAGAGATGTACATCCAACTGATCGGATGGATTTACACAGGAAAACTGGAGAAATGGCTTTCTCAACATTGGCCAATGCTTCTACTACTACTGGAAAATTACAAGTTTCTCTGAACAATGTTCAGACTCAATTAAAGTTGGATAAGATATCATCTTTTGCAAAGGATAACATAATTAAGTCTTTAGAAGAATTGGTGCTCAAAATTGGGTATGACCCCTCAAATGTGAAAGCAACTGAGGAGATGCTCAAGAAAAAAAATGTTAACATAGCATCTCTGAGGAAGCATTTAAAATTGCCTCCTATAGAAGACTCACGGGCCAAAGAGATAGCTGAGATAGAAGGTGAAAAAGAGGAGATGCTAAAGTTGATCATGGAACAGAAAGCACAGATAAAAGAGATGGAAACAAAGCTGGAGAGGTTAGTAAAGGAGAAGGAACAAGCAACACCTATGGAATTCATCCCACTAAGTGCAGTTCCCCTCACAAGAGTTAGCACAACAACTGTATCAACAACCACCACAGCAGAACTTCCCTCAGCCACCCCACTGACAGCTCTGGAAAAATCTGTAGAGCTAGCAAAATCAATGGAAGAGATGACCCTTCAAGGAACAGAAATCGCTAGACTGAAAAAAGAGGTTGAGAATCTCCAGGAGCTCAAGTCTTCTTACCAGACAAACTACAACATTGAGAAGCAAACATCAGAAAAGCTCAAGCAAGAAATACAACAGTTGCAGAAGAAGACAGTTGTTGGCAAAACATTGGCAGAAGCCAAAGAGAACATTTGGATGGATATCTCAAAATCCATAAACGAAATATGGCCCATGGTGCAAATCATGTTTGAACAACAAGATTTGGTGTTAAAAAGAAAACAGGCCATCGACAGGTTCAAGGGAGAGTTGGGAGAGATGCCCACATAAGAAAATTAAATCATAAGGTTTTTGAATTCGAAAACTAGGGAGGAGCTAGAAGACTTGAAGATTGAATATAGGACATAAACCATCCTGGAGGTTAAAAGAGTGTTGACCAAAAGAGGACTGATGTTACAGCTGGAGGAGAAATTCCAGAACATGGATCTTAGGGTTCGAAGATTCTTCAGCAATATGGATGCTTTGCATAAGAAAGGCCTCCCCAGTCTACTGGTTATAAATGATAAGCTGGTGACCCTTCCTGACTACAAGCAGAAGATTGCCACGGTGGCCAAGGATAGTTCCAAGCTTTCAGGGATACAGGGTAGCATAACAGGCAAGTTGTTCCTAGAGACTTTGCAACTAGACCTCAGTATCCAGCATGAGATCAAGTACATTTTCATCACCAAGACGACTTTTTCCAAATACACAAAAATGTAAGAAATCTACCGAAGACTACTCAAGGTCACCATTCCCAGTCCGCAAAGATGGGAAGATCTATGCACTTTGATCGAATAAGAGATAAAGTGTCCAAATCCAAGTCAGCAAGCAAAGTAGTCAAAGTCATGTCAATGACTCACCAACGGCCTTCCCCAGAATCAACATGAAGAATCTGACAGACCATCGACAGTTCCTACATTTTTGTATCTTGTTATCTAGTTAGTTAGATTTAGAATCTGCCACGTCCTGATCATTAATGACAAGGTCGTTTGTAATTTTGATTATAAATACTTCGAACTTGCAAGTATGGAGGGTTGATATTTATGCCCAAGAAATTTGTAAGCACTATAATTTTTATCTGAGATCTACCAGTAATACAAAGGACATTTCACAGGATTCCTTCTTGTCTACTGTTGGTGAAGTTTTCTCCTCTCTGTTAAATGTTTCTTCTTTCTTCGTAATCATCTGTGTTTTCTATATCTAATCATTTAAAAGGAGTTAAAGTTGCAAAACTTATCTTTGTATACTTTGTTTCTAACTTTTAAAAGATCTTAATGTTTGTCTTTTGATATTATGATTAAAAAACTCTCCATTGCTTCTTTGTTTTAATTGAATCTCACATCTTTTTTGTTGTCCATCATTTTTATTATAAAGAATCCAAAAGTAACATTATCTTGCCCTGTGAAAGACTTTTCAAACCTGTTCTTTGATCTCAAACTTTATAAAACAGACCCCATAGCCCAATGGATGCGTGAACCTTTTCAGCCAATTTATAAAACCAAACACACTCTCTTATTAATTTAACTAGCCTAATCTATGAAATCTGAAACAAAACTAAATCTTATAGAGAGATCCCTCTATGAAACTGGCAGGGCTAGATCCCAGTTTCGAAGTGGTTGGATAACACTTCCTTTGATGAATTCCTTCTACCTTCCGACAACCTCTGGGAATTTACAGAGCGATAACATAAATGGTAACTCCACTGGGGAAGAACTGAACAAACTTTCAGTTCCACGATTTCTTTCCCCTAGTCAAGAGAAATTTATTTCTGAATGAATCATTAGAATATAAATTTGAAAGAGATAATGTTCAGAGGTTGTTAAAAGTTTGTATATATTAGTCTAGGTGTCATAAAAAATTAAAAAATCTGGCTCCTAAAAGAACTTACACCAGAGCCCACCCCGATCCAAAACCTACAACAACAATAGACAATCCAAAAATATTACTCAGGAAGAAAAACCTTGCAGAATGTTCCGGGAGTCACAACCTTCTCCATAGATCCCCTTCTCTTCCAGAGAAGTTGGTTGCCCTTCAGGATCTTGAGTTTGATAGTTCTTTCGAATGAAGCCTTTTTAGAACAAAGTCAGATAGCTTTGTAAGTGAAATCGTTTTAGATCAAACCATCCTGCAGCCCAGGACTCTTGAAATACTTTCTCCCAGACCAGACATTGATCAACGTTTTCTTCAGGAATTTGACAAGTTAGAAGATCTAGTAGAAAATCTTGATCAAGCCTTAGAAAAATCCCACTTCCAACAAAAAGTTGAACTTTATGCTTTGACTATCACTGCAGCTTCTGTTAAACCTAAACCAACCCAATCTGTTCCTCCCAACCCTTCATCTTCCACTGCTTCTGGCACTTCCCCTCCTGTTAAACAAGTTGTTGTATAGCCTCCTCCACTTATCATGGAAGCCATATATGCTCCCTTGGTGTTGGTCGCTCCCTCACACGCCATGCCCCAGGACTATCAAACCAGACTTCCATAGTTTGATGGCACTGGGCCTCTCAATGCACAACAACATGTTGACAAAATGAATGACTATTTTTATTTGCAGGAAGTTGATGAAGCTGACATTCAAATGAGACTCTTTGTACAGAGTCTGACTGGGGATGTCAAGAAATGGTTCAAAGCCTTATGCCCTTCTTCTATGGTTGACCTTGCCTCTTTTCAAAGAAGTTTTCTCGACAGATGGGAGGTAAAGAAAAATCCTCTCCAGATCTTGTCAAAATATGAAAACATCAGAAGGAACCAAGGAGAGATAGTACAGGACTACTGCATCTGCTTCAACAATCTGTACAATGCAATTCTGGTATATATCAAACCACCTCAAGGATTGGAATTAATAAAATTTCTCAACGGTTTTGATGCTAATATGTCATATCAGTTAAGGGAAAGAAACTCTGCCACTCTCGAAGACATGCAAAAAAGTGCAGTAAGTGTAGAAGCCAATCTGTTAGCCAGAACAGCTAGGTAGAGGATAGAAAGGAGGGTCACGATTAAAGAGGAGCCTTCCACGTCCTCTTCAGATGCCAAACTAGATTCCTTATCCAGAACGATGGAGAGAATGATGGAGAGACTTACTATAACTGATAGAAATCCTCCTAGGGAAAACCAAGCTGCTCCTCAGATTCAGAATCCGAACTTCAGAAGAAATCCCACCCAAATCAGACAGAGAGATCCTAGGGATCAAAGAGAATAAAGGGGTCTCAATCAGTGGATCAGACCACCCCTTTAGGAAAATTACACCGGCGAAGGTGGGGAAATAATCGAAGAAATGGATGATACTCATATAAGCCTCATGGGAGTTCACGACGATAACTCCATTTTTCTTACTCAGGAAGAGAAGGAGCTCTTTCTCCTTTCACAAACAGAGGTGAATGAGGAAGCAGAGGAAACAAAACAGCAGGATTTTGAAAATTCCATAATGGAGGTAAACAGGCAGTACAACCCGAGAAGCAATAAAACTAGTGACAATCCTCCAAAGAAAGATTCTGAAACGAAGAAACTAGTCGAGACCAAGAAAACCACAGAAGCT
>ML781489.1:656322-704894 GCA_009831015.1 Picea engelmannii
GGGGGGTGAATCAGTTGTATAAAATTTCTTTCACTTTATAAGAAGATTACTTTTTAATCAATAAATCATGCCTTTAACATTTAGCTTGTAGTAATACATTTAACCAATAAATACAGAATCACATAAATGAAACAGTGACACAGTGATTTTTCATGAGGAAACCCAAAAGGGAAAAACCTCTTCTTCTTATGAATGAAAGGCAAGATCCAACTCCTCTTTACATTCTTATTTTATCTAAGCTACAACCCAGATGACGCTGCTACCAAAGTTTCTTCAGCACCTACTGAATGGAAGCTACAACTCCCAGATGTACAAACACCAACTTGTACAAGAGACTTTTACAGTCTCCCCTTGATCCTCCCTACAACCCTGAAATCCTTCTCTGTCACTAAGAACCTGCAAACCAAGTATTTATCTTCTCTGGCAAAGGATTCAGCATTCAAGTCCTCTCTATTTAAATAATCATATCAGAATCCATTCTTCTCCCCTTGATCTCTGTTATATCTTCATCATTTCGTCTCACTGTCCCTGTATGATTTTATTTCAGTTTTATTTTCATTTACAGAAATGAATTTTTACCTTAGAGCTACAATTGTACCATTGATTCCATACATGCACCAACATTCATCTCACCCAATTTCACTTATTTCTACCCTATACATTCAGAGCGTACACTTGAACACTCAGGCTTCGAAGATTCAGTTACAATAACTGAATAACTACCTTACAGTGATTATTATTGGTCAAGGGATCAAGACAAACAAAATCCACATGATCAGTTTAAACATTTAACCAGAACCGTTCAATGAACATACATATGTTTTAATTTTTCATCATGGAATAAACCTTGAGCACTTTGGCAAACCACTTGTGCTAACCCATATGTCCATTGGCCGTGACCACAGGTTAATCGAAAGGCATTTCGCATTTCGCATTTCGGAAATTCGGCAATCCTGTGTCGAAGAGTCTTGACACTTCAAGTTACGAAACCCCGAAATAGAGCTTAGCTTCATACTAGCTCCTCCCTCTCACATGACCATCGGTGGTAACCACTGCCTACACCAAAAAGGTATTTCGATGTTTCGCATTTCGAATTTTCGGCATTTCTTGTGATGAAGTGTTTCATTACTCCAAGTCACGAACCCCAAAATTTTTAGCGTTTCGACATTTCGCATTTCAGCGTTTCGGCATTTCTGTGATGAAGTGTTTTGACACTCCAAGTCACGAACCCCGAAATGATCTGGCGGCTTCACCTTTGATCTGGTGGACATAGATCGAACGGTTCTCATTAACTTCTCGAGGACAGATCAACGGTCATATACAACTCTTATATTACTCCTCCAATGCTTAATCCAACGGATATGACTTAATCATTCATTGAGATGGATGGTTGTCATGGTTTCGGTATTTCAGCATTCGGGACTTCATGATGTTGAATTTTTTGCTTACCATGCAAAAATCCCGAAATAGAAACTCTCAGAATCCCGAAATAGAAACTCCCGGAATCATGTGATGTGTGTCCCTTTCAGTATTTTGGCATTCTGGACTTCGTGATGTTGGAGTTTTTGCTTACCATGCAAAAAATCCTGAAATAGAAACTCCTAGAGTGACGATCTCTGAAATTGACGATATCTGAAATTCAAGTTGTGCCTGTGCAAACTAATCCATGGTGCCTATGCAAACTGACCAATAGAAGCTTCTCCCAAGAAAGTCCCTGAGAGGAATAATGTCGAAGCTCCTGATAAAGGAAAAACTACAATTTTACAAAGATCAAATTAGACAAAAGTTTCATCAACTAGTCAACCAAGTGCTTATGCCCAAAAGACCATGGTAGACAAATCAGAAATGCAGAGCTTAATCAAAGCTTCCACTACCTTCAGCCTTGAAGGGGAATTAGCCAAATTGAAGATTCCCATTCCTCTTTCCGAGCTGATGAGTAAGAATGCTTACAGGTCTCAGGTGATTAAAGCATTGAGCATCGAGCCATAGATAGGTACGAAGGCCTTGATTGTTGGATCAACAAATCACTCGGATACGATAAATCTTATTGATGACCAACCTGAGCTCCTTTTTGGCCTTGAAGTGGATGGTCAAGTTGATACTGGTGTCGTTGCCCCTTTCTACATCAGCCTGAATATCCACAAACTGATTTCACATAATGCTATGCTGGATTTAGGCACCTCCCACAACCTAATGCCCAAAGATGTGTTGGAGAAGTTGGGACTTGAGGTTACCAGACCCTACAAGGATTTTCATTCCTTCGACTCTAGCAAGGTCAGATGCATAGGGATGATTAAATATTTATGTATCACTTTGGTTCAGATCCTAGCAAAAAGCATGGTTATGGATGTTGTGGTTGCAGACATCCCCCCGAAATATGGTATGTTGCTATCCAGGTCTTGGGGGGCCAAGCTGAAAGGAACTTTGCATTTAGATATGTCTTATGCCACTGTCCCAGTTTTTGGACAACAAAGGAGACTGTACAAGGAGAATCTTATGAAGTACATGGTCAGAAGTTAGGAAAAACTGCATAACTATCCACTATACTCTGCACATTCTAATTTGGATTCTTTCATTCTGTACAATGATGGTGACTTGGAAGGACAAATTGCTCAGTTGGAAGATGATTCACCCGATCTGAAAGAAGATAAAGCAATCACTGAGGTGAGAAATACTGCAATTGTAGGAAGTGAGGAAGTGCCAGCAGAGTTTTGGAGCATGGATTTTGATGGAGCTGTGAGCAAGGAGGGAGATGGAGCTGGAGTTTGGCTGTACAATAAAAAATCAAAGTACTCAGAGAGCCACTCTTACAAACTGAATTTTCAGTGCACTAACAATATAGCTGAGTACGAAGCTTTGATGCTCGGCCTGAAACTACTGAAGAAGGTTGGTTCCAAACAAATTATGGTAAGAGGAAATTCTGAACTGATTATCAAGCAAATTAAAGGTGAATATGCAACAAAACATCCCAGACTTAGAGCTTATAGGAATGTTGTTTTGGATGCTCTTTAATGTTTTACTGAAATCGATTTGCAGGTGATGCACAGGGGACAAAACATATTAGCGGATGGACTAGCTACATCGGTAGCTACATGCAAGATACCTTTCTGCCCCACTCACCAATACACAGTAGAGGTGAAGTGTAGACCGACTGTCCCAGACAACATCAGATATTGGCAGGTATTTTGGAATGACGATCAAATTGAGGACTTCCTACATTGTAAGAATGAGTTTGAATGTACAAATATAGATTTAGAGAATGAAGATGACAATGTAAATAGATCAGTTTTTGAAAATGGTAGTGTAAATAAAGTAGACTGAGATGAAATAAACAAAAATGATGAAGATTCTGATGTTTTGCATTTGAAAATTAATGTGTTACCTAGAGGTTTGGTTCCATTAGAAGACCTTTTTATTTTAACGATGTAGCGAAAAAACCCAAAATTGAAGCTAGTGGTAAAGAGGTCGAAGAATGCAACATAGGAACATAAGAGAATCCCAAAATGATAAAACTTTCCAAATCTTTACCCCTCGAGCAGAAACACAAATACATTGAACTGTTTAAGGAATATATAGACGTGTTTTCTTGGGGTTATGAGGATTTGAAAGCTTATGACACAAGTATCATACAACATAGGATCCCAATAAAAGAAGAACAAAAACCTTTCAGACAGAAACTTAGGAGGATAAATCCCAAGTTACTGCCCCTGATAAAAAAAGAGATTAAAAAGATGTATGATGCCAAGATCATAGTTCCTTTGAGATTTTCCAAGTGGGTTTCTAATCTGGTCCCCACCAGAAAGAAAACTAGCAAAATCAAGCTCTCCATTGATTTCTGAAACCTGAACAAAGTGTCGCTGAAAGACAATTACCCTTTGCCTAAAATGGACCACATCTTACAAAAGGTAGTTGGAGCCAGCAGAATTTCTTTATTAGACGGCTTGTCAGGCTATAACTAGGTTCTTGTTCACCCAGACGATCAGGAAAAAACAACCTTCACCACACCCTGGGGAACCTTCATGTATGTTAAGATGCCCTTTGGCTTAATGAACGTTGGGGCCACTTTCCAAAGAGAAATGGATATTTCTTTTGTGGATGAGCTCGGTATGTTTATAGTCATATATCTAGACGACGTGACAGTCTACTCCCAATCTGATGAGGAACACTTACAGCATCTCAGACGTGTGTTTGAGAAATGCAGAAGATTTGGGATTTCATTGAATCCCAAGAAATACCTTTTTGGATTAGAGGAAGGCAAGCCATTGGGACACATAATCTCTAAACACGGAATTAAAATAGATCCCAGCAGGATAGAATCCATCCAGAAATTGGAACACCCTAGGAACCTTAAAGAATTTCAATCATTTATTGGCAAAATAAATTTTCTGAGGATATTCATACCAACTTGGCCGAACTTCTTAGGAACATCACAAATATGCTGAAAAAGGACACCAAAATAAGATGGAAGACTGAATCAAAACATTCATTTGAGCAGGTAAAGTATGCACTCACACAGGCACCCGTTTTGATTAGTTCAGACTACACAAAAGATTTCTACCTTTTCTCTTTTTCATATGAACACACCATCGCAGTTGTGTTATTGCAGAAAAATAGTGATGGGTATGAACAACCCATAGATTTTTTCAGTAAATCTTTGAGAGATGTTGTGCTAAATTACAATATAATGGAGAAACAAGCTTTTTCTCTGGTGAAAGCCATAAAGGATTTTAGAGTCTATATTCTCCATTCCCACACAATTGCTTATGTTCCAAACATAGTGGTAAAGGATATCCTAACTCAGGATAATCCAGATGGTAGGAGAGGAAAGTGGATTGCTATTATTCTGAAATATGATATTGAGATTAAACCTACTAAACTGATCAAAGGTCAGGGTCTGACAAAGTTGATGGCTGAATCTAATTTCCATGCTTTAGATATTAATTTCTTGGCTGCAGTTGATGAACAGGAAGAGAAGGTGACTCCAAACGTAAAAGAGGTATTCCTAAACTCTCCTTGGTACGCAGACCTCATTTTTGTACTTCATAACTTACAAGCTCCTCCTGGCTTAACTAAAACTAAAGCCATATTTTTGAAACTGAAAGCATTGAAATTTTGTATTCTAGAAGGTAATCTTTACTAGAAAGATCCTGCAAGTATCTTACTTAATTACTTGTTAAAATACGAAGCTAACAAAGTTCTGCAAGATTTTCATGCAGGGGACTGTGGTGGACATCTGAGTTGGAAGAAAACAGCTAATAAGATACTCAGAGCAGGATTTTACTGGCCCACATTGTTTGATGACGTACACCAAAAGGTCACCTCATGCCATAAATGTCAAGTGTTCAAAGGTAAAAAGAAGCTCCTACCTTTTCCCCTAAAACCCATCTCAGTTGAAGCTCCTTTCCATCAATAGGGATTGGACTTCATCGGAGAGATACACCCTCTTTCTTCGGGTCAACATAGATGGATCCTCACCACCATGGATTATTTCACGAAGTGCATCGAAGTTGTACCATGCAGGCAAGCTACTGACTCTGTTATCATTAAATTTCTGGAAAATAATATTTTGTCTCGTTTTGGATGTCCCAGGAAAATCATAACTGACAATGCAGCTGCTTTCCGATCCAAAAAGCTTATAGAGTTTTGTAGCCAGTATCACATTACTTTGGGACACTCCACAACTTATTACCCCTAGGAGAATGGGCTAGCTGAGTCTTCCAATAAAACACTGGTGAATATCATTAAGAATACACTGCAAGAAAATAAGAAGTCCTGGCATAATAAGTCGGTTTTTGCACTTTGGGCCAACAGATTGACCACCAAGAGATCAATTGGTATGTCTCCATACGAGTTGGTTTATAGCACTAAAGCAATTTTTCCTACCTCTCTGGCGGTCCCTGTCATGAAACAGTTGCAAGAGATGCAAGTTGAACCAAATGATTCCCAAAGAAGAATAAATCAGATGATCAATTTGCAGTAGTCCAAGGAAGAAGTATACAACAAAACCCAGATCATCCAGGAAAACATCAAAAAGATTTTTGACAAAAGAACTAAAGAAGATGATTTTGAGTTAGGTGATTTGGTGTTGAAGTGGGATTCTAGGAATGAAGATAAGCGTAAACATGGAAAGTTTGATAGCTTATGGAAGGGCCCTTATATGATTTAGGCAATCAGAGGAAATAACACTTTTCTGCTCAAGAACAGTGATGGAACAGACCTGCCAGGTGGACCTGTGAACGACAGGATGTTGAAGCATTATTCACCACCCCAATAAAGGCCCTGGCCAGCCACTTCCATTGTACAAACCATTTCTTTTACTTGCAGTTTATGAGTGGGTGATTTTGATTAGCTGGTTGAAGCCCGCAGAGAAGGCCCTAAGCCACTGGACAATGTCATCAAAATTTTCAAAAATAAAACAAATCAAATAGCAGAAGAAGCTCTGGAGAAAATCTTTCAGGACAGCAGGAAGTAGGATTCTTGGCACTTCACAAGCAGAGTACCATCCCCAAATGGAGCCGATGTTATAACCCTATAATTCATAGGATCAACTAGTGACTGAAATTTTATGCCTTTAGTGTTTTTTGGATTATAAATAATGTTTCATCTTGTAAATGATTTTCAAAGAAAAAGAAAATAAAAAGAAAAGAAAAGAAAAAAGAAAATGCAAAAATGATAAAAGAATAAAAGAGGACATAAAAGAAAATGGATAAATCCCCATGCAATAATAATGACTTGATCCATACAGTTTAAACATGGCCAAGTCCTTTTGAATTTATGTTGATAGGGTTAGTGAATATTGTTCAATCTTAGCCAAGTAGTTAGGTTAGCTAGTGAATAAATTTGATCAGACTGTTTAATCCTGATCAAATAGCCCCAGGATAGAGTAATTTCTTAGCCCAACAGTCTAATCTGGGCTAAATGTGTAGGTAGGTAGGATAGGACATAGGCTAGCCAACCTTTCTTTCAATTAAATTTGTATGATGTTCGATGAAAATGCATGATTTTGATGTTTGAGGTGTTTTCCTAACCCAATGGTGAAGAAAAGCAAGGGAAGCAATGCACAAAACCCATAAACGAGCACTATCCTAAGTTTTCAAGGTGCATTTTGATTCGCACCTGGAGATTAAAAAGCACGCATAGATCTACGGTGGATCTAACAGTGCCTGGATATACGACTGAGAAGGAATTTCGGACCCCCCCAACCGTTNGGGGGGGGGGGTCGGGAACGGTGATTAACAAGAGCACATAGATCTACGGTCAATCAGACAGCGCGTAGATGGACGGTCGACAAGAGATTCCGGACCCCCCCGACTGTTCTACCTTTAACGGGGGGGGGTCTGGAATGAGCTGGTTTTTCCCAGTGGGCCCCATCCTAACGTGGCGTAAATCTATTGTGTCGGACCCCCTCCACTCCAAACCACTTACTTCTTACCCCCCTTTCAACTTACCACCATACCAACATTTCCATACCACCATTGCCTCATGACATCATCCTCCACTATCCTGCCGCCTCACAATGTCACATCCCACTATCTCCTCTTACAAGCCACGTCTCATTACTCTGCCAGCGTATCCCTCTTCCTTTGACCTTTCACATGTCTTATCCCATTCACCTGTCCTCCAATCATTGCATTCCATGTCATCCTAGGATGCTCGTCACCCATCCTTTACCTCCCACCTCATACCTCAAGTGATCTGTTGGCCATTTATTACAGGCTAACATATTCGTTAGCCTGCTGACCTGTCCCCCACGCCCAACGGATACCAGTTCGCCCAAATTTAACTTGTCTATGCCATTTTCACACTCCTCACACTCTCCACACACCAGAAAACTCATTTCCCCTCACTGTTCCAATCAGCAACCCAACCATAGCCTTTACCCGCTAACGTTTTTGTTCAATTGCAGGTACCTTTTGAAGTGATGGCGCCAAAAGCTAAAAGATCAGAGGTCAAGGAAAATCCATTTCTTCCATCTCCTATTGATCTTGACCAGATCCCACTGGCCGGTAAAGACTACCTGATCTCAGAAACCATGTGCGAATTCAACCTTGCCGAGTTGTATTCTTGGTTTAGGGACACTTTCCTGGATCAAAGTGATGGGATTGGGCTCTGGGAGTCCAATATCCCCCTGTATATTTTTCCCCAAGTCCACCAATTTCCAGAGTTCACCCTCAAGTGCTAGGTGCACTACCTTCCCGATAAGAGAGCCATCGTTTCATCATCTGGAGAAACCTTTTCACTGTCACACCCAAGTCTATTGATCAAATGATGCAAATATCCAGAGCTGAATCCACTTCTCCTCTCACCCTTGAAGTTTTAACTGAAAAATACCAGAACCTGTACTTTCCCCAAAGAGTGCAAATTTTTGAGCTTTTCCTCCCACAAGATGCTCAACTTCCCAAGAAAAACCCCCCTTACCATTCCTCCATGTTTTCAGAAAAGAGAAACTAGATCATTTCATAATTATGTTGTCTGCTCGGTTTCTTCTCAGATGAATGGGTGGACAAGCCCATCTTGGGTTACCTATCCATTTTCACTGCCGAAGAAAAATCCACCACCCAGTTCGACTACAACAGTTTTCTAGCTGAGAACATGCATGACCAACTTTTCAAATTTCCCACAGAGGGCATGTTTCGCTATTCTTCAATATTGGCTTACATGTTCATGCTCTTTCAAGCCAATAACTTCTCGTTCACCATGCAGAAAATGGGCCAGGACGACAAACCACAACCTACCACCTCTTGGACTTCGTTGCTCAGAAGAAACTCCACAGAGTTCAATTTCAAGCAATTTATTGAGCAGTTTTATCACCCAGTGGTGAGCATGCTTAGTGGTAGGTAGTAGCCAAGGATAAATGAGGAGATCCAGAGAATCTTACACCTTTCAAACCTCGCCAAGACTGGAGACTGGTATCTGTATCAGAATCACACAGAAATTAGGATTTATGGAGGTGAGTTGGCTCCTTATAAACTTCCCAGATACGTTCCGGTCAAGATATTTTCTGTGGAATACATTAGGCAAATGATCAATTCAAATGATATACACTTTGTGTCTTTGAATAAGAAACAACAACTAAGAATTAAGGGGAATATAGGATCTTTTATCTGCAACAGTCGAGCTGTCAGGGAAGAGGCAGACAAACTATTGAAGGAAATGAAGTTCGACACAATTTTCCTGTGGCACTACGATCTGTGTGGGATCATTACAGAGATGATATTGAAGAATAAAAATGCTCCATATGTTCATGCACCCAAGCCCAAGATAGAGAAGTTTATGAATCAAATAGGGTGGGAGGTGAACACTCTAGAAGAAGTAGAACAACAATCTCCTCCAGACATTATCTTACAAAAAACCACACCATAGGTACCAAAGGAGAAAATACCTAGAAAGGATACTTCCCCTTCAGTCACAAAAGTCTCGGCTGAGGATTTCTAGGTATACACCAAAACACCAAAAGCCAGTCATACAACTGACACGTTTGGTGAAAAAGAAACCCAGTCCACTACAGTCATGAAAGGAGATCATTCACCTCTTGTTTCAAGCAACCAACAGATCTTGTCTACTTCTTCATCCAAGAAGTAGACCGACACCTCACTAATCAACCAGCCAAATCAAGGGGGTGCAAACTTGAGTATTTTTGAGAAATATGATATGATCAAGAAAAAGAATTAGATGCTGACCAGCAACACCTATGCTCAGTTTTGGAAGCAAACGTACACAGCACAACACAGATTGTTATCATCTTTTGATACAGAGAAACGAAGAATGCACATGGCATTCTTCCAGGCACAAGTGCCCCATCCAAAGGAAATCACTGACTATAAAAGGGAAACATTTGAGTTTAACACCATAGATGTACATCCAGCTGAATAGATGGATTTACAAAGGCAGACTGGAGAAATGGTTTTCTCAACATTGGCCAATGCTTCTACTACTGCTGCAAAATTACAGGTTTCTTTGAACAATTTTTAGACTCAATTAAAGTTGGAGAAGATATCATCTTTTGCAAAGGATAACAGAATTGATTCTTTAGAAGAATTGGTGCTCAAAATTGGGTATGACCCCTCAAATGTGAAAGAAGCTGAGGAGATGCTCGAGAAAAAGAATGCTGACATAGCATCTCTGAGGAAGCAACTTAAATTGACACCTACAGAATACTCACAGGCCAAAGAGATAGCTGAGACAGAAGGTGAAAAAGAGGAGATTCTAAAGTTGATCATGGAATAGAATGCACAGATAAAAGAGATGGAAGCAGAGCTGGAGAGGTTAGTAAAGGAGAAGGAACAAGAAACACCTATGGAAGTCATCCCACTGAGTGCAGTTCCCCTCACAAGATTTAGCACAACAACTGTATCAACAACCACCACAGCATAACTTCCCTCAGCCACCCCACTGACAGCTCTGGAAAAATCTATAGAGCTAGCAAAATCAATGGAGGAGATGACCCTTCAAGGAACAAAAATTGCTACACTGAAAAAAGTGGTTGAGAATCTTTAGGAGCTCAAGTCTTCTTACCGGACAAGCTACAACATTAAGAACCAAACATCAAAAAATCTCAAGCAGGAAATACAACAGTTGCAGAAGCAGACAGTTGTGGGCAAAACATTGGCAGAAGCCAAAGAGAACATTTGGATGGATATCTCAAAATCCATAAATGAAATCTGTCCCATGGTGCAAATCATGGTTGAACAACACGATTTGGTGTTAAAAAGCAAACAGGCCATTGACGGGATCAAGGGAGAGTTGGGAGAGATACCCACAAAAGAAAATGAAATCATCAGGTTTCTGAATTCGAAAACTAGGGAGGAGTTGGAAGACCTGAAGATTGAAGATAGGACAGAAACCATCCTCGAGGTTAAAAGAGTACTAACCAAAAGAGGACTGATGTTGCAAATCGAGGAGAAAGCCCAGAACATGGACCTCGGGGTTCAGAGATTCTTCAGCAAGATGGATGCTTTGCATAAGAAAGGCCTCCCTAGTCTACTGGTTATAAATGATAAGTTGATGACCCTTCCTGACTACAAGCAGAAGATTGCCACGGTGGCCAAGGACAGTTCCAAGTTTTTAGGAATACAAGGTAGCATAACAAGCAAGGCATTCCTAGATTTTTTTCAGATGGACCTCGGTATCCAACATGAGATGAAGTACATTTTCATCACCAAGCCGACTTTTTCCAAATACATAGAAATGAATGAAATATACCGAAGACTGCTCAAAGTCACCATTCCCAGTCAGCAAAGATGGGAAGAGTTGTGCACTTTGATCGAATAAGGGATGAGGTGTCCAAATCCGAGTCAACAAGCGGAGCAGTCAAATTCATGTCAATGACTCACCAACGGCCTTCCCCAGAATCAACATGAAGAATCTGACAGATCATCGACAGTTCCTACATTTTTGTATCTTGTTATCTAGTTAGTTAGATTTAGAATCTGCCATGTCCTAATCATTAATGACAAGGTCGTTTGTAAGTTTGATTATAAATACTTCGAACTTGGAAGTATGGAGGGTTGATATTTATGCCCAAGCAAGCTGTAAGTGCTGTAATTTTTATCTGAGATCTACCAGTAATACAAAGGACATTTCACAGGATTCCTGCTTGTCTACTGTTGGTGAAGTTTTCTCCTCTCCGTTAAATGTTTCTTCTTTCTTCGTAATCATCTATTTTTTCTATATATGGTCATTTAAAAGGAGTTAAAGTTGCAGAACTTATCTTTGTATACTATGTTTCTGACTTTTAAAATATCTTAATGTTTGTCTTCTGTTATTATGATAAAGAAACTCTTCATTGCTTCTTTGTTTTAATTGAATCTCACATCTTTTATGTTGTCCATAATTTTAAATATAAAGAATCCAACGGTAACATTATCTTGCCCTGTGAAATACTTTTCAAACCTGTTCTTTGATCTCAAACTTTATAACAGACCCCATAGCCCAATAGATGTGTGAACCTTTTCATCCAATTTATAAAACCAAACACACTATCTTATTAATTTAACTAGCCTAATATTTGAAATCTGAAACAAAACTAAATCTTATAGAGAGATCCCTCTCTGAAACTAGCAAGGCTAAATCCCAATTTCGAAGTGGTTGGATAACGTTTCCTTTGATAAATTCCTTCTACCTTCCAACAACCTCTAGGAATTTACAGAGTGATAATAGGTGGAACGTTCATCCCAAGCAGCTGGTTGCACGATTCTTGTTTAAAGATAAGCGTTTTATCTTGTACTAAGTTATTTACATGTGTTATTGTTGTGCATGAACTCTGCGTGAATGATAATGACTTATATGTTGTTGTAAGGAATGGTTTAGTCGTATTTCATGTTGATTATTAGCATGTTTTCGATGCATTTGTTTTATGGTTACAAGCTGTAGCTAAATCTATTATAAATTGTAGTTGTAAGCTACATGAAATAGGCTAACAGTAAAGGAATTACTTTAGTTTAGCAGAAATTTCATTTTTATGTGTATTATGCACGTAATGTTGCTTAGTTGGAGGCTAGGTACGTTACAAATATGGTATTAGAGTTGATAATGAGAGAGTTTTGTGTGATGTGGCCCATCCTGGGTGGTTGGGTATGTTACAAAGTGGTATCGGAGCAAAATTTTCAATGTTGAGCTTGGATGGGCCGAGTTAGTAGAACATTGGAGTGGAAATCCACAGAGAATTAACTCTGGAGTATGTCTGCAACTTGTTTTATTAAATTACTGCAGTAAAAATTTAGAGGAATTTCAAGGGTAATGTGAAGAATTGAGCCTCTTTGGAAATTTTGAAAATAAGCAAATAAAAAAAAATTCGGTATTTTTCTGTATGATGATGTCGGCATGACGTCGAAGCCATGTGTTAGCTAACATGGTAGAAGAAAGATGTGTACTTCCATGGTGGAAGGTACATGTTGGACAGGATGACAATTGGCAGGTGATGTGGAGCCATGTGGCAGGTTAAGTGTTAGTCCCACGAAACCGCGGTAAGATCTTGGAATTTGTTTAAGTGTTAAGATATCACGAGTCTGCGTAGATGGAAAAATGGTTAAGTGTTGGGACTTCTCAGACAGACTTATGAAAGGAAGTTACAAGTTTATGATTCTAGGAATCCACGAGTCTGCATAGATGGAAAAATGTCTAAGTGTTGAGACTTCTCGAACGGAATTATGAAAGGAAGGATTACAAGATTATGAGTCTATGTTTCCACGAGTCCACGTAGATGAAATAAAAATCGTTAAGCGTTGAGACTTCTTGGACGAAGTTATGGAAGAAAGGTTACAAGTTTATGGGTCTGTGAGTCTGCAAGTCCGTGAGTCTGTGAAGGAAAAAGAAGCTAAGTGTTGGTAGCGGGTTCATGGAAGGTATGAAGAAGAGATATCACTAGATACACGGTGAATCCATTAAGACATTTCAATGGCGGAGATCTAATCAAGAAATGATCGAACAATTGTTGAGAAATGTTGTTATGTTGCACGTGCTAATGAATATTCCTTCATTGTTTTGCCACCATAAATTCCAGCTGAAAGCTCGGATTGGGGAAAATGAATAGTCATTGGAAATATATTGAGAAGTAGAAGAGATATGTCGACCAAAAGTTTTGATTTCGGCACTATATTTTCTTCAAAAATGATAAAAGTGAATTTTGTAGTAGTGAAAGAGTGGAAATTGCAACTTGTAATTGTTGTAACTATTCACTCAAAACTATGATTGAGACATGAGGATAGTCATTGGAAATTTGTTTTGAAAATCAATGCATTTAATAAATCCTACTTGAGATTAGTGCATTAAAATCTTCATAATTTAAAATGAAGAATGACCTATAATTTAATTGACAAATATTTTGCAATATGCTTAATTCTAACAACAATTATTGCATGCACATTCTTGCAGAATTAGAGATATAGAAAAGTAGAATTTAGTTCCTACATGAGAACTAGAGACACGGAGGATGCTCAAGGGTTTTATAGCCATGAAGAAGAAATTGAAGGTCTGCATGCCAACATGGGTATTGTTGAGACTGATTTTAATGGGAGAAGAGACAACCAGGGGACTGTAACAATGAGAAGCATGAAAAAAGAAGTGCCAATTTATAGGGTTGATAATGAGAGGATCATGAAGGCTCAATATGAGATACTTCAAAGCCTAAATATACTACAAAAGCAAGTTAATAAGGACTCAGGCACACAGAAAGCAACTAGTTCTTGACAAGTATCATCATCAAGGTCCCATAGCAAAAGAGATGATCATGGGATTCATAGGAAGTCAAGAAGAATGGGTAGACGCCATCATTCTCCAAGGTAATCCAACAGAAGAATGCATGCAAGTTCAGGCCTAGGGAGCATCCCAAGTGTGTCTCTTGTTCGAAGGCAAAGAAGAAGACCTGAGGCAGACATATTGCAAAAGAGATGATCATGGGATTCATAGGAAGTCAAGAAGCATGGGTAGACGCCATCATTCTCCAAGGTATTCCAATAGAAGAATGCATGCAAGTTCAGGCCTAGGGAGCATCCCAAGTGTGTCTCTTGTTCAGAGGAAAAGAAGAAGACCTGAGGCAGACATATTGCAGGGTGAACTTAGGAAGATTAAGCCACCAACTTTCAATGGTGAGCACAGGAAAGGAGAAGAGGCAGAAGCCTGGCTGTTGGAAATGAAGAAATATTTCCACCTACATGATTACCCATCCCGGGTAGAAGCTATAATTTCCATCTACCACTTGCAAGGGAAGGCAATTGTTGGTACTAAGATCTGCACCTGATTGATAAGGGCGGAGCTAGGCCACCTCAGTTGTGGAAATTATTGGTTTTTATAAGTTTGGTTTATTTGTTTTGATGGTTAGCTGATAGATGAGGTTCAAGGGCAGGGTTCTAGTCAGACTATTCCACAATATTCACTACAATGTTTCCATTATTCAATGGCATGCATTATGGTGTAGCAAATAAATATATAAAAGTAGAACAGAAAACATTGGCAAGCATACAATTTGTCACTTGCATCTAGAAATTGTATATCTAACACATTGCATTAAACCTAAAAAAATACTTGGAATACATTTATCAACAGGTTTTAAGCGCATTAGTTGAAAGAGAAAGAATATTTTCTTTGCAAAACATTTAACATGCATCCAAATAACAAGAAAAGACAAACAAGAGTGAGAAAGACAATTTGTTCACCATAAATTATATTCACTGAGTAGAAAACTTTGCAGATATTACACTTCATAAGCACAATCTATATCTTGGTAGCTTCATGCACCCCAAAAAGTTGAACCCCTTTACATTCTCATATTCTTCTATTTATCCACCAAAGGGATTTGAATACCTATCTTTGATCTTAAATCCTAGGTTTAATCTCTTCATTACATTCAGATTTGTAGGTCTTAAACTTCACCATTCAATTATAATTACTATTCAAGAACACTTCTTTACATTGGGTGAAGTAGAGTTTAGATGATAATTTGTAGGGATAACTTCCTCTTTTCTGGGCCCAAAACTTCGACCTAATCAAGACATTGTTTTTATCAAAAAGATATTTTATTACAACTAGCTGTAGTATCTCAAACTAAAACAAAAGGTTCTCTAACTGAAACTAGAGTCACTGTTGATAAAAAAAAAGTGTAGGAGTTGCACAACAAAAGTCTTCAAAGGTTGGAACATTTTTTAACCTCGCATGGATCCACACGTATGCCACTAACTAAAGAAAGGCCTTCAATATTAGAGAAAAACTTGCACAAGCTTCATAATTTCTTACTTTTTGACAACACACACTTAGATGATTTCCTTTAGGAACATGGAGGTCTTTTGATGTTTTTTCTACAACTTTTGGTACTTTTTCTGTAACTTTGAATGTTGCATCTCAAGTGTTTGATTTTGTTGTTGCAACTCTTGAATATGTTGCCTCATATTTTCATTCTGTTGTTTGAGGGTTTCCACATGTTGTTTACTATCCTCCATTTCCTTGTTGTCTTCAACTTTAGGCTTGATATTTGTTTCCATTTTGTTTCCATTTTTAAGTTCATGCTCTTCATCAACATTAGGACTATTGAGATCAATGGAGAGATTAGTTTTCCTAGGTATCATCTCACATATGGGATTCTTCTCAGGTTTGTCTCTAATGTTTTCTTTCACAAGCTTGTGTACCTTCAACATTTCCCTCCCTACCTCTGGTTTGGTATCTTCTAAAACCTTCTCTAGGACATGCTCTATTTCTGGACCAGTCTCTTCTAAATCTTGCTCTAGGTCTGGACCTATGGTGTACTCTATTTCCAAATCAGAAAGCTTAATACTTGATCCCTATCCCTTATTGCTCTTATTTTTTGTCTTGCCTGTTGGCATTTCCTTCAAAGTTTGGATGGCCATTTCTTCCATGTTGGTAAACCCAGGGGTCTCTTCTCTAGAATATTGATCTTCTATTACAATCAATTTATGCTCCTTGAGGGATGGATTAAACAAGGATTTGGAGTTTAGCCTCAACTGGTTGGTCAACCTAGTCTTCTGATTTGGTTTACTTGGCATTTATGGGACATTTTCCCATTTTTCTTTTTGCCCTGTTTTTCCTCAGGAGGCTCTCTAATCTGTGTGTCATATGGCACAAATTCAACTACATCTTCTTCAGGGCTAACCTACTTATTATTTTTTTGTTTACTTGGTTTCAATTTAGGATATTTTTCTACCTTCATAACAGTGGGTACAAGTTCGACCTATAGTTTCTCAGGAGATCGTTGGACTACTAGACAAACCTGTTTTTTACCCTCTCTGACATATACTTTATCATCTTCTATGGCCCTTTGTTTCACTATGGATGACCTCAGTTGCCTCTAAGGTATTTCATCATTTTATGGAGTGATGGATCTTTCTTTGACATATCCGGTCCTTCTTTTTGCAGGTAGGGTTTGTTCTTTGGAATGTTGGATGGTTTTTTATGAACTTCCAGGCTCTATGGAAACCCTAGTTTCCTGGGGAACTTCAATTTCATGTTCTGATGGTTTATTTTCATTTGGCTCTTCATCCTATAACCCTAGAGATATTAGATGTTCTGACCAAGAAATTCCCAATTCACTGAGAGCATAAATAACTAGTATTTTTATAAATCCCTGATAGCAGAGGCTTCTGTGAGCAGTTTTTGGATAGTTCTTGACTCATTTGGACATATTGGTTAGGCTTTTGAGAAGTTTGAATGGGAGATTCATCCCCTTGTCACCATTTAGATGCATGAGAAATCTAAGATGATAGCAATGGAAAATCGAAAACCTACCCTCTCCAGTGATGTACCTATGAATTCCCGATAGGATGCCTCTCCACTCTTCTGTCAGCCATTCAATCAGGGTGCCATGGCTCCAATATAGGCTCTAATACTCTGCTACCAGGAACTGGTTGAACATCTCAGCTGATAACTTCCCTTTCTTGAACCACCTCTCACCACCGATAGGGAGAGAACATGCTATATCAATAAAATGCTTCGTTACATGGATGATTACATCCCCAACTTGTGTTTGGTATCCATAAAAATTTTGTGCAAAAATTAGAGAAATTTATGTATGGTGTCCATTGAAATCACAAATGAAATCGTACCACTCACCCCTGATGAATATGTCCTTGATCTTTGGTATGGCTTCGAACAACTTGAACCCTGTTGGTTTTTCCCTATGAAGTTGCTAGCACTCTCATGGTGGTATCATCATACCCTAGCTTCCCTTTGTTGACAATGGTGGCCAAGACCATGTGCCACTTAGGGTTCACTCAATATCTACAACGAAAACTGCATGGTGAAACAATGTTCATGATTTCAAGGGTAATAGGCAACATGAGTGTGATTTGGGTGTCAATGGACTTTACTCAAACTTTAAATTATGTTTAAGTCATGAAAACTCATAAAACCAGAGTCTGTCTATTGATTGCAAGAATGTTGGCATTCTTGCAATCAACACTTTTACACATGTAGACCTAGGTTAACTCTTTTGTGATGCATCGGTGATATAAAACATGGTGATAGAACTTGTCCAAACATTCTTGCAATCAACACTTTTACACCTAAAGGCCTAAGTTAAATCTTTTGTGATCCATCAGTGATATAAAACATGGTGATAAGACTTTTCCAAACTCGAATCAAGACGTAAATCAACCTTATAGAAAGCAAAAAAACTAACATTAAACAAAAATGGGAAGACATAAAACAAAATAACTTAACACAGAATGAAGAAGAAAGACTAACTAAGAGCTAGGTTGATAGATGAATAGGTTGTTTTCATGAGTAGAAGGGAGAGGTGCAGGCCTAAGATCTAACAACAACCATGTGGTGGGATAAACATAAGCAATCCAAGAACCTTGATGAGAAAAGAATCCCATGGAGGCAGTTCAAAGGATATTTCCAAGACAAATATTTGTCTGAGCATTACTATGAGAAAGATGAAAGAGTTCTTTGAACTCAAGTTGGGAACCATGAAAATGGAGGTATACGGGAAGTGGTTCTTTGAATTGTTGAAGTATGTTGACCTCATCAAGGATGAGAAAGTCAAAATCCAAAGATTTCTAAGTGGGTTACCCTCTTTCTACAGTGATAAGATTCAATATGACAACCCCAAAACCTTGGAGGAAACCATAAGGAGAGCAAGACGTCTGTATGAGCAGAGCAAAGGAAGACCAATTTTCCCAAAAGATGGAATGACAAGATGAAGGATAAGAAGGATCAAAGGCAGAAGAGTTGTAAGCCACCCTTTTTCAGGAATAATTTCCAAGCGAATTAGCACAGTCAAGTCACCCAAAAAGAAGACAAGACTGCAGATTCATTTGGAAAAAGGCCAAGGCAACAGTTGGTGCAATGTTGGGGATGTGGGGGAAATCATCTACATAAGGATTTCCCTCACAAAGGAGAAATAATGGGGACTGTCCACAACATTCAAGAGGCTAAAACAATGGAAGACATGTGAGGAATCAAGCCAAGGATTGATGCAGCCTTGGACAACAGGCAAGCAGAGTATCAATTCCCCATGATTGAAGTGGAAGGTAAGATCAATAATGAGCCCATAGCAATTTTAATTGATTCAAGAGCTAGCTATAGTTACATAAATGCTAACATTGTTGAAATATTTCACTTGCAAAGAAGTAATCATAAGAAATCTTGGTTAGTTCAATTAGCCATGAGGGCTAAGAGGAAAATCAATGAGTTGGTTAAAGATTGCCCGATAGACATGAATGGACTCAATAAAAAGGTGGATGTAAACATCATAACATTGGGTTCATATGATTGTCTAATTGGTATGGATTGGTTGGAGAAACATCATAATGTCCCAAATTGTTAAAACAAGACAATGACATGTCTTGATGAGGAAGGGAAGCAAGGCAAGATTCAAGGCATTCAAAGAGTTGTAGCTATTAGAGAGATTTCAGCTATGCATTTGAAGAAGAGCTCCAGGAAAGGATGTCAGATGGTTGCAGCCCTATGGAAGAGGAAGCCAAAGACAAAGTGGCAAGCATTGAAGACCATCCAGTTTTGAGGGATTTTGAATATGTTTTTAGAGAAATTCTGGGACTACCACCAAAAAGAGACATTGATTTCTCTGTTCAATAAGATTTATGTGGTGAGGGTTTTAGTTAAGTTCAGAAAAACCACAGTTTCGTTGATGGATTGTCGACGTTTCAGATCCATATCAGGATCCATCTTCAGGACAAGAAGCCTGGGTTATGATTTAAGAGAGATGTTTCCTATAAATGCTAAATGGATAAAGGAGAGATTCAATGTCGTGTGGGAGGAACCCTAATTATTCATTAACTAATTGAGTTTTTTCTTTTTCTTTTTCTTTACTTTTATAATGTTTTAATTTTAATTTTTCAAATTGTTATTTTATAATTAGTTCTTGGGTTTATTATATTGTTGGATTAATCAATACTTTTTAAATATTTATGTTGTTTATTATTTAAAAGGCTTATAAAAAGTTGTATTTTTTTAATGAGAGTATTTAATATTGTTTTCAAATTATTTTTAAAAAATATTTAATTTCTAAAGATCTTAAGTAATGATTAATGAGTGTTTAGAAAAACTTTAATTTTTAGATTTATTGAATTAAAATTATTTTTAATTTTAAAAATTAGGGTTTTCTTAAAGATGATTGTTTTAATTATTGTTCCTTTTTATTAAGGGGAGCCAAATTTCATTCAGTTCTAGGTCATTATCTCTATTAAGGTTGCTAGGGTTTCTTTGAATTTAAATCGCTTCCCTGACGTGACGTTTAAATAGGTGATCTTCCTTTGCCAAGATCTTTGTCTCTTCAAGGCGTACATGGTGTTTTGTTTTTAGTGAGTTTTCTGCTAAGTCTGATGTACCAATGCGCCCATTCTTTATGTCGGCTCCATGTTCTATAATTCTAATTTGAAAGGAGCGCCTTGTTTCGCCGATGTAGCACTTACCACATGAGCATTCAATCTTGTAAATTCCATTGCATTTGTGCGGATTGAGTTTGTCTTTAATGGATCGCATATTTTGTTTGATGGTTTCATGTGGTTTGAAGGAGGTCTTAATTTCTTTTTTGCTGAGGGCTCTAGCAATTTTGTCTGTTACTCCTTGGATGAAAGGGAGGCAGGCAGTGTTATTAGGGGTTTGGTTATTAGGGGGTTTGGATGTTATGTTAATGTCATTGTTATTATATCCAATGTTTCTAAAAACGTTGGAGAGGTGACCTTTTTCTTTTTCAAAGTGTTCTTTTTCTTTTTCTAAAAATGTTGGAGAGCCACAAGAGCCATAAGAATCTCTGACAATGAGCACTTTGAAAAATAAAAAGATCACCTCTCCAACATTTTTAGAAACATTGGATATAATAACAAAGACATTAAAAACACAATCAATAAAGCCAAAGAAAAAATGAACATAACACCCAAACCCCCTGATAACCAAACCCCTAATAACACTGCCTGCCTCCATTTCATCCAAGGAGTAATAGACAAAATCGCTAAAGTCCTCAGCAAAAAATAAATTAAGACCTCCTTCAAACCACATGAAACCATCAAACAAAATATGTGATCTGTCAAAGACAAACTCGATCCACACAAATGAAAAGGAATTTACAAAATTGAATGCTCATGTGGTATGTGGTACATCGGCGAAACTAAGCGCTCCTTTCAAATTAGAATTAAAGAACATGGAGCCGACATAAAGAATGGGTGCATTCGTACATCAGCCTTAGTAGAACACTCACTAAAAACAAAACACCATTTACGCCTTGAAGAGACAAAATTCCAACAAAGGAAGATCACCTATTTAAACGTCGCATCAGGGAAGCGATTGAAATTCAAAGAAACCCTAGCAACCTTAATAGAGATAACAACCTAGAATTGAATGAAATTTGGCTCCCCTTAATAAAAAGGAACAATAATTAAAACAATCATCTTTAAGAAAACCCTAATTTTTAAAATTAAAAACAATTTTAATTCAATAAATCTAAAAATTAAAGTTTTTCTAAACACTCATTAATCATTACTTAAGATCTTTAGAAATTAAATATTTTTTAAAAATAATTTGAAAACAATATTAAAATACTCTCATTAAAAAAATACAAMTTTTTATAAGCCTTTTAAATAATAAACAACATAAATATTTAAAAAGTATTGATTAATCCAATAATATAATAAACCCAAGAACTAATTATAAAATAACAATTTGAAAAATTAAAATTAAAACATTATAAAAATAAAAATAAAATAAAATAAAATAACCTAATTAATTAATGAATAATTAGGGTTCATCCCAGCCAACATTGAAGCTCTCCTCTATCCATTTAGCATTTATAGGAAACGTCTCTCTTAAATCATGATGTGGGCTTCTTATCCTGAATATGGATCCTGATATGGATCCTAAACATCGACAATCCATCAACGAAATTGATTTCTCTATTGATTTGGTTCTAGGAGTTGCCCCAGTGTCTAAGACACCTTACAGAATGGGTACACTAGAACTAAAGAGTTGCATATGCATCTTGAAGAACTTTTGAAGAACGGGTATATACACCCAAGTGTGTCACCTTGGGGAGCCCCAGTTCATTTTGTGAAGAAGAAGGATGGAACCTTAAGGTTCTGTATTGATTTCAGGCAACTTAATAAGGTTATCAGAAAGAATAAGTATCCTTTGAAATGAATTGATGATTTGTTTAACCAGATGAAAGGTGAAAGAATATTTTTAAATATTGACTTGAGATTAGGCTATCATAAAGTAGGAATAAAGGAAGAAGACATCAACAAGACAACATTCAGAACAAGATATGGGCATTATGAATTCATAGTAGTGCCATTTGGGCTATCAAATGCCCTAGCAGTTTTTATGTGCATGATGAATGGAGTGTTCAGGGAGTACCTGGACAAGTTTGTGATTGTGTTCTTAGATGATATCCTTGTCTATTCTAAATCAAAAGAAGAACATGCGAAACATTTAATAATGGTGTTGCAAGTTTTAAGAGAGAACAAATTGTATGTTAAGCTAAGTAAGTGCATATTTTACCAAAAGAAGATTCACTACTTGGGGAATATAATTTCAATAGAAGGGATAGAAGTTGATCCTGAGAATATAAAGGTCGTTAGAGAAAGACCAACGCCAAAGAATGTGACAAAAGTCAGATCATTCATGGGTCTTTCTGGTTATTACCGAAGATTCATAAAAGGGTTTTCAAGGATTGCAAGTCCAATCACTTCTTTGCAAAAGAAGGGAGTGAAATTTGAATGGAATTCCAAGTGTTAAGAGAGTTTTCGACAGTTAAAGGAAATATTGACAAGTGCACCAATATTGAAGATTGTCGATCCAAATGAATATTTTTTTGTGTGCACCGATGCATGCAAGGAAGGACTTGGTGGAGTTATCAATCAAAGGGACATGAGTCCAAAAAATTAAGAGAGAATGAGAGGAATTATGCTACACATGACTTGGAATTAGCAACGATTGTACATGCATTGAAAATGTGGAGGCATTACCTTATGGGTAAGAAGTTCGAGCCAAGAACAAACCACTATGGTCTAAAACATTTTTTTGGGCAGCCAACACTAAATGTCAGACAAAATAGATGGCTATAATTTCTCAGTGAATATGACTTCGGAATTAAGCACATAAAGGGAAAGGAAAATCAAGTGGTCAATACACTCAACAGGATAGCTCATGAAGTGCATATAGAATCCATTAGCATGTACAGGACAGATCTGAAAGAAAAAAATTGTTGCAACAACATATTCAAATCAAAATTATTTAAAAATAAAAGAGACATTACAACAAGGTAATTTTCAGTAGAAATTCAATTCTTATGAGCTGAAAGAACATGATATTCTCATGTAGAAAGGAAAAATATTTGTGCCTAACTCTAGTGATCTGAAAATGCAGTTTTGGAGGAAATGCACAATGTGCCACATGTCAAGAACCCAGCATATCATAAAACAATTGCATTTGTAAGAAGCCAATATGTGTGTCCAGGAATGAAGAAAGAAGTGACTAATTACATAGACAAATGTCTAGAATGCCAAAAGGTAAAGACATAACATAGACATCCAGCAGGGTTGATTCATCCATTGCCCATTCTAGAATGGAAGATGGATGTAGTTACAGTTGATTTTATTAGTAAGTTTCCCAGAACAGTGAAGCAACATGATTCCATCATGGTGGTGGTGGACAAATTGACTAAAGAAACACATTTTATTCCAGTAAAGACTACAAACAAGGCAACAAATATTGCAGATATATACATGAAGGACGTTGTTAGGATACATGGAGTGCCTAAAGAAATAGTTTCATATAGATATCCAAAGTTCACATCTAATTTTTGGAAAGGTTTGTTCAAAGGCTTTGGAACAAATTTAAATCTTAGTACAGTATATCATCCAGAGTCATATGGGAAAACATAAACGACTAACAGGATAATTGAAAACATGCTTAGAATGTATGTGATGGATCAACCATCAAGGTGGGAAGATTATATTCATTTAGTTCAATTCGCCTACAATAATGGGTATCAAGCCTCATTGAAGATGCTCTGTTACATGTATATAACTTCCCTTTCTTGAACCACCTCTCACCACCAATAGGGAGAGCACATGCTATATCCATAAAATGATTTGTTACATGGATGATTAGATCCCCAACTTTTGTCTGGTATTCATCAGAGTTTTGTGCAAAAATTAGAGCAATTTATGTATGGTTTCCATTGAAAGCACAAATGAAATCGCACCACTCACTCCTAATGAATATGTCCCTAATCTCTGGTATGGCTTCGAACAACTTGAACCCTATTGGATTTTCCCTCTAAAGATGCTAGCACACTTGTGTGGTATCATCATACCCTAGCTTCCCTTTGTTGACAATGGTGGCCGATACCATGCATCACTTAGGGTTCGCTCAATATCTACAATGAAAATTGCACGGGGAAACAATGTGCACGATTTCAAGGGTAATAGGAAACATGAGCGCAATTTGGGTGTCAATGGACTTTAATCAAACTTTAAAATATGTTTAAGTCATGAAAACTCATAAAACCAGAGTATGTTTTTTGATTGCAAGAATGTTGGAATTCTTGCAATCAACACTTTTACACATGTAAACCTAGGTTAACTCTTTTGTGATGCATCGGTGATATAAAACATGGTGATAGAACTTGTCCAAACATTCTTGCAATCAACACTTTTAGTCCTAAAGGCCTAGGTTAACTCTTTTGTGATCCATAAATGATATAAAACATCATGATAGGACTTGTCCAAACTCGAATCAAGACCTGACTCAACCTTATAGAAAGCAAAAAAACTAACATTAAAAAAAATGGGAAGACATAAAACAAAATAACTTAACACACAATGAAGAAGAAAGACTAACTAAGAGCTAGGTCGATACATGAATAGTTTGTTTTCATAAGTAGAAGGGAGAGGTGCAGGCTTAGTATCTAACAACAACCATGTGGTGGGATCAACTTAAGCAATCCAAGATCCTTGATGAGAAAAGAATCCCATGGAGGCAGTTCAAAGGATATTTCCAAGACAAATATTTGTCTGGGCATTACTATGAAAGAAAGATGAAAGAGTTCTTTGAACTCAAGTTGAAAATCATGAAAATGGAGGAATACGAGAAGAGGTTCTTTGAATTGTTGAAGTATGTTGACCTCATCAAGGATAAGAAAGTCAAAATCCAAATATTTCTAAGTGGGTTACCCTCTTTCTACAGTGATAAGATTCAATATGACAACCCCAAAACCTTGGAGGAAACCATAAAGAGAGAAAGACGTCTGCATGAACAGAGAAAAGGAAGACCAGTTTTCCCAAAAGCTTGGAATGAAAAGATGAAGGATAAGAAGGATCAAAGGAAGAAGAATTGTAATCCACCCTTTTTCAGGAATAATTTCCAAGTGAAACATCACAGTCAAGTCACCCAAAAAGAAGACAAGACTGGAGATTCATTTGGAAAAAGGCCAAGGCAACAGTTGGTGCAATGTTGGGGATGTGGGGGAAATCAACTACATAAGGATTTCCCTCACAAAGGAAAAATAATGGGGACTACCCACAACATTCAAGAGGCTAAAAGAATGGAAGACATGTGAGGAAGCAAGCCAAGGATTTATGCATCCTTGGAAAATAGGCAGGTAGAGTATCAATTCCCCATGATTCAAGTGGAAGGTAAGATCAATAATGAGCCCATAGAAATTTTAATTGATTCAAGAGCTAGCCATAGTTACGTAAATTCTAACATTGTTGAAATATTTCACTTGCAAATAAGTAAGCATAAGAAATCTTGGTTAGTTTAGTTAGCCACGAGGGCTAAGAGGAAAATCAATGAGATGGTTAAAGATTGTCCGATAGACATGAATAGACTCAATACAAAGGTGGATGTAAACATCATACCATTGGGTTCATATGATTGTCTAATTGGTATGGATTGGTTGGAGAAACATCATGATGTCCCAGATTGTTAAAACAAGACAATGACATGTCTTGATGAGGAAGGGCAGCAAGGCAAGATTCAAGGAATTCAAAGAGTTGTAGCTATTAGAGAGATTTCAAATATTCATTTGAAGAAGAGATTTAGGAAAGAATGTCAGATGGTTGCAACCCATATGGAAGAGGAATCCAAAGACAAAGTGGAAAGCATTGAAAACCATCCAGTTTTGAGGGATTTTGAATATGTTTTTAGAGAAATTCCAAGACTACCACCAAAAAGAGACATTGATTTCTCTATTGATTTGGTTCTAGGAGCTACCCTAGTGTCTAAGACACCTTACAGAATGGGTACACCAGAAATAAAGATTTGCATATGCATCTTGAAGAACCTTTGAAGAAGGGGTATAAATGCCCAAGTGTGTCACCTTGGGGAGCCCCAGTTCTTTTTGTGAATAAGAAGGATGGAGCCTTAAGGTTGTGTATTGATTTCAGGCAACTTAATAAGGTTACCATAAAGAATAAGTATCCTTTGAAAAGAATTGATGATTTGTTTAACCAACAAAAAGGTGCAAGAATATTTTTGAATATTGACTTGAGATTAGGCTATCATCAAGTAAGAATAAAGGAAGAATACATCAACAAGACAACTTTCAGAACAAGATATGGGCATTATGAATTCACGATAGTGCCATTTGGGCTATCAAATGCCCTAGCAGTTTTTATGTGCATGATGAATGGAGTGTTCAGGGAATACCTGGACAAGTTTGTGATTGTGTTCTTAGATGATATCCTCGTCTATTCTAAATCAAAAGAAGAACATGAGAAACATTTAATAATGGTGTTGCAACTTTTATGAGAGCATAAATTGTATGCTAAGCTAAGTAAGTTCATATTTTACCAAGAGAAGATTCGTTGCTTGGGGAATATAATTTTAATAGCAGGGATAGAAGTGTATCCTGAGAATATAGAGGTTGTTAGAGGATGGCCAACGCCAAAGAATATAACAAAGATCAGATCATTCATGGGTCTTTCCGATTATTACTAAAGATTCATAAAAGGGTTCTCAAGGATTGCAAGTCCAATCACTTCTTTGCAAAAGAAGGGAGTGAAATTTGAATGGAATTCCAAGTGTGAAGAGAATTTACAACAGTTAAAAGAAATATTGACAAGTGCACCAATATTGAAGATTGTCGATCCAAATGAATTTTTTTTGTGTGCACTGATGTATGCAAGGAAGGACTTGGTGGAGTTATCAATCAAAGGGAACATGTGGTATTTTATGAGTCCAAAAAATTAAAAGAGAATGAAAGGAATTATGCTACACATGACTTCGAATTAGCAGCGATTGTACATGCATTGAAAATGTGGATGCATTACCTTATGGGTAAGAAGTTCGAGCTAAGAACAGACCACTATGGTCTGAAACATTTTTTTGGGCAGCCAACACTAAATGTCAGACAAACTAGATGGCTATAATTTCTTAGTGAATATGACTTCGAAATTAAGCACATAAAGGGAAAGGAAAATCAAGTGGCCAATACACTCAGCAGGATAGCTCATGAAGTGCATATAGAATCCATTAGCATGTATAGGATAGATCTGAAAGAAAAAATTGTTGCAGCAACATGTTCAAATCAAAATTATTTAAAAATAAAAGAGACATTATAGCAAGGTAATTTTTAGTAGAAATTCAATTCTTATGAGCTGAAAGAAGATGATATTCTCATGTAGAAAGGAAAAGTATATGTGCCTAACTCTAGTGATCTGAAAATGCAGTTTTGGAGAAAATGCACAATGTGCCATATGTCAAGAACCCATTATATCATAAAACAATTGCAGTTGTAAGAAGCCAATATTTGTGTCCGGGAATGAAGAAAGAAGTGACTAATTACATAGCTAGATGTCTAGAATGCCAAAAGGTAAAGACATAACATAGACATCCAACAGGTTTGATACATCCATTGCCCATTCTAGAATGAAAGATGGATGTAGTTATAGTTGATTGTATTAGTAAGTTGTCCAGAACAGTGAAGCAACATGATTCCATCATGGTGGTGGTGGACAAATTGACTAAAGCAACACATTTTATTCCAGTAAAGACTACACACAAGGCAACAAATATTGCAGATATATACATGAAGGATGTCATTAGGGTCCTAACCCGCACATAGGTAGAATAATATATTCAGATGTAATAAAGGTCTATATTAATAAGGCCTTTCAATAAAATAGAATAAGGCAGATGTAAGAAGACCTAATAGAAGCTTCCACTTCTAGAAGGATCTTCCTCTAGATAATTCTTTTGATAGACAAATTTAGTATAAATAGGATTCGAGGGTATGAGAACCCTAGCTTGGAGATTATTCTAATAAAGCGCTTCTCGACTGGAGGTTTCCCCCTTGAAGAGGCTCGTGAACATTGCTTTCTAAATCAAAGTACTATTTTTGTTGTTGTTCTTATATCATTTATGTGTTATTGTGGAGATTATGCTGGTTATATTACTGTTATTCTGCCATTTCTAGCATTTTATTTATGTTCTGCATACTTTTATATCTGGTATATTACAAGTGGTATCAGAGTACTTTCCTTGGCAGAAATTGTGGGTAAATTTTTTTTCAGGGTAGAGACGTATTCCAGCTTCTTTAAGCCACAGAGATCTGTCGTTACACGCATAAATCCATGGTTGAGGGATTCATACACATAGGAAATACAAGTGGTTCTTAAGCACACATCTGTTGGCCACCCTTGTAACCCCTGTTGATACCCCTTCGAGTGGTAGCGCATCAGACAACACCTGTATACGGATCAGCCTAGATTTCTAGAAGCCCTCTTTAAATAAACCGATCGGTCGCCTGACTTCTATAGTGCCATCCCGAATAACACTCAGGAAGATACTCTCTAGTACCTGGGTAGTCGGGTAGTACAGCTAAGGGTACGATCTATCCTCCTTAGTTATTGCCCTGAGATATTGGGCCGAGTACTACTGTTGGACCCCGCACGTATATCAGAGAGCTATAGCATAGGGAAAACCCTTGTCTATAGAACCTGTGAATACCTAACCCTTGGGGGACAGAAACATAAACAAATTAAAACAGACAAGCTCTATTGTTGCGCAACTTTGGTCGAGTTTCCAAATCATTACACTTTTCTTCCTGGTTAAGCATTTGGGGATTTCATCTCTGCAATATTCTTTAGACCAAGACCTATTTCACCATTATTTGAGACCTATTCCATTGGATTCCCCTCTTCTCCCTTATCACCTTCATACATATCATTTTTCGGCAAAAATTTCTGACCCCACTTGCCCCTTTTCAGTTCCCTCGTCCTCATGGCCCATACCCGTAGCCAAGAATTGGAAGCTCGCTTCAATACCTTGCAATCTAGTCTCACCGTGACCCAAAAAGAAGTGAAACAACTTAGTCCCAATTTTGAAACCATTAATACAACCATGCAGTCTTCAATGGAGGAAGTCAAACAAGAACTGACCACCCATCTTAAATCTGTCTTTTCATCACTCTACACCAAACTGAATATCCCTATAGATAACCCTTCCTCTGACTCACCTCCCCATATTGAAGGTGAACATTCCTCTCATTCCCATAACTTTCAGCACCATCACTTTCAACGTGACCTATGCCTTCCACGGGTGGATGTGACCAAATTTGATGGCTCAGACCCCACTGGTTGGGTAACCCAAATGGAACATTATTTCTCTTTATACGACATTACAGATGATTTGGCCAAACTCCGATATGGTGTTCTCCATCTAGATCAAGAACGTTGGCAATGGTGGCAATGGAGAAAAACTTCCCGTCAAAGGTATATTGCTTGGACACACTTTGTGGCTAAGCTTTATGAATGCTTTGACACTGACACCAACCATTTGGGTCGTTTGACAAAGTTGAAACAATCAGGAATAGTGGAAGACTTTATAGTTTCCTTTGAGCGCCTGGCTTTTCGAACAGAGGGCATGACCGATGCCTTTTTTCGAGAATGTTTTATCAATGGCCTCAAGGATGAGATTCGGGCCCATTTCCTAGTGGCTGAACCTCCGAGTTGGGTGGAGGCTACTAAAAGAGCTAAAGAAGCACAACAGGTTGTATCTTCTCAAAACCGCAAACCCTCTTTTATCCCTCACCCTAAAACCATAAATCCCACTACTCCCTTCGCCCCACTAAAGATCCAAAAATTAACCAGGGATGAAATGGATGAACGCCAACTAAAAGGCCTTTGTTATAACTATGATGACAAATATTTCCTGGGCCACAAATGTAAGGAACAAAATCTTTTTATGGCCATCTCTGAGGATATTTCAGAAGAGGATGTTGAAACTCCCCTTGTGTCTGAGTCACCCAAAACCACTGACATAACCCCTCCCTCAGACCCTCCCGAAGTAGAACCGGTCATTTCCCTCAATGCTCTCATTGGCTTCTCTACTCCCCAAACCCTCAAGTTAATCGGTTACATCAAGCATCGAAAGGTCATCATTCTGGTTGATAGTGGAAGCACCCATAATTTTATTCATCTCCGCATTGCCCAAGAAACTCATTGCTACATCCATGTTGTCAACAATTTCCAAATCATGATTGCCAATGGTGGTTCCATGAAATGTGGAGGGTGCTATGAAAATGTGTGTCTCCAAATCGGTGACTACCACCTAAAATCCCATATGTTTGCTATCGACATGGGCGGTTGTGACATTGTGTCGGGTGCAGACTGGCTAAGGACTTTGGGTCCCATTCTCATGGATTTTAAGGAATTAACCATGCAATTTTACTAGGAGGGCCACCAATATAAATTCCAAGGCATCACCGCAGGTTCACCTGAGATCATTAGTTCCCATCGCATGGAAAAGCTGCTCAAAAAAGGTCATTCTGGTGTTATTGCCCAACTCCATGCCATACAAGCAACATAGACACCCTCGGTGCCGCAGGACCTCCAAGCCCTCTTTTCTAAACATCAAATGGTATTTTCCACTCCCCAAAGACTCCCTCCTTCCCGTGGTGTTCATGATCATTCCATTCCCCTTGTACCCGGAAGCCTTCCTCCCAATATCCGTCCGTATCGCCACCCCTTTTAACAAAAAAATGAAATTGAGAAAATGGTCTAGGAACTCCTTAATGCAGGCATTATCCACCCTAGTACGAGCCCCTACTCTTCTCTTGTAGTCATGGTCCTGAAGAAATAAGGTTCTTGGAGAATGTGTCCTGACTTCTGTGCCCTCAACAAACTGACCATTAAAGACAAATTTCTCATTTTTGTCATTGATGACCTCCTGGATGAATTGAGTGGCACCCAATTCTTTACTAAACTTGATCTTCGCTCAGGCTACCACCAGATACATATGACAGAGGTAGACATTCCCAATACTTCCTTTAGAACTCATGAGGGCCACTATGATTTTTTGGTCATGCCCTTTGGCTTGTGTAATTCCCCCTCCACCTTCCAAAGCCTCATGAATCATGTCTTTCGTCCTTTTCTCCATCATTTTGTCTTAGTTTCCTTTCATGATATACTCATCTATAAAAAAAACTGGACAGACCATCTTACTCATGTGGATCAAGTTCTCCATCTATACTCTCAGCACCAACTTTTCTTGAAACAGTCTAAATGTGCTTTTGGCGCCTCAGAAGTAGAATACTTGGGTCTTCTGGTTGGCAACAATGGCGTCAGCGTGGATCCAAAAAAGATTGAAGCTATGCAAGACTGGCCGCACCCAAAGACTCTCAAAATCTTGTGTGGATTTCTGGGCTTAACAAGGTATTATCGCAAGTTTGTTAAGAATTATGGAAAGATTGCAGCACCTCTCACTGCTCTCCTCAAAAAGTACTCTTTCACCTAGACTCCAGTCACTGCTCAAGCTTTTCAAACCTTGAAGATGGCCATGTGCACCACTCCATTTCTAGCCCTTCCTAATTTCACAAAGACCTTTGTGTTGCAATGTGATGCCTCATGGAAAGGAATTGGTGTTGTCCTTATGCAAGAGGGTCAACCTCTAGCCTTTACCAGCAAGCAACTATCTGAAAGGAATCTAGGAAAATCCATATATGAAAAGTAAATGTTGGTTATTATGCATGTCGTTGATCTGTGGCACCCTTATCTATTGGGGCAACATTTCCAAATTAAGACGGACCATCAAAGCCTCAAGTATTTTCTGGAACAATGCATTTCCTCCCCAGAGAAACAAAAATGGGTGACTAAGATCTTTGGATATGATTATGAGATCATTTACAAGAAAGGAAAAGACAATGTGGTGGCAGATGCTCTTTCATGAAAATAGGAAGATGAAGGATCCCTTTTTTCTCTTTCCTTCATTGTACCAAATTGGCTCCAAGATGTTCGCCGGGAATGGCTACAATATGCCAAAAGTTTGCATCTGATCCAACAATTGTAGTCCAATGCTCTAGCTCCCTCAGGGTACTCTTGGATCCATGATGAACTTCGATACAAAGGTCATTTGTATTTAAGTAAACAATCAAAGCTTAAATCCACTGTACTTTCTGAGCTTAATGCTACACCCACAGTGGGGCACTCAGGGTTCACCAAAACCTATGACAGGGTCAAACGTTCTTTTTTTCTAGGATGGTATGAAACAGGACATCCATAATTTTGTCCCTAAATGTGATGTGTGTCAACGCAACAAGGGAGAAACAGTCAAATCTTTGGGCACACTACAACCGCTTCCGATCCCACCTACTATTTGGAAGGATGTCTCTATGGAATTTGTTACTGGCTTACCCAAATCAGGAAATAAATCAGTCATAATGGTGGTTGTTGATCACGTTTCCAAGTATGGTCATTTTTGTGCTCTTCAACACTCGTTTACAGCATCCACGGTCGCTCAAATTTTCATGGACTAGGTCTTCAAGCTTCATGGCATGCCGTAGTCTATTGTTTCTGATCGTGACCCAACTTTTACAAGCAATGTTTGGCAAGAATTGTTCAAGCTACAGGGCACCCAATTGCATCTCAACAAAGCTTATCATCCCCAAACTGATGGTCAAACGAAAGTTGTCAACAAGTGTTTGGAAACATATCTGAGGTTTTTTTCCTCTGAAAAGAAAAATCAGTGGGCTCAATGGTTACCCCTAGCTGAATGGTGGTACAACACTTTCTACCATATAGCTACATGCATGACTCCTTTTGAAGCGGTATATGGACAGAAGCCACCTTCAGTTCTCTCACACTTATTGGGTACCTCAAAGGTCCAGGCGGTTGACCAAACACTTACCGTTTGAGAGGCTATTCTTCATACCCTCAAAGAGAACTTGGTCATGGCATAGAATTGCATGAAGCAACAAGCAAATCAAGGTCACTCTGAACGTCAATTTGCAGAAGGGGATCAGGTGTTTCTGCGACTGCAACTGTACAAGCAAACTTCCCTCAAGGCCGAGCATTGTCAAAAGCTAGCACCCAAATTTTATGGTCCTTATATAGTTATCAAGCATGTGGGACAAGTAGCCTATCAGTTAGCTTTGTCCAGTCAATCGAAGCTACATCCTATTTTTCATGTTTCATGCTTAAAGAAGGTGATTGGAACTAGGTGCCAAATTCAAACCAACCTGCCTGAGTTAGCTGAAGAAGGATCCATTTGGCTACAGCCAGAAGCAGTTTTGGACCAATGTGAGCATCGCCTACATCAGAGAAACATGAAGGAAGTGCTAGTCTAGTGGAAAGATACAACTCCAGCAGATGCCACTTGGGAACCAACTACCATTCTGCAACAATTTCCGCATCTCAAGCCTTGAGGACAAAATTGTTTTTAAGGGGGCGGACATGTTAGGGTCCTAACCTACACATAGGTAGAATAATATATTCGGATGTAATAAAGGTCAATATTAATAAGGCCTTTCAATAAAATAGAATAAGGCAGATGTAAGAAGACCTAATAGAAGCTTCCACTTCTAGAAGGATCTTCCTCTAGATGCTTCTTTTGATAGACATATTTAGTATAAATAGGAGTCGAGGGTATGAGAACCCTAGCTTGGAGATTATTGTAATAGAGCACTACTCGATTGGAGGTTTCCCCCTCGAAGAGGCCCATGAACATTGCTTTCTGAATCAAAGTGCTATTTTTGTTGTTGTTCTTATATCATTTATGTGTTATTGTGGAGATTATGCTGGTTATATTATTGTTATTCTGCCATTTTTGGCATTTTATTTCTATTCTGCATACGTTTTTATCTGATATATTATAGACATTGTTAGGATACATGGAGTGCCTAAATCAATAGTTTCATATAGAGATCCAAAGTTCACATCTAATTTTTGGAAAGGTTTGTTCAAAGGCTTTGGAACAAATTTAAATCTTAGTACAGTATATCATCCAGAGTCATATGGGAGAACATAAAGGACTAACAAGATAATTGGGGACATGCTTAGAATGTATGTGATGGATCAACCATCAAAGTGGGAAGATTATATTCATTTAGTTCAATTTACCTATAATAATGGGTATCAAGCCTCATTGAAGATGCTCTGTTACATGTATATAACTCCCTTTCATGAACCACCTCTCACCACCGATAGGAAGAGAACATGCTATATCAATAAAATGATTTGTTACATGGATGATTACATCCCCAACTTGTGTATGGTATCCATCAGAGTTTTGTGCAAAAATTAGAGCAATTTTTGTATGGTGTCCATTAAAAGCACAAATGAAATCTTACCACTCTCCCATGATGAATATGTCCTTGATCTCTGGTAGGGCTTCGAACAACTTGAACCCTGTTGGTTTTTCCCTCTAAAGCTGCTAGCGCCCTTGTGTGGTATCATCATACCCTAGCTTCCCTTTGTTGACAATGGTGGCCAATACCATGCACCACTTAGGGTTCGCTCAATATCTACAATGAAAACTGCACGAAGAAACAATGTGCATGATTTCAAGAGTAATAGGAAACATGAGCACGATTTGGGTGTCAATGGAATTTAATCAAACTTTAAAATATGTTTAAGTCATGAAAACTCATAAAACTAGATTATGTCTATTGATTGCAAGAATGTTGGCATTCTTGCAATCAACAGTTTTACACATGTAAACCTAGGTTAACTCTTTTTTGACGCATCAGTGATATAAAGCGTGGTGATAGGACTTGTCCAAACATTCTTGCAATCAACACTTTTACACCTAAAGGCATAGGTTAACTCTTTTGTGATCCATCATTGATATAAAACATGGTGATAGGACTTGTCCAAACTCGAATCAAGACCTAACTCAACCTTATAGAAAGAAAAAAAACTAACATTAAACAAAAATGGGAAGACATAAAACAAAATAACTTAACACACAATGAAGAAGAAAGACTAACTAAGAGTTAGGTTGATAGATGAATAGGTTGTTTTCATGAGTAGAAGGGAGAGGTGCAGGCCTAGGATATAACAATAACCATGTGGTGGGATCAACTTAAGCAATCCAAGAACCTTGATGACAAAAGAATCCCATGGAGGCAGTTCAAAGGATATTTCCAAGACAAATATTTGTCTGAGCATTACTATGAGAAAGATGAAAGAGTTCTTTGAACTCAAGTTGGGAACCATGAAAATGGAGGAATACGAGAAGTGGTTCTTTGAATTGTTGAAGTATGTTGCCCTCATCAAGGATGAGAAAGTCAAAGCCAAAGATTTCTAATTGGGTTACCCTCTTTCTACAGTGATAAGATTCAATATGACAACCCCGAAACCTTGGAGGAAACCATAAGGAGAGCAAGACGTCTGTATGAACAGAGCAAAGGAAGACCAGTTTTCCCAAAAGCTTGGAATGACAAGATGAAGGATAAGAAGGATCAAAGTCAGAAGAATTGTAAGCCACTCTTTTTCAGGAACAATTTCCAAGCGAATCAACACGGTCAAGTAACCCAAAAAGAAGACAAGATTGCAGATTCATTTGGAAAAAGGCCAAGGCAGCAGTCGGTGCAATGTTGGGGATGTGGGGGAAATCATCTACATAAGGATTTCCCTCACAAAAGAGAAAGAATAGGGACTTTCCACAACATTCAAGAGGCTAAAAAAATGGAAGACATGTGATGAAGCAAGCCAAGGATTTATGCATCGTTGGACAATAAGTAGGTAGGGTATCAATTCCCCATGACTGAAGTGGAAGGTAAGATCAATAATGAGCCCATAGCAATTTTAATTGATTCAAGAGCTAGCCACAGTTACGTAAATGCTAACATTGTTGAAAGATTTCACTTGCAAAGAAGTAAGCATAAGAAATCTTGGTTAGTTCAGTTAGCCACGAGGGCTAAGAGGAAAATCAATGAGTTGGTTAAATATTTTCCGATAGACATGAATGGACTCAATACAAAGGTGGATGTAAACATCATAGCATTGGGCTCATATGATTGTCTAATTGGTATGGATTGGTTGGAGAAACATCATGATCTCCCGGATTGTTAAAACAAGACAATGACATGTCTTGAAGAGGAAGAGAAGCAAGGCAAGATTTAAGGCATTCAAAGAGTTGTAGCTATTAGAGAGATTTCAGCTATTCATTTGAAGAAGAGCTCCAGGAAAGGATGTAAGATGGTTGCAGCCATTATGGAAGAGGAATCCAAAGACAAAATGGTAAGCATTGAAGACCATCCGGTTTTGAGGGATTTTTAATATGTTTTTAGAGAAATTCTGGGACTACCACCAAAAAGAGACATCGATTTCTCTATTGATTTGGTTCCATGAGCTACCCCAGTGTCTAAAACACCTTAAAGAATGGGTACACCAGAAATAAAGAGTTGTGGATGCATCTTGAAGAAATTTTGAACAAGGGGTATATATGCCCAAGTGTGTCACCTTGGGGATCCCCAGTTCGTTTTGTCAAGAAGAAGGATGGAACCTTAAGGTTGTGTATTAATTTCAGGCAGCTTAATAAGGTTACCATAAAGAATAAGTATCCTTTGACAAGAATTGATGATTTGTTTAACCAGCTAAAAGGTTCAAGAATATTTTTGAAGATTGACTTGAGATTAGGCTATCATCATGTAAGAATAAAGGAATAATACATCAACAAGACAACATTCAAAACAAGATATGGGCATTATGAATTCACGGTAGTGCCATTTGGGCTATCAAATTCCCTAGCATTTTTTATGTGCATGATGAATGGAGTGTTCAGGGAGTACCTGGACAAGTTTGTGATTGTGTTCTTAGATGATATCCTCGTCTATTCTAAATGAAAAGAAGAACATGAGAAACATTTAATAATGGTGTTGCAAGTTTTAAGAGAGCGTAAATTGTATGCTAAGCTAAGTAAGTGCATATTTGACCAAAAGAAGATTCACTACTTGGGGAATATAAATTCAATAGCAGGGATATAAGTTGATCCTGAGAATATAGAGGTCGTTAGAGGATGGCCAACGACAAAGAATTTGACAAAGGTCAGATCATTCATGGGTCTTTCCAGTTATTACCGAAGATTCATAAAAGGGTTCTCAAGGATTGCAAGTCCAATCACTTCTTTGCAAAAGAAGGGAGTGAAATTTGAATGGAATTCCAAGTGTGAAGAGAGTTTTCGATGGTTAATGGAAATATTGACAAGTGCACCAATATGGAAGATTGTCGATCCAAATGAATATTTTTTTGTGTGCACCAATGCATGCAAGGAAGGACTTGGTGGAGTTATCAATCAAAGGGACCATGTGGTATGTTATGAGTCCAAAATATTAAAAGAGAATGAGAAGAATTATGCTACACGTGACTTGGAATTAGCAGCGATAGTACATGCATTGAAAATGTGGAGGAATTACCTTATGGGTAAGAAGTTTGAGCCAAGAACAGACCACTACAGTCTGAAACATTTTTTTGGGCAGCCAACACTAAATGTCACACAAACTAGATGGCTATAATTTCTGAGTGAGTATGACTTCGAAATTAAGCACATAAAGGGAAAGGAAAATCAAGTGGCCAATACACTCAGCAGGATAGCTCATGAAGTGCATATAGAATCCATTAGCATGTACAGGACAAATCTGAAAGAAAAAATTGTTGCAGCAACAAATTCAAATCAAAATTATTTAAAAATAAAAGAGACATTACAACAAGGTAATTTTCAGTAGAAATTCAATTCTTATGAGCTGAAAGAAGATGAGATTCTCATGTAGAAAGGAAAAGTATATGTGCCTAACTCTAGTGATCTGAAAATGCAGTTTTGGAGGAAATGCACAATGTGCCATATGTCAAGAACCCAGTATATCATAAAACATTTGTAGTTGTAAGAAGCCAATATTTTTGTCCAGGAATGAAGAAAGAAGTGACTAATTACATAGCCAAATGTGTATAATGCCAAAAGGTAAAGACATAACATAGAAATCCAACAGGTTTGCTACATCCATTGCCCATTCTAGAATGGAAGTGGGAAGTAGTTACAATTGATTTTATTACTAAGTTGCCTAGTACAGTGAAGCAACATGATTCCATCATGGTGGTGGTGGACAAATTGACTAAAGAAACAAATTTTATTCCAGTAAAGACTACACACAAGGCAACAAATATTGCAGATATATACATGAAGGAAGTTGCTAGGCTACATGGAGTGCCTAAAGCAATAATTTCATATAGAGATCCAAAGTTCACATCTAATTTTTGGAAAGGTTTGTTCAAAGGCTTTTTAACAAATTTAAATCTTAGTACAATATATTATCCAGAGTCATATGGGCAAACATAAAGGACTAATAGGATAATTGAGGACATGCTCAGAATGTATGTGATGGATCAACCATCAAAGTGGGAAGATAATATTCATTTAGTTCAATTTAACAATAATGGGTATCAAGCCTCATTAAAGATGAGTTTGTTTGAAGCATTGTATGGCAGAAAATGTAACACACTAGTGAGTTGGGATAATCCAATAGACATAGCAGTTGTTGGACCAGAATTGTTAAAAGAAATGGAAGAGAAAATGACAAGGATAAAACTGAATTTAAAGGTTGCCTAGGATAGGAAGAAACATTATGCAGATAAGGATAGATTTTTCAGATATTTTAAAGTGGGAGAACATGTGTTATTAAAAGTAAAGGCAAAGAGAAGTTTGATAAGATTAGGAGGTTTCCCGAAGTTTGAAGTGAAATATTGTGGACCTTTTGAAATATTAGAAAAGATAGGGCCAGTTGCATACATGCTAGCATTGTCTGCATCCATAAGAGTGCATAATGTATTTCATGTATCCTTATTAAAGAAGTGTGTACCTAATCCTAACCACATAATTGATTGGAATGTGATCCACGTGGAGCACAAAGGGGATTTCTAGGTGTAACTTGTATGCATCCTGGACCAAAAATTCAAGGTGCTCAGGAACAAAACCATAGGGTTGGTAAAGGTTCAATGGACTTGATACGGTCCTGAAGATGCTACATGGGAGCATGAAGAAAGCATGCGGGCAAAGTACCTGCAATTTTTTGACAATTTTGAAGAAGGAAGAATGCAAGACTCCATTTTGGAAAGCTAGAGTTCTGGAACAACATCTAAGATTCCTAGCCAACTGTACTGGGGACCTTGATAAACAAATGAATCATTCCTTGGGTTATCCTTGATAAACGGATGGGTCATGAGGCTCTACCCATTTTTGTAATTGGAACAATAGCGTCCTCTTGTAAATCTTTCTCTTTGTATAAATAAACGAAGTTGGGTATTAGGCATGGTTCATGTCGCCTGCACTTTATATATGTCTCTTGTGTTCTGCATGTTTTTTGTTATATGTCAAATTGACTAAATTTTAAACTAAGTTAACAATTGTCTAAGTATACAAGTGAGTTACATAGAGTAAGGATGTGACTCACCCGTAGCCTATAACGAAATATGGGTATGCTCTAGGTGAAGAAGTGTAGTCCGGGTGAAGTATCCTTGGTTGAGTCAAGATGCCAAGGGAGAAACACCATGGTGTCGCATGCCAATGAGATACCAACGTTGGACTTGGGCATGACTTTTGGGGGCGTAACAAATTCTATATTAAAGAAAAATATTTATTTCATAGATTATGGTTTCTACATTAAAAACAAATGTTTATTTCGTAAATTATCCCTAAAAAGAGTTGTTTATTTCATAGAAATAAGCTTGCAATGAAAAATTTAAATGTACCAACCACAGAAGAGAGGAGTCTCTAAGAGTTCCTTTTAGCTTTGAATATTTGTGATTTCAAGTTCTTAGTGAGAAGATCCCCTTCAGATATGTTTTGATGAGTTTGAATATTTGTGATTTAAAATGTTTTCATGTGACTTCGATCCATCATTTAGGCATAAAAATCGAAGGATCTGTGAATTAATGTTGTGAATGTTAACATATTGTAATATTTTTTTCTATCTGTAATATTAGCACAATGTAAAATATTTTCTTTGTATAATTAGGTTGGATGTATTGCTAACAAATGGATTGTATTTTTTTCTTAGGAATTTAACTGGACGGATATCAGATTTTCCCTAAAATAGCTTAGGAATACTTATTTACAAAGAGTAGATTTTAGAGTAGTAGTATTTATTTTCTTTGTATATAATAAGATTTTTTAATAAATTCAAATTTTTTTTTTATGTTGTTGGCTTAATCCAAAGTTAAAATGGATTGTGTGTGTGTGTGTGTGACACGGACACACACACACACACACTTATTTGTTGTCAATTTTATGTTGAGCACACTATTTTGTGTTTTTTCTTTATCTTTTGAAGAGTATGTAAATTTGAAAGTTAAAATTTTTAACACACCTTCATTATTAAAAAGTAATTTCTTAATCAAAACTTAACTATTGAAACACAATTTTTTTATTAAAACTTTATTGTTGAAGGACAGAATTTTAAACATATCGTTTTTTGACGGGAAAGATAGAGAACCAAGGCATCAAAAAAATTGTTTGACAGGTGTTGTGCGTGGACTACCGTACCCATTCAGGAACTACCATATATTGCAAGCAATCGGCCCATGACCTACAAGCATTATTATTCATCTAACTAGACCCCCACAATTCCTTCATTGGAGATCGATTTGGTTGAGTCGATTCAACGCTGGGGAGAGTCCCACTACTCCTTCCAAGTATTGGTGTTCCTAAAGCATGTGTACTCAAGTCAGACATTTCTTGATGGTTTAGTCGGTCATCTTGGATTGGGTTGATCCAAATCCAACCTCGGAGTAGAAATCATATCAACTCTATCTGGTAAAGCATCAAGATTCAGTACAACACTTCATAGAAACAAACAATTGAACGCTCCGCTCTTATTGAATTTATGAACGATATGTGTATTTTAGATCATTCCCAATTGGTCCATCCTACAAACTAAATAAAATGGAAAAATAATATAACAGATTAGTTTTCGAGCTGAATTTTAAAAAAATGGATGATTTTATCTCGATTTGACTCTGAAGGTGATCCGTGAATTGAGAAGGCTCTGAAAGGCCCTTCCTTATTTCCTTTCCCCAAGCACGTTTTAAGCTTTATTGATTGTATGTCTACACAATAGAGGTAGCCCTATTTCCAATTCCTTCTTAGATGATCTAGATTGGATCATTATATTGTTTGTCATCTATCTTGATCCTTTCAGAGTGGGGAAAACTGGAGGAATCAACTTGCAGGGCCATTTTAGTGGTAGGTCCTAGTTTGGAAAATTGGGGTCTGGAACATTCTGGGGCTATTTCGAGGCATCAAAATGGAATTTTTGGGGATTAAAACTTTCCCAGCATATATCGAACACCGTGATGTTATTATACACATTGGGACATTTCCAACAATGCAAAAATATTTTCAATTGGAGCTCATATGAAAATTTTATGCCTCTTGCAATTCGACCTACCATGTTGACGACCATGGTATGAGAGGATGCCACGTCAGGCCCCGTTACTCACACATGTGGGGTTATCCACATATGTAATTTCAAGAATATTCTAGAAGGTCCAAAACCCTATCACAATTAAGGGTTGAGGAAGTCAAACACCTACCCCTAGATGGCTACCAGGCTATGCTAAATACCGGGCCACTAGGAGGAGAAGGGGTTCCATTCTTTTGCATTGTATCTTGTTCCATAGCTTAGAGAAACATCTAAGAGTGATATTATGTGAGAATAACATAAGAGGAGAGATTATGTATCATCCTTATAGGCCACAATGTCAAGGGAAACTCCAAAAAGAGTGTCTCTTTCTTTGTACTTGCCTTACTTCCATAACAGAGAAAAGAGAGTAGAGCAACCTCACCTTCTAGCCGGGTTTTATCCCATTTTGGGTTTCCCAGGTCATATCTTATGTTATTTGTGGATGGTGTTACTGTATTTTATTGTTCTCTATTTTTAGTATTTTATCTATTTCATGCATAATCAGAATATCAGTAACTAAATATTATGAGATCTAAAGGAAAAAATAATCGTAATAGTAAATATTTCAATATTTTATTAGATTTGTTGTGACAAACTATTTCAGCGGAATATCCACGATAGTTTACAAATCATTAGAAGACCCAAAAAATTCATCTACATGAATTCAATTAGATATATTTCTATTATTTAGTTGAACTAAGTCAATAATGTAAAAAGCTCTAGCCTTATCTCTTCTAGCTCTGCATTACCTAGCAGCGAGTCTGCATGAACTCAATCTCCATATTTATTTTCTCTCGGTGTGGGTAAGGATTCACCTATTTATTTATAGAAAAGAGTATTTAGTTATTTACTAGTCGACTTATCACTGAGTGAATATCCAATAGTGGAGATCGTTGTTTGAGTGGTAGTGAATCTAGAAGAATTCACTAGTGATTAGCAACCTAAATGTTCTATAGTGTTTCTTCTCCCTTATTTTCTTTCCCGACTACATACTTATTTATAGTATACACCCCCAAAACCCCCGATCAAAATACATTCACTAGGTCTTTTTACCCAAATCCCAAATAATGGTCCACATATTCTCCATCGTCAAAACATCGCTAAATTATTTCAGTGTTCTCCAAGGCTATAGTGTAATATGGATTCTTATGTGCCCATCTGATAAAAGGAAATGCAACATTAATGAGATTTTTCCACCTTGAAGCCATCCAATTGTTAGAATATCAACACATTTTGACTCCATCCAATTGTTAGCACACATGTATGTTTTTTAAGCCATTCAATTGTTAGTGTATTGACACGTCGTTAGTGTATCAACACGTGTATGATGACAACTATAATAGAGTTTAATATAATTATATACTCTTAAGTCAAGTGTAATTCGATGTCAACCAATTTGGGAAGATTTAAATTATAAAATATAACTATATGTAAACCGCTCCATTCTATCACATTGATAAATAAAACTTAAATAAATTATAAAATATGATAAATTGGTCTGAACTTATTTCTAAAAAATATTCTAAACTAATAATGTTGTCAAAATGATCAAGTTTGCTATACTACAAAGTAAGTAGCAATATGATATTGAGTGCTAAGCATCCTCCATAAGAATATTATGAATAAAAAAATTTAACAACTATTCGAAACATTAAAATGACATATTCCCATTCCAAACTTTATAAATGTGCAAATTTTTGAACAAATCTTTATGTCACTTGAAAATTCATAGCCCTCGCGATAGTATGATATTTAAAAATAAAATGAATATCATATTACTTAGCTTGAATGATGTGGTGTGAAAATCTAATTAACCATTATACGTCAAGCATTTGGCTAATCTAAAGCACTCTTCATAAATCAAGTAATGTGAGACTCTAAATTAACCACTATCTCTTAATCATTTGGAAAATCTTAAGAACTCCTCACAAATCTTTTCCAAAATGTAAAGTGATTAGTTCCAAGTTTTAGGGTGAGGTTCAGTCCCAATGATATGGGAAAAATTCATGAAGAGTGCTTATTTAAAAAAGATAAAAAATTACTTTAATGCGATGCAGTTATTTAATTAATTATGCCGAAGGCATATATTAGGGTTAAGTTTTGTAGAAAACTTGTCAATCAGTTGATAGGTTTTCTAAAACCATTCCTTTGAAACTACCAGCAATCAATTCGAACTATTTAATTCATTTTCATCTCCAGTGGTCTGTCACATGCTGTCACCTCACACCTCCACCACCTAACCACTACCAACTAGCCAACATGTCGCTTCATCTTTCTTGCTCGTGTTCGATCCCCACTCCCTCCAATCCTCCATTTCCTACTTCATCTTTCTTGCTCGTGTTCGATCCCCACTCCTTCCAATCCACGCTCTAGGGCACAAATTTCTCTACTTCGTGGCTTGGCCTATTTTCTCTTGGCACTTGACCTTTTTTGTTCAGTTGATTCTATCTGTGAAAACTTGAGTCTTATGCCTGAAAAAAGTGCTACGTTTCCTGCAAATCAAATACTCTCGTGTCTAAATAAAATCCCATACTAAGACCAAAGCTAGGGAGTAGGGAAATTAACACAGGAATTTCCTACTCGGGATTTTCTTACCACTGAGTACCTATTCAAGAAATTGCAACCATGAGTTTCATATATATCTTCTATTTTCATAACATTGAATATGCAATTGGAATCTGCTGAGCTACAGTTATTGACCAACAAAGTACTCAGTGAAGTGAGAGTGTCTTTCTCCCCGAAGACATCGACCATCCAAAAAAGTGATTTGCACTTCATTCCATACTCAATGAGGATTCCATGAGAGGTAATATTTGCTACTTAATATCCTTTTAATGTGATATTTCTCTTGCTCCAAGAAATCAGCAATGGGTATGCGAATTAATATGTGCCTTTTAATGTGATATTTTCGTCGCTCAAGGAAATCAACAATGGGTATGTGAATTAATATGTGCATAGATGCTGATGAATTTTTTGATGGGTGTGAAGTCCTGAATGAGTCATGTTCTAGTTTCTAGCAAACTGGTGTTGGTTTTGTTGGGCTTCCTTGAAATATCATCTGGTACTGGTTTTTTTTAGCTCGCTCGAAATATCATTAGAGGAAGACATGGATCTTGGTCTTGCCACTGCCATACTCTGAAAAATTTATTCTTCTGCTTCGATATAGAAAAATATTGTGATCTTGCCATCTCTCTATGCAACCTCTGAAAATTTTCTTCCTCTGCTTCGATATAGCAAAATATTGCAATCTTTACTGATGTGATGTCATGTACTGTTAACAATTCACAAATTTATATCTCACATTCAAATACATTTGTTCAGGACAATAAAATATTGTAAATGCATCGAAGGGAAGAATATTTGTTACGGTTGCATTTATTAATGGGGTGACGAGAGTTTGGGTGGCTTCGAGTTTACGTGGTGAGCATGGAACCGCCTACCACATTTCCTACCATCTTAGTTATTTTTTCTCTTGTTCGCATATGGAAAATGGAGAGTCCCAAGTGTCATAATTTTAAGGAACTGTCACCCTATAATTTACGTGTAAACCGTAGATGGACCAAAATATTGTTAAGCAATTGGGGTTTTGGTATTTTCATATGTTTGGACTTCGAAATATATTGAATGCTTAAGGTAACAATTTTTTCCTAAAAGGGTTAAAAGTACTTTGATACAGTGGGATTGTTATGCAGAAGGCATATATTAGGGTTAGGTTTTGTAGAAAACCTGTCAACTGGTTGACAGGTTTTCTAAAACCATCCCTTCGAAACTACCAACAACCAATTCAAACTATTTAATTTGTTTTCACCTCTAGTGGTATGTCACATGTTGTCACCTCACACCTCCATCACCTCATCGCTACCAACTAGTCAAAATGTCACTTCATATCACATGCTCATGTTCAATCCCCACTCCCTCCAATACCTTATTTCCATATTTACCTTGTCTGCTCATGTTCAATCCCCACTCCCTTCAATCCACACACTAGGGCAAATATTTCTCTGCTTTGTGGCTTGGCCTCTTTTCTCTTGGCGTTTGACCTTTTTTGTTCGATAGATTCTGTCTGTGAAAACTCAAGTCTTCTGCCTGAAAAAAGTGCTTTCTTTCTTGCAAATCAACTACTCTTGCGTCTAAATGAAATACCATACTAAGACCAAATCTAAGAAGTAGGGAAATTAATAGGAAGGAATGTCCTTCTCAGGATTTTCTGACCACTGAGTACCTATTTGAGAAATTACAGCCATGAGTTTCATATCTATCTTCTATTTTCGTAACATTGAATATGCAATTGGAATCTCCTGAGCTACAATTATTTACCAACAAAATACTCAGTGAAGTGAGAGTTTATTTCTCCCCGAAAACATCGACCATCTAGAAACATGATTTGCACTACATTCCATACTCAATGAGGATTCCATGAGAGGTAATATTTGCTACTTAATATCTTTTTAATGTGATATTTCTCTGGCTCCAAGAAATCAACAATGGGTACATGCGAATTAATACGCGCCTTTTAATGTGATATTGTCGTCTCTCAAGGAAATAAACAATGGGTATGTGAATTAATATGCGCATAAATGTTGATGATTTTTGTTGATGGGTGTGAATACCTGATTGAGTCATATTTTGGTTTCTATATACTGGTACTGGTTTTGTTGGGCTTCCCTGAAATATCATCTGGTACTGGTTTTGTTAGGCTCACCTGAAATATCATTGGAGGAAGAAATGGATCCTGGTCCTGTCGCTGCCATATCTCTGTGCAAAGCCTGAAAAAATTCTTCTTCTGCTTTGATATAGCAAAATATTGCAATCTTTCCATCTCTCTATGCAACCTTTGAAAATTTTCTTCTTCTGCTTCGATATAGAAAAATATTGCAATCTTTACTAATGTGATGTCATGTACTATTAACAATTCACAAATTTATATCTCACATTCAAACACTTTTTTTTAGGCCAATAAAAGGTTTTAAATGTAGTGAAGGGAAGAATATTTGTTACAGTTGTGTTTATTAATGGGGTGATGAGAATTTGGGTGGCTTTGAGTTTACATGGTAAGCATGTAACCGCCTGCCACATTTCCTACCATATTAGTTATTTTTTGCTCTTGCTCGCATATGAATAATGGAGAGTCCCAAGTGTCATCATTTTAAGAAACTGTCACCCTATAATTTACGTGTAAACCGTAGATGGACCAAAATGTTGCTAAGCATTTGGGGTTTTGGTATTTTCATATGTTTGGACTTTGAAAGATATTGAATGCTTAAGGTAACAATTGTTTCCAAAAAGGGTTAAAAGTACTTTGATACAGTGGGATTGTAAGAGGAAAATTTTCGTTACGTCGACTCGCCTGCTCGAGAGATCAAGCAAGAAGAAAAGGTAAGGGGTTTTATTTTTGCATCTTTGTTCTGTAAATTAAGGTTTGAGATCAGAATTGTTTTATTAAAAATAGCTTCTGAAGGTTTTCCTTTTTCCTCAATTATTGCAAATTCATTTTATTTTGTGGTTTGTCTTTGTATGAAAAAATTGTCTCGGTTTTTGTAAATGTTGGGACCTCGTTGGAGTGTTTTTCCATTATTTTTGACAATTTGTTTTTCTAAATTAAACCAATTAATTTGATGGAATTATAACTGATTATCACGAGGAATTCAATTAAGATAATTTCGTTTTATTTTGATATGGCTAAGGTTTCTATTAAATATATTTGTTGAGGTTGAAGTAAATACTATGACAAAGTCTGAGTGCTCAGTTGTTTCTTAGATCGCCTTCAAAATTTGTTGGCAAATTACTTATACTTTTAGGAATGCTAATTGAAATTCTCCCAAACACTGCTAAGGAACCAAAACTTTCTTATAAGTGTAGACACCTTGGCGATCCTTTATGATCCTAAAAATATCAACTATAATTGTCTGTTGAGAATTTTGTAAATATTTTTAAATCAACTAAAATGTGATTTAAAAAATGAATTACCTGGCCTTGTTTTTTCTATTGGATAATTTGATGTAAGCAATCTAAAATAATATACTATATTTTTGGCAGATATGTCGTCAAATAGATTACTCTAAAATATTTCATATGTTGGAAATGGAATGACTATTTGGGAAATCATTAAAATACTTATTAAAGAAATGGGAAATCATTAAAGTACTTATTAAAGAAAAGGGAAAGAAATACAAAATACACTAAAATTTACTTTGACTTATCCAAGCAATTTAAGGGATTCCTGAAATGGGTCGTAAGTGAAATAAAACCTATCCTAATTTAACAGAGTATGAAATAGCTCTTAAATTCCTTTTATTCATATTCATTAGTTTTTTTTTTGTTACCTTTCATTTCCTTGCATCAATGTGAATTTAATCAAGTAAACATAGATCTTGATTTTAGCATTTACTTGAGCTCTAAAGTGAATGTTTTTGTATTTATTGGAGTGCATGATTTGATTTTCCTCTGGCAGACTAGGGTGTTTTTCCATTCTATTGTCTGCTTTTTCATTGTCTTTGTAAACTATGGGTAAGTGTGTAGGATTATTATGTGTATTTTTCCTAAAAAGGGAAATCTTCAAAATAATATCAATATCTCTTATCTCATCAAAACGTAGAAAATGGAGAACATAAAAGGTTGCCCTTTCCACATAATGAAAAGAAAGGGAAATGGAGACAAACTCTAAATTGCATTGTGAAACCTACTTCATTGGGAAAAAAAAAAGGAAAGGCCAAAAATTCTAAAATACTTTTAAAAAACTTAAAACCTAAATTAACTTATTCTACTAAGTTTTGCATTTTTAGAGAGAATTTTAACATATCTACTCAGGTATGTTGAGAAAAATGTGTTGAGATCATAAATAGGTCATGGATCTACTGAACACTTCAGCAAACCATAATCCATAGTAAACCTTGAACATAAATATTACATAAAGATATGAAAACTTCCTCAA